>OX578155.1:98306684-98836941 GCA_951213105.1 Amaurobius ferox
CTAATTCAATTTTTAAGACTGTGCTTACCACCTACAATTGTTTAATATTTGCAATATACTAAAATAATTTCAGAATTGAATGATGCCAAAAAAGTATTAACAGGCAGGGACTCATATTCTAAACAATTTGGGTTTATTTTAAAAGCATCTAAAAGGTAGTGAATATGCTTTTTGCTCCGTTTGTTCTAGTCGAAAATATTTTGCAGTGCTATAAGTTCCGTAACAGTGATATAAGCTCCCAGTCCTGCTATACAAAACTGAAAGTGAAACTAATGGAAATGCTATTGATAAACAAAATGCAGAAGTTTGTGAATTTGAAATAGAAGGAGCTCATCATGAAATTTTAGAAGAGGAAAGGTTTGATATATAATTGACTTTGATCTCAAAAATCCATAATGGTTGTAACAAGGAAAAATACTCAAGGCTGTATACGGAGCATATTTACTCAGTAGTATCCCCTTTAATTGGAGATGCCACTAATACAATTTTGGTACCTCAATTGTCTATGTAGGTGCAATATTCTAATCTCGAACATACTAGCAGATTTTATTAGTAAAATTTTTTTTTGAATTTTGAATTTATTTGTAGAACATTTTAAACATGTATTAGAAGATAAAGAAATGTAATAGAATAAGTTAATAATTGCTATTCAAAATCACTTACTCTAATAATAAAGGAGGCAATAAAAGAGTTGCTATGAAGATAACTTCTAAATATAGACCAGCTGTTAGCCATGGCCAAACCGTTTTCAATAAAGTCCGAGAAAGGCTGACCTTCTGAACATCAGATGCAACGCTGAAAAAGAGAAAAGAAAATTGTCATATATATATATATATATATATATACAAGTCTCAGGGGTTCCACAAGGTGGCTGTAGTAGCAGCATGTTAGCTAATTTATACCTATATCAATATGAAAAATTCTTTTCTTCAACAGATTATAAAATTTACAGATATGGAGATGATCTGATTTGTCTTGTATTTACTGATAACTATGTCATAGATATAGATTTCTATCCGGATAATTTGGAATTAATACCTAAAACTTCTATTAGTAAAAATATTAATTATTTGGATTTAAATCTAATTATAGAACCTACTAATGGGATAGTAATTTATGTGACAAAAAACATTTTTTTAAATTTAATATTAATAAATTATTACCATTTAATTCCTGCAACTCGATTCAATTGTTCAGAAATATTATACTTAATCAACTTTTTAGAATTTATAGATTATCAGAAAAAAAATTTCATGCTTTGCACATAAATAATCTCCTACTTACCAGTAAATTATATGAATATTCACCGTATTTAGTAAATGGTATAGTTAATAAGTTTCGATTAGCCTAAAATTCTTAATATTCACGTCTTAGTATCTTATTTTAGCCTTACTTCTACATTCTCTTGTTTTTACTTTACAATATATATTCATCTTTCTATATTGCAGCTTTTCCTGTAGAATATTACATTTTACTGCCATTGCGTAGTACGGATTTTATTACTCACTTTGGCAACGGTAAATCACTTCTTTAATCTTCATTGTATGGCAACAGTGGTCTCGTCTTTTTACTTTCCTTATATACATAATGTATAAGGAAAGTATTGTGACGGGGTCGAAAATTCGAAATCGAGTTTTCGACGGGAGAGCACGTTTCAAGCATCCCTGATCACGAATCAAACATTTTTGAAGTGATGTCTGTGTGTGTGTGAAAGTATGTGTGTGTGTGTGTGTGTCAGTGAGTCTGTGGAGACGATAACTGACGAACTAATGAACCGATTCGAACCAAATTTGGTACAAAAATCACAATCTGTAACCACTGGAAGCTTACAGTTTTTATACGTAATCGAATGTTCAGAACCCCCCTAAATTTTCGAATAAAATTTTGAAAAAATCGTCAAAAAATCAAAACCACTAATAAAGTTACGCAAATAGATGTTTCTTATGTAATTTTTCATTAGAAAACGATTGACATAAATTTTAGAACGCTAACATGAACCGTTCTCGAGATATTGCACATTTTTCAAAAAAATTATTAAAAAGTCATATAAAATGAAAAAAAATATTTCCTATTGAGAAACATGTTCACTTTTCATATGTAATACCATGCGATAAATTGGGTGACATCATTCTCGTGGATTTAGTTCGTTCCATTCATGAAAAAAGATACTTTGAGTAATACTTTTGTATTTGTACGCCAATAGTAATTTATCCGCTGTAAGAACAACTTATTTCTTCGTCCATAACGCTTGGCGAGATTTTGGCTACAAATTTGGCGGAATGTCGCCAACTTGGCGACTTTTTGAAATGTTGCCAAATTAACGAAAATCTCGCCAAATGGATAAAAATGAAGCTAAATCAATGAAAATGACGACTAATTGTCGAAAATTCAATATCTTGGAAAGAATATTAGTATCTACTATAAGAAAAACCCATTTTTTTACTGCAAAAGTAGTAAATTCATTACATTATAGAAGGAAAGTCATGTGTTGCCCACATCAGATTTTTTTGCTTGTCACGGCTGCACGTTGGGGAGCATTTTAAGGTAAATATGTTTCCTTTCTATTTTTTCAATCTTTAAACTTGTCGTCCTATTAACACATGTTTATAGATAAAATCTATCTTGTGTTTCAGAAATAAGCATTTTTGTGTTCATTTCGTTTAAAATATTAAGACTTGATAACGCATTTTTTCGAAATTAACTATTCTTAAGCCTAGAGCTTTTCCACGTGCAAGTTTTAAAGCTTTTTTATTATTTTGGTTTTATATAGAAATTTGGTTTTATAAAGAAAAAATTACAATTAGTGCAGTAGCATGCTAGAAAAAATAACTTTCAAAGTGCACTTTCTACGATTTTTGGCCCCGCATTTTTTTCTTAAATATTAACATACCTATTGATATAAATACTCAATCAATTTTAATAAATGATAGCTCATTTTGCTTGTTCCAGTGGGGCATGTAGCTTATATAGAGCATATCAAAAAAGCTAATTTAGGGTGAATTAAAGAAGCGTATAATGCCCATATTGTTTAATTAGAATGGTTATGCATAGAAAACAGAGCACGGAAATGATTTTGGTCCAAAAAAGGTGATTTGGGAATTGAGCTGTGTTGTCCGTATCTGTAATATTTAAGTAGTGGGCACTAATTTAGGACATGAACAGTGCAGAGTACTGTTCGACTCCAACGAGAAGGTATTTGGGTCACGTGATTTTGGACGAGTCCATTAGTTAAATTCAATGACTGGTAGAAAACGTACTAGGTTTCCAGAGTTGGCGCCTTTAGTGCGAAATAATGCACAATTTGTGCAGAACGAAAATGATTTGTGAAGAACGATAAAGAACTTTATATGTATAAGTACATTCAGTGTTACTGTTGAGATTTGGTGTAATTGTTTTCTTCATAAAGATTAAAATTATTTATTACAATAATGGTCGTAAATGCTTTATTAAAATGGAAGAGTTCGGGTTGTAATACATTTCTTGTAACTTAAACTCTTTTATTTAGTGAGAAATGCACAATGCGTTTTGCCCGTATTAATTAATGATTCACCTCCAAAAAAAGAAAATTCTGATGTGGGCGGCACATGACTTTCCCCACAGACTCATATTTATTTTCTTTATTTCTTTTATAATTCATTAAATTGAGTTTAATAGCACAAAATAACGCGAATAATTATTTGAAATTACACTGAATTTGCAGTTTTAATTAAATTAATTTTTTCAGGGAAATTTTGCAAAATTACTGAAAAGCTGTGTTTAAAAGTTCCAAAATTTTTTTGGCTGAGATTTCCCCCCCCCCCCCCCCACTTCCGCAATTTATGGGTTGCTCGCTTGTGTAGCACGACATTTACTTTAAGAAAGACCCTGAAATTAATGATCCATCGCCAAAAAGGAAAAAATACACACAGCTTACATAAAAATACACACATCTTACAAAAAATACACACATCTTTATAATTTTATCATTATATATTTTACTCTTTATATAACGCTGTTTAATTTCTATCAAGTACAGAGAAAATTTTTCAATCCAAATACTTTTGCTGCCATTGAAAATAATTTCAGTAATATCTATGCATCACATTTTATACAGTTACATATTTCATAAGGTATTAATATTTGTTCATTTTAAAATAAATTTTAGTAATTTAATTAATTTTAAATATATTATCTAACCATTATCCTTGTTTTTGTGCCACTATTTGGATAGTTCTGCATTAGAGCTTAGATTACATGGCCATGCCAGCTGAGGAATCTATCCCCCCCCCCCCATCACACACACGAGATACAAAATTTGGGAAATTTAAAAATATATAAAACATTTAAACAATACAATAAAATATTATTATTTTATATATATATATATTTATTTAATTTATATATATATATATATATATATATATATATATATATATATATATATATATATATATATATATATATATATATATATATATTATATTTATAATATTTTATATATAAAAATATATAAATATTTAAAAAATTGTGTCACTCTCGAAATCCGAGTCCATGGCATTGTCCATGTAAATTACACTATTAGCCGGTATATTTGGTATTCTAAATTTCAAACCATTGGCGAAATACGCTCGACAAACGCGATCACCAAACAGGTTTCTGCGTTTGGTAACCCTTTCTCTGTAGTGCACAGATCGTCTTTTTGCCAGCCTTCTTCCTTATAGCCACAGACTATTATATAGTATTCTGTGCTTATAGCGAAGTGGACTCATCCAAGGTCATCTGCCAACTCATGGGAGCCGGACAGTAATTCGTTCTAGTTTAAAATAATAGGACCAATTTAATGATCTCAATTTATCCCTGGTGAGTTTTTATTATTATCATCTTACTAGGAGTGGCGACACTTCCCAATTTCAAAACACTAATTACTAACAAATGACAAATCTCAAACAGATCCAAAAGTCATTTTATTATACAAATCATCCTACAGACGTAAATACAGCCAAAGTGCTTTCGAATATCTTTCATGTTCATCCTCAGTGGCAATACAATTAGAAAGATGCCAACGTGCTTAAATATAATTCAATACTGTTAAGTAAATTTGCATATCATAAAAAAATGTCAGCCGCATAAAATAGTGGATTATAAGACAGATTTTAAATTATAATTTATACAAAGTTCAAAGATAAATACTTCAAAAAACAGTTTAAAAAAAGTAATAAGTATGTTAGAAAATAATTATAAATCAATGTAACTATGCAAAGGTTTAACATGCAGGGAATCGAGAACGAGTCGCCAGGCATAACTGAAGACCTGAATAAGGTTAAGAAATGGTAAATTAACGACTGTCCTTGCCCAATTCGTGAATAAAGATAATTTTCGCCCCCCTATCTGAAAAATATTTTCTTTTAATTAGCAGTAATAACCCCCGTTCTATCTTGCTATATGAATCCCTTTTTAACACTTTACAACAAAGTTGAAATAAGATTAAAGATTAAAATCATTTACTTCATAAATATTCAAATTATTTATTACAATAATGGTCGTAAATGCTTTATTAAAATGGAAGAGTTCGGGTAGTAATACATTTCTTGTAACTTAAACTCTTTTATTTAGTGAAAAATGCACAATGCGTTTTGTCCGTATTAATTAATGATTCACCTTCAAAAGGGAAAATTCTGATGTGGGCGGCACATGACTTTCCCCACAGACTCATATTTATTTTCTTTATTTCTTTCATAATTCATTAAATTGAGTTTAATAGCATAAAATAACGAGAATAATTATTTGAAATTACACTGAATTTGCAGTTTTAATTAAATTAATTTTTTCAGGGAAATTTTGCAAAATTACTGAAAAGCTGTGTTTAAAAGTTCCAAAAATTTTTTGGCTGAGATTCTCCCCCCCCCCCCCTTCCGCAATTTATGGGTTGCTCGCTTGTGTAGCCCGACATTTACTTTAAGAAAGACCCTGAAATTAATGATCCATCGCCAAAAAGGAAAAAAATACACACAGCTTACATAAAAATACACACATCTTTATATTTTTATCATTATATATTTTACTCTTTATATAACGCTGTTTAATTTCTATCAAGTACAGAGAAAATTTTTCAATCCAAATACTTTTGCTGCCATTGAAAATAATTTCAGTAATATCTATGCATCACATTTTATACAGTTACATATTTCATAAGGTATTAATATTTGTTCATTTTAAAATAAATTTTAGTAATTTAATTATTTTAAATATATTATCTAACCATTATCCTTGTTTTTGTGCCACTATTTGGATAGTTCTGCATTAGAACTTAGATTACATGGCCATGCCAGTTGAGGAATCTATTACCCCCCCCCCTCCCCCCAACACACACACGAGGTACAAAATTTGGGAAATTTAAAAATATATAAAACATTTAAACAATACAATAAAATATTATTATTTTATATATGATATATATATATATTTATTTATTTAATTTATATATATTATATTTTATAATATTATACATATATAAAACAGAATATTATACATATATAAAAGACAGTGGCACAATTTTTTAAATATATAAATATTTAAAAAATTGTGCCACTGTCTTCATTCTCGAAATCTGAGTGCATGGCATTGTCCATGCAAATTACACTATTAGCTGGTATATTTGGTATTCTAAATTTCAAACCATTGGCGAAATACGCTCGACAAACGCGATCACCAAACAGGTTTCTGCGTTTTTGTAACCCTTTCTCTGTAGTACACAGATCGTCTTTTTGCCAGCCTTCTTCCCTATAGCGAAGTGGACTCATCCAAAGTCATCTGCCAACTCATGGGAGCCGAACAGTTATTCGTTCTAGTTTAAAATTATAGGACCAATTTAATGATCTCAATTTCTCAATTTATCCCTGGTGAGTTTTTATTAATATCATCCTACTAGGAGTGGCGACACTTCACAATTTCAAAACACTTATTACTAACAAATTATAAATCTCAAAAAGATTCAAAAGTCATTTTATTATACAAATCATCCTACAGACGTAAATACAGCCAAAGTGCTTTCGAATATCTTTCATGTTCATCCTCAGTGGCAATACAATTAGAAAGATGCCAACGTGCTTAAATACAATTCAATACTGTTAAGTAAAATTTGCATATCATAAAAATGTCAGCCGCATAAAATAGTGGATTATAAATCAGATTTTAAATTATAATTTCTACAAAGTTTAAAGATAAATACTTCAAAAAACAGTTTAAAAAATGTAATAAGTATTTTAGAAAATAATTATAAATCAACGTAACTATGCAAAGGTTTAACATGCAGGGAATCGAGAACGAGTCGCCAGGCATAACTTAAGACCTGAATAGGGTCAAAAAATAGTAAATTAACGACTGCCCTTGCCCAATTCGTGAATAAAGATAATTTTTGCCCTTTTTCTGAAAAATATTTTCTTCTAATTAGCTGTAGTAACCCCCGTTCTATCATACTATATGAATCCCTTTTTAACACTTTACAACAAAGATGAAAAGTGTTTATGACTTTGTTCATTCTGTCTGTCTGTCAGCACGATAACTGCCGTAAAAATGACTTAATCAAAATGAAATTTTAGTATGTTGTTCAGATGGTCTGTAAGACCTATGGGAATAGAAATGAATAATAGCACCCAATTAGTTTTGGATTGAACCCGGGTTGAAAAAATGAAATACATTGAGCCCCATGGGACCTAATTTTTCAAACATTTTTTAAGCGGATTTAAAATTCACAAATTGCTTCGAAAATTTTAGGTAATATTCAAATTGTTCCATAAAATATATAAAAAAAAATTCAGCGAAATATATTCAGTAGTTTTTAAAATAAAAATTAAAATAATAATAACACCTCTTATATGAAGCGATCACGTGACCATGATATGAAAAGATCACGTGACCCACTTCAAAATGATATATGGTATCCATCTTGTCTCAAAATCGTGATTTTTAAAGTTCTTTTTAATTCATATTAAGTGTTGTATCCGTCCTAAAACCACTTTATTTTTGCCTAAATTCTGTGCATCTATATACTGAAACAAAGCAATTACAATATATTTGAGTTCAAATGCTCATCCAAATTTGATTATTTCTACAACGAAGCCTATTTTTCACCTATGTAAAATGTAAATAGCAAAATATATATAATGAGTTGTATTAGAATTGCTGTATTTCTTTAACACAAAATCATTTAGTTCATGGAGTCTGTATAACTGATATAAATGGAATATTCATTGATTTTACAAAGAGAAGGACAATTTTTTTCGATGAAGTTTTACGAATAGAGTTTAATTACTTGTAGGTCCATGGTTTTAATTTTTAAATAAAATAAATTATTATAGCATTATGATGAATGACATGAATGGGAAATTATTAATGAATGAAATACTGCTTTTATAGAGAGAGCCAGGCGTGTTATTTTTTCTATGACGTCATTTGAATGAATTTCAGTTGCTTTCGATGAAGTTTTCAAATATAATAAATTATCGTAGTATTATGATAATTCTAAAATTATTACCGACGAATGCATCACATTTTAGAGATGTTTAAACCAGGCAATTTATATTTCAATGCCGTCATTTGAATGAAGTTCATTTTTTTCGATGAAGGTTTAAGTTTTCAAATATAATAAATTAATGTAGTATTGTGATAAGTTTTAAAATATTACCGAGAATTTTGACCCTGTTCAGGTCTTAAGTTATGCCTGGCGACTCGTTCTCGATTCCCTGCATGTTAAACTTTTGCATAGTTACATTGATTTAAGAAATGTTAATGTAATATCATCTTGTTCAAAAGCAGAAGTCACTTCATTATGGGTTACTTCACCAGCTATGGTCACTTTAAAAGTGTGATTTATAATTTAGGATATATTCATTTTTTCAGAATTTAAATGTAAAAATTGTCAGTTTTTTATCTTATTCAAATAATAATAAAAATACATACGAATGAAATTTCCAATGTGTGGAAAATATGTTATATACATAGGAAGCTTTTAATTTCACGGCTAAAGGTAAAAAGTCTTTCACAGTCAACAGCCTCTTCAAACCTATATAAACATATCTGTAAAAAAAAATGCTCATTATATATTTGACAGCATTGAAATTTATAAAATGAAATACATCTGTCAATATTGATGGCCATGTTTTAACAAGAATTCAAAATTTCTAAAACACAAGTTAAGCGTTCATATGCACATAAATTTATATATATATATAAACTGTAAATTTTTTAGACCTAAATTTAGATACCCTCAATAATCATGTAATCACCAATCTATATGATAAAAAAGATTCTTACAACTTCACTATCATAAAGCTGTTATCATATCAATCTTGTAATTCTATTCAATTGTTTAGAAACATCATTTTAAACCAGCTATTTCGAATACATCGTCTTTCTGATCCTCGGTTTCACTTTCTCCACATCAATAATCTTAAACGCATTTGTCAAAATTACCAATATGCGGAAGTATTTGTAAATAATAATATTAATAATTTCAAATATACCACGTAATAATTTTACACATGCATTCTTTATCTTTGATTGGATAACTCAATTTTGAGAATTCACCCATTCTTATCACCTAACTTACCACTTGGCCTGAGTCTCATACTGTTTACTATTTTCGAATGACTATTTTCCTGAGTTCTATACTGATTACTATTTTTAAAAGTCTCCATACATATTATGTATAGTTCAAATGTATTCATTCCGGTGCCCACTCGCATTGACGAAGTGAGGTGAAATGCTCAGTCGCTTGTTCAACTTACACGTGGAAACAATGCTTGTGAGTTCATATTTCTGTTCGAGGAGGTATTATTTTTCTGATTTGTAATTCAGTTTATTTTTCTCCTTCCACTAGCCAGTAGACAGTTCCAATGGTGTCTATAGTTAAATACTATCGCCATTGTCAGAAACTGGCTATTCTATCGGTTTTAATTCAAATTGTATGGCTTTCCTGATGAGAACGCAATTTCGAACTAACCGCCATTTTTTGTGTAGTTTCAATTGATTGTTCTCTATGTCTTAATCTTTTATCTTGAGCTAATTATTATTGCCTTTTCTCATTTTTGCCGTGTTTTCTTTTTATTTATATTTATGTACTTTTAATTGTGAATTTTGTATCCTAATATTCTTCTCATCCCCCTTTCCATTGTAGTGATATGTTACCTTCTATCTTTATCCTTAGTCTTAGTCTATAGTTACTCATTTGTAATAGATATGCTAGAGATGGGTTTTTTTGTACATACAGTAGTTTATGCATAATTTTCGATTAAAATCATTCAATTTATATATATATATATATATATATATATATATATATAATTGAAAGTCATTCATTTGTACCATACACAAATCCATGGTTGTTTTTATTAACACTTTACAATACAGTTGAAAAGTGTTTATGACTTTGTTCATTCTGTCTGTCTGTCTGTCCGTTAGCACAACTGCCGTAAAAATGACTATCAAAATGAAATTTTAGTATGTTTTTCAGACGGTCTGAGGGACCTATGGGAATATAAATGAATAATATCGCCCGATTAGTTTTGGATTGAACCCGAGTTGAAAAAATAAAACATGGGACCTAATTTTTCAAACATTTTTTAAGCGAATTTAAAATTCACAAATTGCTTCGAAAATTTTAGGAAATATTCAAATTATCCCATAAAACATATATAAAAAAATGTCAGTAAAATATGTTAGGTGGTTTTTTTATTAAAAATTATTTAATATAGGAAGAGAAACAAATTCAATTAAATTCTGACTCTTGCTATATCCTCCAGAAAGAAAAAAGAAATATATTATATAATAAATGTAAAGAGTTTAATTATTTTATGCATGCATTTTATGCAATTCCTTTTATGCATGATTATGGCAAATTTTATTCTATGCTGGCATGTTAAAAATATATAACATTTCTAATAAACTTCGAAGCTTTTACTCGAATTTTGAAACATTTTATTTAGTTCAAGATTTTTCGATAACAAAGCTGAATATGAAGTTTCATAAAAATCCATTAATGTTTGCGACAGCTACCATATACACAAGATATCGACAGACATACGGACGGACATCACACTAAAAATAGTCAAAATGTGTTCAGGAGGTCCTAAAACATATATTTGCATTATACTCTCGAATTAGAAAATATTCGTGAAAACAATGCTTTATTTATACTACTATAATATTACATAGTATATGAGAAAGTAAAAATTGATGAATGGTATCTTGGGACCTGATCTGAACTATCAGTATACCAACTTATATAGCCGTGGTTTGCTTAGAATTTCTACTATGTCGCCGACAAATGGACATATAGACATCTTTTATTATTACAGATGCATAAATTTGATTAAAAATTTTTAAAGTAAATTAAAATCTGTAAATCAAATTTAAATTTGATTAATATGCAATTATATAATCACAAAATACTAACTTGGTAAACCAAAGATATATAATTCCAGATATAAATGGTTCTTCATCTAAAGGATTACCACGCTAGATGAAAAAAAAATACAAGAATGTGTAAAATTTTAGTAAACACACATATATATAACATAATACAAACATAAAAGACAACTGTATGAAAACTTTTTAACTTCTCAATAATATTAAAAAAAAAATCCTGTGATTTTTGCCAAACAACAAAAGATACAGCTCTGAAATTTTACATATAGACTCATATGAACCCATAAATGTGCAAGATGGACCTATAACTTTAATTTAAATTTCAGATTATTAAATATTAATTAATAAAAAGATTTTCATCTCTTGGGACCGTTGAAGAAGTACCTTCTTCTTCTTCGACCCAGACCGTCCGACCTACCAGAATGGTGTAAGGTAACTGTTTGGACGGGCGGGAAGTGCCACCTAATTTAGACCGGAACCCAGTGGGGGAGACATCCACAGGGACCATACCCTCCTTCCCCTACCACCAATCTCTCGGAAGGACTTACGGACCCACATGTTTAACGTGATCGTACTCCGGGGGAACACGGCGGCAGTTTTGGCAGTGGCGGGAATCGAAACCGAGCCTACCGAGTGCAATTCCCGCGCTCTGATCACTGGGCTACCGCGCTCAAAAGATTTAAAATGTCGAGCTGATTTCCAACTTCTTTTTGATTGGTTGCTAGCAGAAAGAACACAAAGGACAATGAAGCACCGTATTAACACTAAAATGCCTTATTGTCAATTTTCATAAGCACAGCATTTCACAACTGTTACCATTAAAATTACCATTAAAATTACCATTAAAATGTAATATTTATTACAGTTAACAATTATATGTCTTCTTGCTGATTCTTATAAATAATGAAAAGCAATTTTTCATGACCACAATTGTTAGAATTTTTGAATAAGTAAATCTTATTATATATTTACTTGAATAATAATACAGCTCAGATTCGGTTCCTTACATTATTATGAAATCTCACATAAATAAAAGCGGTCTTATCATTCTAAGAATGAAAATTGAAAATGCTCTAGAACTGCTAATAGGCTGTCAGGTTTAGTTACTTATTTTTAGAGATTCATTATAATCTAAATTATTAAGGTTCAAAATTCATAATTTTCCCCCTTCCCTGCAAAATTCTAAATTAATTCTTCGTTATTATGTATTTCGGTGATTTATATTAACTTTAATTTACTTTCCCTTTCTATCATCCCAATATTCGAAATTATTCAAGCTTTAAATTAAAATTTTAATTATTTTTATCTACTCACAACTTATTAATGTAATGTAATGAAAGTTGTGAAATTAAAGTTAAAAGTAGAATAATTGAAGTTGATTAATGTAGTTTAAAGTAATGTTTTAAAGATAAAGAATAATGCAAAATAATGTAATGTTTAAAAAGTAAATGAAAAAGTTAAATTATTTCTTTATGAGCCGAAAACGACATCACAGCCTTCAATATTAATGACTTCAACATCATTGAAGAAAGTTAGCATGTTTTGCAAAATCAGCATGAAAACTAAAATTGATCAAGAGTTTCAGAATTTAACTAGTAAAGTAAAAATAAATAAACAAAAAACTGAAGAAATCTGCGCTTCAGTTTCTAAAAAACTGTCATTTATCTCAGTGGCGGCTCGCGTATAGGCACTGTGGCACTGCAGTAGCGACAGTGCTCTCTCTCCCTCGCAGACTCGCGTGCAGCTTCTTATATGCGCATGCGCACAGAAGCCAAACACCACGCTTTACAGTTCCAACACCACGCTTCACAGTTCCAGCGGCGTGATGTTTGACTGTTGTGCGCATGCGCACAACAGTAAATGCCACAGTGTCAATACGCGAGTGCCACAGTGCCAATACGCGAACCACCACTGATTTATCTGTACATTGCTGGACAAAAATAAAACCAAACCCTATGACATTTAGAACAGCTCTAAACATCATAAATTGATTTGTCAAGCACTTCCAGAAAGTAATTTATCTTAAATATTTCCTCATTGTTCATGGTGGGGCAGTGTGTTAAGAGAAAAATTAGTATCATCACCAACACGCCAAAAGAGCGATCATGGTCCGCCACACCAATCAAATCTGCTCTTCCATCTTAATGCACATCTGAAAAGAAACTTTAACCGTTATTAGTCTGAACCTAGTCCAACCAGTGTATACAGATGCATACAGATACTTATTTATGTATCATAGGAGTTAGATAAGTTAGTTATGAATATTTAGTTTTTAAGCTTTACTAATTGCTTTTTAAATTAATTTGAGTTATGAATCAATTCCATATTTTTAATCACAGTGACTGATTTAATGATAACTAACTGATTTGATCGATGCAATATAATTCAAGGAATTTAAGAATTTGATAATATGAGTTGTATTGCAATGCATTCTCAAAACTAAAGTAGGTAGGAAGTTTAAATTTTCAGGCTTTTAACAGTTCTAATTGATGAACTTTAATGCCAACTTTCATCAAAGCCCAAGTAGGTGGGGTTCATCTTTGAAGCTAAGTGGAGGATTTGACATGGACTGACCCATACTTGACATGTTGACTGCCATATCAATCGCCTATGATGACTCATACAATTATGTCTTTGGGCATGTAGTGAGACATATATAGTTGACATGATTCTTGGAGTATGAGTAAAGAAGTTCTACTATATATGTATAACCAGTAGCAAAGAATCAATGAATTTGGGGAGGCAATGCCTATTTAAACAATCTGCTACCAAGCAACTCTTACTTTAATTATACATTAGAGAATATATTCTATGCCCTTATTAAGTTTGGTGAATGAATAGAAAGAAACTAACTTGGTCACGAGTTGTCTTTATAGACACTATCTCCCCAGATTCCCTTAATGCTTTGCTAATGTGTATAACTAGGATTAGTATGACTCAAAGCAATAATTAGAATTAGCATGACTGAAAGTAATAATTTGAATTAGCATGACATAAAGTAATAATTATAATTAGCATGACTGAAAGTAATAATTTGAATTAGCATGACAGAAAGTAATAATTATAATTAGCATGACTGAAAGCAATAATTAGAATTAGCATGACTGAGAGCAATAATTAGAATTAACATGACTGAAAGCAATAATTAGAATTAGTATGACTGAAAGCAATAACTGGTATTTAACCATCAGTAATGTGGAAAGATATTTTATGCAAATAAAGATATTGATGTAAATTGTGGAATTCTTTTTGTCTTCATTAGTTTACACTGTGCACCTACACATAAGTTTTCTATTATCATGTAAAATATGGTGGTTCCATGGTTAAAAGTACGTTCCCTGGAGCATGATAAACAGGTTTGGGTTGATGTGTACTCCAAATTAGAACAGCATTTTGCTCCACCTCATAAATAATACAAAAATTAAGTACATAAATAGAAATAAAAATGCCTCTAAAATAAATAAAAACTTACCTCCAGAGAAGTAAAACTTTTGACATCTGAGAAGAAAGAGAGAATAAGTTCCACGTAGAGGATGGGATAATACACCATACTAAGAATGTAGTTCCAATCAGGTGATGAATGCTGTAAAAAGTTTAAAAAGAATAAAGATTAAAGTTTTTATGACAGCAGTTAATATGAATTGCAGTCAGAAAGTTTAACAGCTAATCAGAAAATTATTTAAGTATCTCCATAAAAACTGACAAATGCCGAGAAAAAAAAATTAAATACACTAAAAATAATAAGTATTATTATTATTATTATTTGTGAGTGTGTGAATTATATTGTTATTTCAGAAGGAAAGTTATCCAAATAACTCTTCACTTTCTCTTCAATACATTCTACACTGCATTCTACATGTATTTTTTAAATTTATTACTTTCCTTATATACATAATGTATAAGGAAAGTATTGTGACGGGGTCGAAAATTCGAATTCGAGTTTTCGATGGGAGAGCACGTTTCAAGAATCCCTGATCACGAATCAAACATTTTAGAAGTGATGTCTGTGTGTGTGTGTGTGTGCGTGTGAAAATATGTGTGTGTGTGTGTGTGTGTCAGTGAGACAATAGCTGACGAACGAATGGACCGATTCAAACGAAATTTGGTATAAAAATCACAATCCGTAAACACTGGAAGCCTATTGTTTTTATACGCAATCGAATGCTCAGAATTCCCCTAAATTTTCGAATGAAATTTTGAAAAAATCGTCAAAAAATCAAAACCGCTAATAAAATTACGCAAATAGACATTTCTTATGTAATTTTTCATTAGGAAACGATTGACATAAATTTAAGAACGCTAACATGAACCGTTCTCGAGATATTGCGCATTTTTCTAAAAAAATTATCAAAAAGTTATATAAAATAAAAAATAAAAATATTTCCTATTGAGAAACATGTTCACTTTTCATATGTAATACCATGCGATAAATTGGGTGACATCATTCTCGTGGATCTAGCTCGTTCCATTTATGAGAAAAGATACTTTGTGTAATACTTTTGTATTTGAACGCCAATAGTCATTTATCTGCTGTAAGAATAACTTATTTCTCCGTTCATAACGCTTGGCGAGATTTTGGCGACGAATTTGGCGGAATGTCGCCAACTTGGCGACAT
The DNA here is from genome assembly GCA_951213105.1 of Amaurobius ferox. NCBI lineage: Eukaryota > Metazoa > Arthropoda > Arachnida > Araneae > Amaurobiidae > Amaurobius > Amaurobius ferox. The sequence goes on from OX578155.1 coordinate 98,322,704, forward strand.
TTTTAAATGTTGCCAAATTAACAAAAATCTCGTCAAATGGATAAAAATGACGTTAAATCAATGAAAATGACGACTCATTGACGAAAATTCAGCATCTTGGAAAGAATATAAATATATACTATAAAATAACCTATTTTTTTCTTGTAAAAGTAGTAAATTCATTACATTATATAAGGAAAGTTATGTGCTGCCCATATCAGATTTTTTTATTATGTTTTGTGGAATATGAGCCGACTAGGTGTATAATTAAATGTAATTTTTTTTTTGTTTGTAAAAATGTTGGATTCAACCATGTTAATATATAAGTTTATTTTTTATGCACTAAATGCCATTATTTCATTAAAATTGGGCATGTAGTGTGATTATTCTAAGAGGGCATGCAAATAGACATTATTAGGGGTTTGATCAATGAACTTTGCCAACATGTCATAATTAAAATATCAGATCATAAAATAAATTGCTCAAACTGTTGCAAAAATGGCTAAAAATTTAAAACTTTGTTTAAACACAGTATAAAATAAAATAGTAGCAATATCAACTAATATCCGAGGCAAATAACAGCCACCTCTGTCAAGACAGAGAAAAAGCAGACTATCAGTACCAACAAAGGAAACAAGAAAGATCAATCATGTATAAAGCATTGATTATGAAACACTTTTCAACTTCAATGCAATTTTATATAAGCATCTCTAAAATACGATACATTCCTCGGTAATATTTTTAAAATTACCACAATACTACATTAATTTATTATATTTGAAAATTTCATCGAAGGAAATGAACTTAATTCAAATGACGGCATTGAAATATAAATTGCCTGGTTTAAACATCTCTAAAATGCAATACATTCCTCGGTAATATTTTAAAAATTATCGTAATACTACAATAATTTATTATATTTGAAAACTTCATCGAAAACAAATGAACTTTATTCAAATGACGTCATCGAAATATAAATCGCCTCTATATAAAAGCAGCATTTCATTCATAAACATTTTACCAATCGTTTCATACATCACAGTACTATAATAATTTATTTTATTTAAATATTTGAAAAATTGTTATCTACCATATTTATTTTAAAATGTGAAACCTCTCTCATACATTAAATAATTAAGCTCTTGGAAAGATATTTATTGTATAATATATCTCATTTTTCTTTCTGGAGGATGTAGCAAGAGCCAGAATTTAATTGAATTTGTTTTTCTCCCTATATTATTTAAAAAACTACCTAACATATTTTACTGAAATTTTTTTTATATATTTTGTGGGATAATTTGAATATTTCCTAAAATTTTCGAAGCAATTTGTGAATTTTAAATTCGCTTAAAAAATGTTTGAAAAATCAGGTCCCATAGGGTTCAATCTATTTCATTTCTTCAACGCGGGTTCAATCCAAAACTAATTGAGTGATATTATTCATTTATATTCCCATAGGTCCCACAGATCGTCTGAAAAACTTACTATATTTCATTTTGATAAAGTCATTTTTACGGCAGTTATCGTGCTAACGGACAAATAGAGAGACAGACAGAATGAACAAAGCCACAAACACTTTTCAACTATGTTGTAAAGTGTTAAAAACATATCTTGCACAGACACATTCTTGTCTTATTTACTGTTTTCAATCAATTTTAATTGTAAACAGACCTAGCACAAGAAATAGATATGGCAACAGTAATGAGAACAATTATGAATGATGTGATATAAGAAAATGAATTTTTATTTTCAATATAAACCATTTGCATTTATTCTTAACTGAGCCAGAAAATGTTCCAGGTGAATATTGCTGTTTTCTGTATAGTTCTCCATCAAAGCAGAACTTTTAAGAGTTGTACCACAGATGACTGAGAGTTGCTTATTTGGTATTTGAGCTCCGTCTTTTTATCATGATGAAGGTGGTTACTATTACTTTCCTTATATACATAATGTATAAGGAAAGTATTGTGACGGGGTCGAAAATTCGAATTCGAGTTTTCGACGGGAGAGCTCGTTTCAAGCAACCCTGATCACGAATCGAACATTTTTGAGGTGATGTCAATGTATGTTGTGTGTGAAAGTATGTGTGTGTCAGTGAGCCTGTGGAGACGATAACTGACGAACGACTGGACCGATTCGAATGAAATTTGGCACAAAAATCACAGTCCATGAATACTGGAAGCCTATTGTTTTAAAATACAATCGAATGTTCAGAACCCTCCTAAATTTGCGAGTGAAATTTTGAAAAAATCATTAAAATTTCAAAACTTTTAATAATGTTACGCAAATAGACATTTCTTATGTAATTTTTCCTTAGAAAGCGATTGAGATAAACTTTAGAACGCTAACATGAACCGTTCGAGATATTTTACATTTTTCAAATAAATTTATCAAAAAAATCCTATAAATTAAAAAAAATATTTGTTGTTGAGAAACATGTTTACTTTTCATATGTTCACGTGATAGATTTGGTGATATCATTTTCATGGGTCTAACTCGTTACACTCACGAGAAAAGATACTTGGAGTAATACTTTTGTATTTGAACGCCAATAGTCATTTATCTACTGTAAGAATGACTCATTTCTCCGTCTATAACGCTTGGCGAGATTTTGGCGACGATGTTAGCGAAATATCGCCAACTTGGCGACATTTTAAATGTTGCCAAATTATGTCAATCAATGAAAATGTGGAATAATTGAAGAAAATTCAATATCCTGGAAAGAATATAAGTATCTCCGAGTACTGTAAGAATAACATTTTTTTAAACTGTAAAAGTAGTAAATTCATTGCATTATATAAGGAAAGTCATGTGTTGCTCACATCAGATTTTTTTGTTTTATGATGTGTTTTAACAAAGTTTTTACATTTTAATATGAGATCTTTGCTCGTATTGCATTATGGGGATCTGAACCAAGACATTTCACTTAATGCACCGAATAATCATAATGCAGAATCACATGATGTGGAACTTTTATTGTTAAAATTCACGTAAAGTACTACAAAACAATCAAAATTTTACGACTACCCATATTTAAAAAAAAATGGCACAAACATTTGTTTATTAACTGACATATATCACTAAAATTTGATATGAAACATGGTATTTTATAAAAGAAAGAAACATAATGTTATTCAGTTTACTAAAGACTTAATAATTTAGGACACTAATTCAGCCACTAGCACAGTTTCTGATTTTGTTTTGTAGAAAGAAAACGAACAACATCACAATATTACCACTCTTTGCGACATAAAGATACATCTATTCAGGCAAAAATTTTATGGTGAGCAATTTTCAACTCATTATATAAGTCAATCACATTTTTTAAAAGATTTTTGCCATCTTGAAATGTCATCTTACATGCTGTAAATATGAAATTTATTTATTTTTACAGTATCTACATCCAAAGTAACAGGGGCACCATTTAGGAGGGGGGTGCGAAGTTGACTGCTTCCTCCCACAAGGTTTTATTTTATGTTTCTTATACAATGTTCTTTGCCAAATCATATTTCTATTATACTATATGGTCAAAAGTATACGGACACCTACCATTGTGGAAGCAGAGAGGCATGTTGCACATATTCATAGAATGTTGGATCACCTTTTACATCAATCACAACCTGAATTATTTTGCAGAGACTGTCCACCAACTTTTGGAATATTTCAGTAGAAATTTCCTTTCATACGGTAAAGAGAGCTGCAGTGAATCTGGCCACGGAAATGGGCGATTTGGTCTGGCGCATATTTTGCGTTCCAATTCATCGCAGAGGCGCTCAATGGGATTCAGATCGAGACTCTGCGAAGGCCAGTTTAACTTTTCAACATCCATCTCTGCAAACCACGTCCGCACAGCCTTCGCTGTATGGACAGAACAGTTATCATGGTGTTACAGAAACGGTTCTTTCCCGAACGGTTGCCAGAGAGTTAGAAGTGCAGAGTTGTCAAGAATATCAACATTGCAGCGCTCATGTTTTCTGCCACATGAACTAAAGGGTGTAAGCCGAACAACGAAAAAGAACCCCAAATCATGACGACGTCGCTACCAACCTTTACACTTGGCATAATACACTCGGGCAAGAAGCTTTTCTCTGGCATCCACCAAACTCAAATGCGTCCGTTAAACTGTCAGACAGTGTAGTGGGATTCATCACTCCAAAGTATTTGTTTCCACTGTACCACAGTCCAAAGGTGGTGAGCTATGCACGACTGCAACAGGTGTTTCGCATTGACTGTGCTAATGGTGGGTTTGTGAGAGGAGAGGCTGCACGACCATGGAAACCTATTTTTTTCAGCTTCCGGTGACCAGTTCTGGTACTATAAATGATACCAGATGCATTTTGGAATTCATCAGTGACTATTGCCACCGGGACCTTACGATTCTTCACAACCCTCTTCAGGGTTTGCAGGCTGCGGCCTATCACTTTGTTTTCCTGCCGTTATAGATCCTAGACATGTCCATTTTACAATGACATCACTTGCAGTTGATAAAGACACCTTCACCAAAGAAAAATGTCACGAACTGATTTGTTGCAACGATGGCATCGAATTATCATGTCACGTACAAACTCACTAAGCTCACTTTTATCTCGTTCTATGACGTACATAGCCACATCCACTTCTCCGGAGGGGTGTTCGGATATTTTAGATCATATAGTGTATTAGAACAATCTTTAGTAAATCAACTTTTTTTCCCTCCCCATGAAATGTTTGAAATAATGGGGCTATTTCAAAAGTCAGTGGCATTTTCATAGAATAGTGCAGCATACAAGACTGTAGGCAGGAAATGACAGAGGGGGGATCAGTCTCAGCCCCCAACCCCTTTAAAAATATTATTTCACAGGTAGTGACAGATGTAATCTCTGTCATCTAAATTTATAAACTAAAAATCCCAGAAATTCATGTGTTACTTCTTACATATATAAAAGTAAATGACATTTACAAAACATTAACATGTAGTGTTTGTTCTTCAGATATTTCATGTTTTTTTTAAATCTAAAAAAACTTTACAAGTACTTTCATTAGTGATTAGCATTTGTATGTAGCATCACTAACAGAAATGATTATTATATGAAGTCTACTGAAATGTTGCCATTCAGAGAAAAGATGCTGATAAATTCACAGAAAAAGTTGTGGTCCAACTTTAAAATAAATGTATTAGAGAAGACTACAGGTTGTACCATTAAATTTGATGTAGTTTGTATATTTGCATTGAACATGGAGTAAAAGGGAAAGAGATAAAACCCCTATGGATGAAATGCTTGAAAATACCATAACACTTTGAGAATTATATATAGGTGTCACTAGTGTTAGTAAAGCGCTCTTTGTTTCTATTTGACATAACAGGGAGACATATTATTGAGTATATGCATTTTTAATTATTTATAAATTAAGATACCCTAATTATTAGTATAACTAATCAGTATTTTTACTTTCCTTATATACATAATGTATAAGGAAAGTATTGTGACGGGGTCGAAAATTCGAATTCGAGTTTTCGACGGGAGAGCAAGTTTCAAGCATCCCTGATCACGAATCAAACATTTTTAAAGTGGTGTATGTGTGTGTGTGTGTGAAAGTATGTGTGTGTATGTCAGTGAGTCTTTGGAGACGATAACTGACAAACGAATGGACCGATTCGAACGAAATTTGGTACAAAAATCACAATCCATAAACACTGGAAGCCTATTGTTTTTATATGCAATCGAATGTTCAGAACCTCCCAAAATTTTAGAGTGAAATTTTGAAAAAATCGTCAAAAAATCAAAACTACTAATAAAGTTATGCAAATAGACATTTCTTATGTAATTTTTCATTAGAAAACGATTGACATAAATTTTAGAATGCTAACATGAACCGTTCTCGAGATATTGCACATTTTTCCAAAAAGAAATTATCAAAAAGTTATATAAAATAAAAAAAAATTCCTATTGAGAAACATGTTCACTTTTTATATGTAATACCATGCGATACATTGGGTGACATCATTCTCGTGGATCTAGCTCTTTCCATTCATGAAAAAAGATACTTTGAGTAATATTTTTGTATTTGAACGCCAATAGTCATTTATTTGCCATAAGAATAACTTATTTATCCGTCCATAACGCTTAGCGATATTTTGGCGACGAATTTGACGGAATGTCGCCAACTTGGCGACATTTTTAATTGCTGCCAAAATAACAAAAATCTCGCCAAATTGATAAAAATGATGCTAAATCAATGAAAATGACGACTATATGAAGAAAATTCAATATCTTGAAAAGAATATGAGTATTTACTATAAGAATAGCATTTTTTTAACTGTAAAAGTAGTAAATTTATTGCATTATATAAGGAAACTTATGTGTTGCCCACATCAGATTTTTTGCAGTTGTGAAACAGGGTTCAGAATATAGAGTGATAAAAATAAATCGAAAGGTAAAGTATTTTTAAATACGTAGGAATGTTCCTTATTGTTTCAGCTCCAATTTGCATTGCACAACAAATTTATTTCTATGAAATTGGTAATTTAATTAAATGATATAAGCATTTAAGAAATACATGCTATGCAGGGGGGCTTATCTTATACCAGCACTACCTAAATGATTGTCTCAAATGATATTGACATTTTCTCAATATAGAGATTTAACTCCTTGCCTTCTTACCATTACCTCCATAGTATCATGTATTAGCCGACATCATGGATATTGATAGAAAGCTTATAGAGTATACAGATTAAGTAAATTAACAATATGCAACAACAGATATTCTTTATAAATTAAATACATACTTGGGTACTATGCTTCAAAATGATTGATCTGTGCATTATAACACCACAACATACAAAACAAATCCAGAAGATGGATAATACTGCGGACGTTGGGATACCATGACTTTTGTGTTTAAGCATCAATATGATAATGACAACCTGAAATGAATTCAATAACAAAAGGGAATAAAATTTTTTTTAGTAAATTTGATTCAAGGCAATAATCAGTAGAGAGAATATAACTACAATACAGTGGTAGTTATAATAGAGACGAAACTGGTTCAGCCTGAACCTGAACCTAGCACTGAATCAAGCTCTGTGACACTCAATGCAATTTGGGCTCAGGTACCAAACTAATTTTTCATTTTTATTTTTAAGAGACATAAATTTTGCAAAATAGTTAAAAATAGTTTTCAAAACAGGGCTGGTTTGTCTAATCCCCACTGATTTAATTTTTTTAACCATGGTAAAACCATAGTTTTTGAAATTAATAAAAAGGAGGAATTGTGATCGTGTTTAAAAATTAAGAGGTTTTTTTCCAATCCTGTTTTGATCAGGAAAATCTTTTAATGTACTTAGATGATTTAAGTATATATTTGATTTATGCATTTTATTAATCAAAAATTGGGGATCAAACATATTTGTTAATAACAAAAATATTTTTATGATGATAATTTTATAAATTCATATTCTATTTTCATTATATCTTTCAAAATACTGAGCAGAAAGATAAAGAAAAACTAATATTAGTTTTATTAATATAAACAACCCAATTGATAAGTCATTATTTTAATATCTCATAGTTTTCAATAAACTCTATTTAATATATTTCTAATTTATGACATTTTTATATTTCTACAAAATAATACTTATGCTTTTTTTTATCTCAATTAAATAGTCTGTTATCGTAAATGGAAAATTGTGAAAAATAGTAGCACTTATGCAGAAAAATCAATAACATATTTCAGCCTTGTATGAATTAGGGTTCTATTTTATATGGAACGGTTTGGCCTTGGGCAAGCTTGGGTTTTCAAAATTGGGCCTGAACTCATCTCTAGAAGTTACTAAGCAACTGGTTAGTAGATTTCCAATCTGGCACACAAATTTTTGTCAACTAGTAGCCATTGTAGTTAATAACTTATGTGTCAGAAAGAAAAATAAACTTAAGGTTAATTTTAGATATATTCGACAAGAGCAAAACAGTAACTATTTCTGGTGGAATTGGAATTTAAAAGATGGCTACCTGCGTGACAATCTGTGTGTAGCATGAAGAAACACCAAATGTTAATACAATTAACCCCCAATATAAATTTATTTAATAAAAAATACAGAGTACAATTTTGTTGAAAATGAAATAATTTAGAACAATTTAATTTATGAATCTTATTTTGTTTAACATTAAGTAATTTTAAAGCAACTTGCAAAGAAAAGATGTTGTCACCAAATTTATGTTGACTTTTTGCTATTGAGCCTTTATAAAGGCTTGTTACTTTTTATTTTTTGCATGATACTGCAGAGGTGCCAACTTTTAAATTCTTATTTCATAAAAAAAATAACTATTTTGCACTTTCTGTCAAATATGTCAAAAATCAACTTCAAGTTATACATTCGCAATGCAAGCATTAGAGCACGAAATGCAACACTAATTTTTGTTGTTTATGTATTGCAGTTGCATTAAGAATTTTTAATAAAAAATAATTTCTCATTACATGTTATAGTTTACTGTCGTTTTTGGGAAATGGAATGGGGAGAGAGTTATTTTGGGTTTTGCATGGAGGTGCTATGTATATTAGGGCCGCCTTTGATAAAGAACAAACCATAAAATATCCCAGTAAAATTAATTCAAGGGCACATTCAAACGTACCATGAAATGGAATTGAACATTTAATAGAATGGGACACTAAAATTGCTATTGGTTAAATGGTTCTAAATGGATTGCTATAATTAGCTGCACATTTTGCAATTGCAATCTGCTGTGTGTTACACTTAATAGTGCCCTTATGGCATACCCTCTCTATAACCAATAACCTCTGTAAGGAGGACTTTATTGGATTTTTTTTGCTCAAGGCCCCTGTGAATCATAATGGAGCCATACTACTACATTAAATGCCAAAAAATTCTGATGATGGATTTAGGGTAAATCTCCATGCATATAATGCCGAAAATGTTCTTTTTATGCTCTGTGGTGCTTATATGTTTTGTGGTGTCAAATAAATGTATTGAACTTAAAAATTACTATAAACAACTAAAAATTACTATAAAAACCTTACATATGTAATGGATGTTGCAAAGGATGATGTAACTGTAGAGATGGGAACAGATGCTGATCCATCAATGCTAATGAACTTCTTATATACAAACAAACTACACCGTGAAACACATATAATAAATAAAAGGACAGCTAAAACCTGAAAGAAAAATATTTCACTTTGCTTGACAGAAAATATTATATAAGCTTATTGATAAAAAATGTAACTGCACATAAAAAATTAAGCTCATTCAGTATAAATCACCACTGAAGCTGAAAATCCTCTAAGGATGTCTCTAAGGGATTCTCTTTTAGAGAGAGACCTCTGCCTCTCTCTAAAAAAAAAAAAATAAAAATCAGATGTGGGGGGCAGCACATGACTTTCCTTGCAGACTCATACTCACGTTGTCTTTATTTTAATTAAATGTAATTTACTTTTCGTTCTCATTTTGTAACTGGACATATTTTCAAAGGTGGTGTAGAGAAAATACGAAAAACTAAAATATCTCGAGAACGGCTAGTTCTAGTGTAATGGGGTTGGTCTTATTCTTTTCTTCGTTAAAAATTACGCATAAAACAAGCATTTAATGGATATATTTGAGCATACGTAGTTTTTTATGTTAGATTTTGTCGAGTTTTGCGGGCCATTTGGCAAAAAAGGGCAGGTTACTTTTCCGAATCGTACCAAAATCTAATCAGCACCAGGGTGACCCACAAGCGACTTATCTACTGAATTTTGTGAAATTCGGTCCATTAGTTTTTCACCTAGAGTAGATAGAGGCTTTTCAGGGCCATTTCGCAAAAAAAGGCGGGTTCTTTTATCCCGAATTGTACTAAAAACTAATCAGCATCAAGGTCACCCCCCCTACCAAATTTTATGAAATTCGGTGCATTCGTTTTTGAGTTAGAGTGGATACATACATTTCACAGACACACAGGCACACACTCAGGCGTCACGCTAAATATAGTGTTTTCGTATTCTAGAGGTCTCGAAACGTGTAGATCCGTCGAAAACTCGAGTTGCGATTTTCGGCATGATTCCAATACTTTCCCTATACATTGCCATGTATTGCAGGGAAAGTAAAAATAGGATATGCACAAACTTTGAAATAACCTTATATAATAAATGACGATGTCTATATGTGCAACGTGTAATGGAAAAACGAAGCTACGGACAGCTATGAAGTTCGGTACAGGGATAGCTAAGCTCCCACAATAATACACCTTGGCAAGATTTTTTTTAATTTGAATTAGTTTAAAAGTTATGAACATTTAAAGTTAAAATTTTGCTAAAATGTTTCTTTTACAAACTAACTCTGAGCTGGCTAGAACATCTCAGACTTGTAGTGTCTAAAAGGAAATGTGCTTAAGAATCCAACATGATAACATATTGAATTTTAGAGATATCATTTAGATTTTTTTGAACATGCTATATTTTATCATAATAAGCATTGTACTACAAAATTTCTTGGATCTAATGAAAACTTGCAGAGTTCCTATTTCATTTGTTAATTCTGTATCTCTCAGTTAAGGAACTTTTTCTTTTTGTAATTTCAATTATTTTCATTTATTATTAAGAATGAAGTGTTAATTTTGAGTAATTTTAGCATCACTCATTTGCAGGAACTCTACATACTTATTTAGAACATATCAAAAGAGCTTATTTAGGTCGTATTATGCAGATGGCCAGTACCTAATAGTTACTTACTTAAGATCACAGTGATGTTGGTCATTCTAGTAGATTAAATAAAACTTATTATATTTCTGCGAATCACAATGTTGTCAATTTTTATATAGAATGAGATTATACCATATGGATTTTAGCAATTCATTTTATTCCACAATTTTAGAACGAAAGCCATAAGGACCAATGCGATCAATAAATAATAATAAATAATAAGCGGTAACAATACACTGTTCTTGATATTTAGAAGGGGTATGCCAAAGAAATATATTTATGAAAATCCAACATGAGCATTAAATTTATGCAGCTTTCTCTAAAAAATGTTTTTGACCTGAGATGACCAGGTGAAGTGTTTAAATTCCTGTTTGGATCTTTTGCTGGATTGTTATTGGCAGAAGATTTTGAATGGTCATAAGTCAAAAATGTCCTTTGTTGAATCCTCTCCAACGTTTTGATTATGCAGGTTTTCCTTTTTGACGTCAGTTTTTAATTTTTTAGAATCTTCACTCAGATTAAAAAATACAGGGTGATTAAAAAAAGATGGGCAGAACTTTACAAGGTGGTTGTACACACCAAACCAAGCATTTTTCGCTATAGATTACCGGCTCGGAAATGTAATGTAAAGATGATGAAACTTGTGAACGGTGAAACTGATTAATGGTGAAACCAACGAGGTGAGGCGAAAACGCAAGAATGAGTTAGAAGTTATAAAATGACATTTAATAAACAATAATTACAGCAATAGCTCAAAAGAGCGACAGCCAATCTGAATGCACGCCTCACAGCAGCGATGGAGGGATTGGTGGACTCTCTCGAATAGACCAGGCATGTCGCGCATTTCGGCAGCAGCATACAAAATTCAGGAAGTAAGTTCCTCTTCAGAATCAAGGGCAGTGTCATGGACGAGAATCTTGAGATTTCTCCACGAAAAGAAGTCAAGATACGAGAGATCGCGCGATTGTGGAGGCCAAGTTATGGGACCACTTCGCCTAATCCATTGCCCTGTAATGCCTTTATATTTCCTACCCGTAAACTATGACAAAAATTTTTAATTTGATGTGTACTACCACCTCTTAAAGTTTGGCCTGTATTTTTTTAATCACCCTGTATTAACAAGGTAACAACACGCCTCTGTCATTTTTATGCAGACATAGAAATACAAGTAGTATACTTTGTTCTTCAACGTAACAATGTAGTACAACAACAAGCAGTACACTTTGTTCTTTATCGTTAACTGCTTTCTGCAAATAAAGAAGACTCAAACTATAACAGGTTTACCAAAACTATATAGTATATTATGAAAACTCTCTATAATATGTTATAAACGGCATCGACAACGCACCCTAGTTAAACTTATGCTTATAAAGGGAGGAAACAATCAAATTTTCAATCAATCAAATCAGAGAATTTATAGTGGCTGAAAAGATGCATTCACTATAATATTAAGACGACCACTTGCTACTTTTTTCCTCCTGAGGATTTCACTAATCTCAGGCCATCCTAGAAGATAGCAACTGCCCATTCGCACTAAATTTTAACCTGGTTAAGACAGGAGGATGGGCAATTTCTGAAAGCCTGACATAAGGGTGGACTACAAGGCTTGATCCTCTCCATTGTTAATGGCCAGAAATGGTAGCTTTTTCAAAATATTTAGATCCTAAATATAAACAGAAGTCATGGAAAGAGGGAACTATAAAGGCTATTGAAGGTGTGAGGTATTGATGAAGCAAATATTTCGAGCAAACAATATTTTCACTACACTACGATATGAGAAATCATAATCAAGACAGTAAATTTACCAGTTTTAAAATAAAACGCCATGACCATGGGAGTGAAACCAAAGGAATGCATCGGCAAAGATGGAACACATTAAATAGGCCAATAATGCTGAACACTATACAGGGTACAAGAACTAATATTGTGTCCTGGAAGCATGATGAAAAATCGGGAACTTCTGTATTCCATGTTTCATTCCAGCTCTGTAAAAAGAAGTGAACTATAAGCACAGTTTTAAACAAAAAAAACCATTTATTAACAAATGTAAATTTACATGTCATAATCATCAAAGATAACTTCATAACATGGATTCCATGTAATGTTAAGTCAAAATCATCAGAATATCATAATCATCATGCCATAATCATCAACGATATCTTCATAACATGGACTGCATGTAATGTTAAGTCAAAATCATCATAATATCAAAATCATCATGTCATAATCATCAAAGATAATTTCATAACATGGATTCCATGTAATGCTAAGTCAAAATTATCATAATATCAAAATCATCATGTCATAATCATCAGAGATAACATTACATGGAATCTATGTTATGAAGTTAAGTTAAAATCATCATAATATCAAAATCATCATATCATTATCATCAAAGATAACTTCATGGATTCCATGTAATGTTAAGGCAAAATTATCATAATATCAAAATCATCATGTCATAATCATCAGAGAAAACTTCATAACATAGATTCCATGTAATGTTAAGTCAAAATCATCATAATATCAAAATCATTATGTCATAATCATCTTCATAACATGGATTCCATGTAATGTTAAGCCAAAATCATCATAATATCAAATTCATCATGTCATAATCATCAAAGATAACTTCATAACATGGATTCCATGTAATGTTAAGTCAAAATCATCATGATATCAAAATCATCATGTCATAATCATCTAAGACAATTTCATAACATGGATTCCATGTAATGTTAAGCCAAAATCATCATAATATCAAAATCATTATGTCATAGTCATCAAAGATAACTTCATAACATGGATTCCATGTAATGTTAAGCCAAAATCATCATAATATCAAAATCATCATGTCATAATCATCAAAGGTAACTTCATAACATGGATTCCATGTAATGTTAAGCCAAACTCATCATAATATCAAAATCATCATGTCATAATCACCAAAGATAACTTCATAGCATGGATTCCATGTAATGTTAAGTCAAAATTATCATAATATCAAAATCATCGTGTCATAATCATCAGAGATAACTTCATAACATGGATTCCATGTAATGTTAAGTCAAAATCATCATAATATCAAAATCATTATGTTATAATCATCAAAGATAACTTCATGGATTCCATGTAATGTTAATCAAAATCATCATAATATCAAAATCATCATGTCATAGTCATCAAAGTTAACATTACATGAAATCCATGTTATGAAGTTAAGTTCTTTAGAAAGAGCATACGCTCTTTCTCATGAACTTAAGGGAGCTCAGGAGCTTTAAAAGTGCCATAAACCGGGTGAATTTCCATGTTTCACGTTTTATTGCTATCCCAGTAATTATATATCCATCTTTGTGTGTGTGAGGTGTTAACTCAAAAATGAATATACATACCTACAGCTATGAAATTTTATGTGCAAATACATGTGAAAAATAAGAATCATATAGTATTTTTAACAATTTGCATGATAAAAACTCCAATGATTCGAATTTTTAAATTCTAAAAGTATTATGTTTTACGGGAAAGAATGAAACTTCCTGAAACAATAGTTGTACTACAGAATTCTTTTAATCTGCCATCCCTAGGAAAGTACCCCACAACTCCTCCGTTTTGCCTCAATTTGAAATTCTGAAAAATTCCATGAAACAGTCCTCCCCTAAGCAGGGGGGGGGGGGGAAGAAAAAAAAGCATTCCACAACAAAACGAAAATCTCTGATGTGGGCAGCACATGACTTTCCCTGCAGACTTATATACACGTTTTCTTTATTTTTAATTTAATTCACTTTTTATTCAATTTTCGTTCTCATTTGGTAACTGGGATCATTTTCAAAGGTGGCGTAGGGAAAAGACAAAAAAAACTAAAATATCTCGAGAACGGCTAGTCTTAGTGTAATGGGGTTGGCCTTATTCCTTTCTTCGTTAAAAATTATGTATAAAACAAGCATTTAATGGATATATTTGAGCATACGTAGTTTTTTTATTTATATTTTGACGATTTTTGAGAGCCATTTTGCAAAAAACGGCAGGTTGTTCTTGTCCCAACAGTACCAAAATCTAATCAGCACCAGAGTATCCTATAAGTAACTTATCTACCAAATTTTGTGAAATTTGGTCAATTAGTATTTTAGCTAGACATGGAATTCTTGCGGACCATTCCGCAAAAAAAGGCGGGTTCTATTTTTACGAATCCTACCAAAAATTAATCAGCACCAGAGTATCACCCAAGTGACTTACCTACCAAATTTTATAAAATTCGGTCCATTAGTTTTTTAGTTAGAGTGGATACATACATTGCACCGACACACACACACACAGACGTCACGCTAAAAATAGTTTTTTCGTATTCTGGAGGTCTCGAAACGTGTAGATCCGTCGAGTTGTGATTTTCGGCATGATTTCAATACTTTCCCTATACATTATCATGCATTGCAGGGAAAGTAATTGAATTAAACGTGAAAATTCTGTGTCATTTCATATAATTATGAGTGATATTTTGTGCAATTAAACTCAATTTAATGAATTATTAACAAAATAGAGATAAAATGAATTTGAAGGGAAAGTCATATGCTGCCGACATCAGATTTTTTTGTAATTATACTGACAGTTGTTCTGTAACTTTACACGTCAGATAGAAGGTTATTATACCTTGTTCCTGTTTACGCTTACCATTCTTCTAAACAAAAACATTTGCACATTCATAATCTTTTAATTCATTCTTTTACCCCGAGAATACGCTCACTTCGCGCGGCGTGACTGACAAGGAATTGATTGGGAATCACAGTTTTAATACAATAGAACAAAAGAAGTATAAAAATAGAATAAAAAAAGCTTTGTCAGCCTGTGAAATTTGAAATCATTCATAACCGATAAAGTTTGCGTTTCATTCAAGGGCATGGCACGGCTTGCGTAAAAAATACCTTTCCTCATTTCGAAATAATTAAAAAAATCTGATGTGGGCAGCACATGATGACTTTCCTTGCATAATGCAACGAATATACTCCTTTCAAAGTCAAAAAATAATATATAAGATCCACGGTACTGTTTTTTTAACGTTGAATTGTACATTTGGCGATTTTCCGGAGGATAACATGTAAAGCAATTTCAAAGTATCCCATTAACTTACTATATTTCACGCAGCATAATTCAATAATCTAGAACGACTTGAATGACCATCGATATCGTAAAAGTTCGATACTATGCCATGTAGAAAACGAAATGGATAGCCAACCCTTATAGTCTCCGTAAAAAATTTATTTACACATGAATATTGATGCTCCAAATTAGAATTCAATCTTCTTACAATGTTACTTGAAAACTCGTTTGTCGATATTTGAAGACCACGGTATCAAATAATTTATCTTGAATTTAAACTCGTTGCGTTTATCATACATACGAAAAATAGTCTTTATACATATATATATATATATATATATATATATAATATACAAAATATGAAGGATATAAAAGTATTAAGAGAAAGAAGGAAGTGTAAGGTGCTTACATAATGGCGATAAGGGGTAATGACCTTACACCCCTGTTAACAACGTGCACGTCTTTGATGCCGCGGCATTGCACTTCTGGACGCCAGCACCGACTGTTGCCGACCTTCGGAGTGACAATCAAAATTATCACAAGACCATTATATATGGAGTAGTAAAATAAACTGAGGTATCAATAGATGGAATGAAATCACTGAGTTGTCACCAGTTTAAATACTTCCTCAAGATCTAAATACATCGCTCAAAGCAATGTTGCCATTTTTTCAAACTCCCAATGTAAGACTCACAAAAAGATTTCAAAAGGAATTTAAAAAGGATTTTAAAAAGTTTTCAAAAAAGAACACACTTGTGATCCATAATTATCATTTTTTCCGAAGAAATTAATTATATAACTTCTCATATAAGGTATTGGGTATTTTTGTTTAAAAGCTTCCTTTATAAAAGCTTGATCGGTTTTCAGTCTGATGACGTCACTGTTAACAATACGTTTCGTTCTGGTTAATCCTTCAATGAAAACATTTCTGAATATATTCTTACGCAAATTAGAATTCCAGTGTATTATTCCTGTAATAGGTATTTTATAGGTTTTTCGTTTGTCATAAATGCTAATTAAAAAATTGGGATCGCTGAAATCTATACACAGATCCAAAAAACATACCTTATTGTCTTATTGTAAATTTATGTGTCTTATTATTGTCTTATTATTAAATTCATTTTATATCTTAAATTTACAAAAAATGGCTTATTTTAAATTTAAAAAATGCAATTCAAAAAGGTGTAAGTTGTGCCCAGGTGCGGAACAAAACATCATAGGACAATCAACGTGTTTTAAATCTTTTTGTAAAACCTACCAATGCATTTATCAGATCAAGTGCAAGACATGTAATTTGGCTTATATAGGTCAAACCAAAAATCCTCTGAATTTGAGAATAAATCTTCACCGTAGTCAGATTCAGAAAAATTCTACATTAAATCAAGAATACCGCCTTTTATATTTTCATTTCCAAGATCATTCCTTCAGTAATATTTCCATTACCATCTTAGACATCGTAGTTAAATATGAAGAGAGATTGTGGTGGGAAAACATGCGCATAATGCAACGCAATTCGATATATCCATATGGCTTAAATTCATTGTTGTTTAACAAATTGCATAATAATGATTTTTATAATTCAAGCATTAATAATATTATAATAGCAAAAATTTAAGCACACATCCACAACAGAAGGTCTTTATTTTACTACCTATAAGACGTACAAAAGTTTAAAAAAAGTCCAGAGCGCTTTCGAGCATAAGTACGCACTTCATCAGTGGCAACACGGAAATAAAATTTGAATCGTTCATATATAGACCAGATATAGCGACAAAATTTACATAAATACAATTTACAAAAGAATCTACGTTTAGACAAGGATAAACCGTAAACTATTTTTAGAGTTTCAAAAATTTCAACAACAAAAGGACAGCATATTAAATTACAATTTAAATACAGAAATCGAAAAAAGGGGAGGGGGTGGCAATCAAGCATAATCCCAAAGATGAAGACGTCAAACTTTGCAGAGACTTGAATTGCATGGAGTCGAGAATGAGTCGCCAAGCGTAACTCAAATTCATAACAGGGTCAAAATTACAAACGGACTCACGGTAAATATAAATAAAAAGGGATTCAAAAAGGAGAATATCACGAGGGTTATTACAACGCATCAAAAGGAAAGTCTTTTCAAAAAGAGGCTGAAAATTATCTTTAACAGCAAATTGAGCAAGAGCCGTAGAAAGTTTAATATCCCTGACATCCCGAGCATGTTCTGCTAAACGGATGCCAACGGTGCGTTTAGTACTTCCAATATAAAATTTAAAATTACCATCGGTGGACAACAGGGGAACAACATACACCCCAGCAAAGCTTTTAAAGTCATCCTTATCACCCAGTTTATCAGACCGAATACGGTTAAATAAAGAAGAAATATTAGAATGTTCAGGTCTGAAACCAAACTCAGAACAAAAATGGATAAAGGGGCGGAAAATCCGAGGATTGTATGGAAAACTAGACCTATAAGTCAAACGATCTTTTAGGGCAATAAGTTTAGTATCAAAAAGGGTATATTTACGGCGAACTTGGAAGAAAACCTTATAAATAAACTCAAAGGAGTAGGCAACCTCACGGCCAAGGCCAAAAATAAATTCAGTTTCATCACTTAAAGCTTTATTAATAATGTTATTGTAAATAATTGCAATAAAAACACCCGTTGTAGATGGTTCAGAAGCAAAAAAAGAAAAAAACAAAGTTTTGACGAATGCAAAGATTCTTTTAACCAATTTATACAGTATCTTTACAACTTTAATGATCATAAAGTTGAACACATTAAACAATATGTTTTGAGCATACGAAGAATATATATGATAAAAATATGGAATATATGGTCTAAAAAAGTTGAATTATGGTTTGAAAGGGAATTGACTTCCTTACAGAAGCTAAATATTGCCACCTTAAGTGACTGATTGAAAAGACGTTCTAAATACCTATGTTTGGAATTTCAAAGTGATCAAGAAGTAAAAAATCGCTTTATGAAATATTTTACTGTCTTATTTCAAAATAAAACTTTTAATCATATTCCGTTAGGAAGAATAATGAACATCCACCAGAAACATCTGCCAATACTAAATCTAAAAATCAAAACTGCATACCAATACGAAATACCTTTGGGTAGACGCATATTTAATTATAATTATCTGAGCCAACACCTTATGCCAGAAAATGAAGAAAAATGTCATTGTGATCAAAGTCCTTACCAGGATAAAGTGATAGGACACATCATTACCGGCAATATCAACGTAATAGATGATCCTGCATTAAAAAAGGCGTTCCAAATGGGAACACAATATCGCAATCCTCACAGGGGAAATCCAGTTGAAACATTCGCGAAAGATCTGGACAATTTTATATATAGAATGTCAATCAAATATAGCATTCCTGATGGTACCTTCAACAAATGGCGATCTATGATTACGTATGATTTTAAATTTTACTATAAAACTTTTTATACCTATAATGATGGTGTTAAATTAAACATGCAGAAACTCAAGAAATTACAATAACAATTTATAATTACTTATACAGATAAAGTTGCAGGAAATTATGCATTCACCTGTAAATACCTATATATCAAAACCCTGCGAACCAATTATGATATTGAATCGTGAGATCGCCAACCATTGTGATTACCAATAGAATTAAAGCCTTATACCTAAAAGTCGGAATCAAGTATACAGGAAGTGTAAAGTATCCGTATCTAATAAATATACCGAAACTACATAAAACCCCTATATGATTCAGACCTGTAACAGTGGGATTTAATACATACCTTACCAAAGCAAATACTATACTCCTTAACATCCTGAAACCTATTATGAAGAAAATTAATAATAGAGGATCCTACATCATTAAGAACAGTAATGAGGTCATTGATATCTTAAGGAGTCACCCAGCAAGATTATACTTTAAGACTTATGATTTAAGAATTATTTAATAACATTGATCTTAGGGATCTATATAAAATTTTAAACAAACTATATGAAGAATTTGCAATGAATAACATTATCGAAATCAACCATTACAGATCTTTAATCAAGATTGTTATATATGTGCCGTACGGCGTGCACGACATTTTGTAATTTCAATTACGGTTGCCAACCAAAATAATGAACTATCTCAATGCTGCAGAGGGAGCCAATGACAACACGCGCATACATAAACAGTGGTCTTCCCTGTCTGCATCAACAACGAATGGTAGATGTGGTAGGGAATGAATGGGGGAAAGAAAAAGCGTCCCAAAGCCGTATTCCAAAAAAGTTCAGTCGACTTCAAATTTTCGAACGAGCTAACATCATGTTTCTTGGTTTTTGTGAAAAAAGGTATATCGAACGTGAGCGATAAAATGGAAGCTTGTTGCAGTTATGAGATGTGCACAGTTTCGTACATCATTGAGATTGCACGAATACGTACTTAACACAAAGAGTAGAGGTAAATCAACTTTCAATTGTCACTAATTAGCACGGAAGGCACACACTTTTATCGATTATTCAAATAATGAACAATCAGTTCGTAAGAGTAGATTCTATTAACGAGTTCTTAGATATTGAATTAAAAGAACTATTTTGAGTATCTATTGCTTAAAGGAAACTGTTGTAAAATTATATGTCCATTCTATTATGTGTGTAAATATGTATTAATGAAATATTGTCAGTGTTATATGTCTTTTAATAATAGATTTAATAATAGTATCATTACTCAAGATATAATGGATATCTATAACTTAAAACATTAAAATAAATTGATCAATTAAGTCAAGTGTATTTATTTATATTTTGTGTGTTCGTCTCTCCAGTTTGAGAACCTGGGGCTTACATGCTCCACCCCTAGCGACGGCATCTTAGGTAAGTCCTATAGTGGTAATTTTGATAAGGACAATTTTACCTTATGACAATATGAAAACTATCTTTTTAACGGTTTGCCATTCTATCAGCAAATCAAAGGCATCCCCATGGGAGGGGGATGCTCATCTATATTAGAAGATATTTATCTTAATCATTACGAAAATCAGTCACACATTAATAACGAAATATTATATCTCCGTTACGTCGACGATTTGATCATTGGTTACGAAAACGAACACTTTCAAATGGATTTCAATTTCTATCCTGATAATTTAACCTTGGAAGAAAATCCAAGTGAAAATAAAAATGTGGTATGCTTTTTGGATCTGTGTATAGATATCAGCGATCACAATTTTTTAATTAGCATTTATGACAAAAGAAAAACCTATAAAATACCTATTACAGGAATAATACACTGGAATTCTAATTTGCACAGGAATATATTCAGAAATGTTTTCATTGGAGGATTAACCAGAACGAAACGTATTGTTAACAGTGACGTCATCAGACTGAAAACCGATCAAGCTTTTATAAAGGAAGCTTTTAAACAAAAATACCCAATACCTTATATGAGAAGTTATATAATTAATTTCTTCGAAAAAAAATGATAATTATGGATCACTATTGTGTTCTTTTTTGAAAACTTTTTAAAATCCTTTTTAAATTCCTTTTGAAATCTTTTTGTAAGTCTTACATTGGGAGTTTGAAAATAATGGCAACATTGCTTTGAGCGATGTATTTAGATCTTGAGGAAGTATTTAAACTGGTGACAAATCATTCACCTATTGATACTTCAGTTTATTTTACTACTCTATATATAATGGCCTTGTGATAATTTTGATTGTTACTCCGAAGGTCGGCAACAGTCGGTGCTGGCATCAAGGACGT
The DNA here is from genome assembly GCA_951213105.1 of Amaurobius ferox. NCBI lineage: Eukaryota > Metazoa > Arthropoda > Arachnida > Araneae > Amaurobiidae > Amaurobius > Amaurobius ferox. Next base: position 98,344,174 of record OX578155.1, read on the forward strand.
GCACGCTGTTAACTGGGGTGTAAGGTCACTACCCCTTACCGCCATTATGTAAGCATCTTACACTGCCTTCTTTCTCCTAATACTTTTGTATCCTTCATATTTTATATATAATATTTTGTAATTAGTGTTTATTGCTGTCTTGCTCATAAATACTAAAATACTTTCTTTCTTAAGATTCAATTTTAAATTTCTTTATCTTTCAATTATATATATATATAATAATTTGAAAATTCAATGATAGGATGGAGAGAAGTTGCAACTAAAAAAACCCCAACATTAAAAAATGCCTGACAAATAAAAAGTAGCAAACGGAGAATCATCAATGAAGTGAAAAATACAATGCAAACCTTTAGTCATCAAGCTGAAGACAAACAACAAACATCAATGGAAGGGAATCGATAATGTAAACTCAAATAAAATCCAAGCATTAAAGTTTTACACGTGGACAAGCCCTAGGCCTAAACAAATGAATTGTTCATTTCGATAAAAACCTTCGTCAAGTCCAAGTATTTTATCAAAATGAACACAAAATGCATATTTCAGATATTAGTGATATATTATATCTATAAACACTTATAACTTGGACATATATATATATATATATATATATATATATATATATATATGTATATATATATATATATATATATATATATGTATATATATATATATATATATGACACTTTTATTTGTAAGACCTTTTTTAATGTAGGGGTTTTTTGAGTTGAAACTTCTCTCTATTCTTTCATTGGATTTTCAAACTTTTATTATATATATATATATATATATATATATATATATATATATATATATATATATATATATATATAAGGTGCGTCTCAAAAGTTCATGCACTTTAGTATAAACAATAGATATCAGAAGAAGAAGAAAATAAGAAATGCAATTTCATCGCTATATATTTAATAACGACTAATAAACAATATAAGATCATGAACATACCTGTTTGATTTGCAGGTTTCAATAAAAGAAGTAACCACAAAAAAAACTTCAATAAATGTCAAAATTTTATGCACAAGTAACAAAAAACGTGGAAAATCATAATAAAGTTTGCAAATAAGGTAGTCATTTGCATAAAACAGTTCTGCAGACGTTTGCCCACTATATGTAAGACTGCTATGTTTCACCTTTCACCATTTAGTACGTGCAATTTCGTGCAAAACCCTGTAAATACCTTTAAATGCAAAACGAAATTTAAAGTTTTCCCCTGTAAACCTTTCATATTGTTAAATTTAAATACAGAACTGAATTCACATATCTGATGAAAATAGAATAAGAATTCTAGGTAGGCCATTTGCCTTTCTAGAATATTTTCTAAATTGAAATCCATTTCTAATTCTGTTTACCATAATAGAATCCGAATTGCATTCTAATTTAGGTCACGCTTTCAATATTTGATTAAATTGTAATCAAATCGCCGAGTATAGCAACATAATAGTTTTTTTTTAAATATCTTGCATAGAAAACTAATTCAGTAACTGTAAATGATAAAATATCATAATTACATACCCAAATTTCATCAGTACAAAAACTTTCAAACATGCTTTTTATGGTATCCAAGGAGAAGAGATAAGGGAAGTTTCGGCTAACAATCTTGCCGGCAAAAGCAAAACATCGTCTTCAGCCAAAGTTTAAATCTTGCAGAAGTAGCCCCCCTCTGTCTTCTTTATATGTAACTAAAAATTGAATAAGTATTAGACAATGTTGTGCAAAACAGCTGTTACGATAAATTGTGCAATGGAAAAGGAAGGTAGGAATGGCAAAATAACTACTTAGGTTTTCGTGATATGATTTCTTTTCGGCCCAGTGTATTGATACAATAACCAACTGATAAAAATTATCGCTCAAAACCCTTGAAATGCGGATTGTTCTTATCTTTTGCAAAGGAAAATTGTGATGTTTATTTTTTTTAACATCCTCTAAATACCACTAAATTCCAAGACTTATTAACTAATTTAGAAAAGAAAATTTGGATTGTTATAAATTTTGGGGTCAAAATATAATTTATTTGATACCGAATTTAATAATTTGAAAAGTGTGAATGAGAGAGAGAGAGAGAGAGAGAGAGAGAATTTTCTGATCGAAATAATCATATCAAATAATATTCGAAACTCTTCATTCGAAACTCGAATTCGAAATTTTGATATTCGAAAAGAGGGAGAGAAAGTAAAAGGAATGGCGAGCAAGAGAGAAAGTAAGATACAGACAGAGGGAGATAGAGAGTAAGAGGGAGGGAGAGAGTACGAGGGAGAGAGAGTACGAGGGAGGGAGAGAGAGTACGAGGGAGGGAGAGAGAGTACGAGGGAGAGAGTAAGAGCCAGAGAAAGAAAGAGCAAGAGACAGATAGATAGATTGAACGAGACAGACAGACAGAGAGCGAGAGAGAGCGAAAGAGAGAGAGAGTGAGAGTGAGAGAGAGAGTGAGAGAAGAGAGAGAGAGAGAAGAGAGAGAGAGAAGAGAGAAAAGAGAGAGAAGAGAGAGAGAGAGAGAGAGAGAGAGAGAGAGAGCAAATTTGGCTTGCAAATTTGAGTTTGCAAATTTGGCGATATTTTCATCAATTTATCACATGTCTAAAAGTCGCCATGTTGGCGATATTTATCTGAATGAGTCACAAATCTATCGCCATGACTGAATTCGCCAAGTGTTACAGATAGATAGGGCTTTTCTTATGTATAACTAAATGATCATTGACAAATTATTAGGCATCAAATTACAAAACTATTACACAAAATATATTCTCTCGTGAATGGAACGAATGCCATCCACGAAAATGATGTTAACAAATCAACCGCATAATATTTCATATGTAACGTGAACATATTTCGCGATAATTAATAATGTTTTTTCACTTGTATGTAATCTCTTTTATAAATTTATTTAAAACAGGTGCAATATCTCGAGAAAGATTCTCGCTAGCTTTCTAAAGTTTGTGTCATTACTTAATGAAAAATTACGAAGGACACAATTGTTTGTGTGACATTATTGGGAGTTCTAATTTTCTTACAAAAATGTAGGGGTTTTTCAGAACATTCGATTTCGTGAAAATCGATAGGATTCCCAGAGTATTAACTGATTCTAATAATCGTCCAAATTTCATTCAAACGCTACATTTTTTCAAGAATATTTCATCTTTTCTGAATTAGTTCAGCATTTATTTTTCGTGAAGTTGAAGGTCGACAAGTATTTGTTTTTGTAACTTCATTTTGCTGAGTCCGTATTTGGCACAGCTTTCTTGATCCATTAGTGCCTTCTTCAAATACCTATGATTAAACGAATTTCTTTTTAATATAAATAATGCTTTCAAAATATTACTGAAACATACAGATAACACAGGTAAATTACAGGGTGATCCAAAAGCCAGCAAAATTTTTTTAAAATTAATAATTCATGAACTAATAATGCAGAATGAACTAATAATTCATGAATAAATAAATGCCGTTTGCAGAGAAAGAATGGAAATGAAGCCGGAGTTTTTGTCAAGAAAAAATATTATTGTTAGTATAATTTACATTTCTACCAACAGATGGCGCTGTATTAGGTGCATATATTAGATTATGCAATTTATCAGACTGTATAAAAAGAGCAGTTGATAACGCCATTCTTGATCTATCGAGTTCCAAAAGGACACTCACAAAAAAGTGCAAACCGCGGTTGAGGCTGAGGAAATGGAAGCCGAGACTGAACATGCTGATATATCTGATGCTGAAAAGATGGAGGATATCCTCAACCTCATCAGAGGATTTATCAGCATGTTTAATCTAGACGACATAAAACGTCTGTTGATGCAGTTCGCAGAACTAGTGCAAAAAAAGAGCGATCCAATGGTAATGGTCTTTGAGGCCCTTAAAATAATCGCGGATTTTAAAAGTAACAGTGAGAATCAAACCCGTCATGGCTAGGTCCCAAAAAGAATCCTTTAAAATAATATTTTGGAATGCGAACGGCATATCTCCAAGAATAAATGAACTTAGGAACTATGTGAACGAAAATGAAGTAGACGCCTTATTAATTCAGGAAACTAAAGTTAGAGAAAGTAAAAAACTAAACATAGCCAACTACTCTGGTTATCATAATCTTAGCTCAAATACTAATGCTAGAACGCCCCATGGAGGAACAGCAATATACATTAAAAGAAATATTCCCCACGAGGAACTAAAAAGCATAAATCTTCAAAGTATAGAAAATACTAGTATAAAAATTAAAATTAATAATACTAGCCTGTTTATCCTAACCTCAACATATGTCAAAAATATGAGTAGGGTAGATGTAGCTGCGCAACTGGAACTGCTTTTCGCGCAATATCCAAACACGATACTCGCAGGCGACTTCAACGCACACCATCGAGCGTGGGGCTGTAGGAGAGCCAATTCACGCGGTACACAGATACACAGACTGCTGAACACTACAAACACTAACATTATTGTACCGTCGACACCAACCTGCTTCTCAGGCGCCAACGGCTCATTCATAGACTTTGTCCTAACGCGAAACATAGATTACGCTCACACTATTAGTACCCTGGATGAATTTGACTCGGATCATCTACCGGTACTGGTGACATTCGACCTGAACACGCCTCTTCCAGCCTCTTTGGGACAAGAGAGGGTCAACTGGGAAGTATTCAAAAGAGCACTCTTCGAGCCGCACTTAGCAGTACCTAACATAATGAGCACGGCGGATATTGACTCTGCCACGCACACACTCACAACAGAAATCAAGAGAGCAATTGCCTCTGCTACAACACATCGTGAGTCTCCAAAAATGCCCACACTTTCCCACCATGTCAAATAATTAGTCAGGCAAAGGAATAGAATACGTAAGACATGGCAGGCTAACAGAGACCCCGCCCTTAAAAGGGAGCTTAACAGACTCACGTGCAAAGTCAGGGAAAAAATTGTCGCAGAAAAGCAGCAACAGTATAAAGAACTAATCGAATCCCTTAGCCCAGAAGACGTATCGCTCTGGCAATTCGCAAAAAGACTCAGGAAACCTCAAATTAAGCTCCCGCCACTAATAGATGGTGCTAAAATCGCGTACTCAGACGAGGAAAAAGCCGAGGCGCTCGCAAGCCATTATGAAAAACAATTCCAACCAAACCACGATCTAATGTGTCAGGACACCCTAAGAATGGTTAGTCAAACTTTAAATAACTTCAGGAATTCCCCAGTAACGGCTGAGACTGACCCAGCTACCCCGCAGGAGATAGTAGAAATTATTAAAAATCTCAAAAACCGTATAAGCCCAGGGCACGACAAAATCAGAAATATTGCGGTTAAAAACCTACCCTTAAACGTAATATGTTACTTGACTATCTTAATAAATAAAATATTAAAACTAAACTATTTCCCCAAAGAATGGAAGGAAGCGATAATTATAACAATCCATAAGCCTGGTGAGGATGCCACAATTCCAGCCAACTACAGACCAATTAGCTTGCTACCGACACTTAGTAAAATTACTGAGAAAATTATTCTTAAGAGACTGAACACGCACCTTAGTGAGAATGACATTATCATTCCGGAGCAGTTTGGATTTCGGCCAAAGCACTCCACCACTCATCAATTGCTGAGAGTGGTAGAGTACATATCTTCTGGTCTCAATAACAAGACACCCACAGCTGCGATTTTTCTGGACATACAAAAAGCCTTTGATAAAGTATGGCACTGTGGATTAGCGTACAAATTGATCACTTTAAAAGTCCCTGACGCTCTTGTCAAACTTTTAATCTCATACTTAAATAACAGACACCTTCAAGTCAGAGTAGGAGGTAACTTATCTACACCCAAGCTCATTAAAAGTAGTGTACCGCAAGGTTCCATCCTGGGCCCGACACTCTTTAACATATACCTGAACGACATCCCTAGGACTCCAAACACAGAGCTGGCACTCTATGCAGACGACAGTGCGATACTTGCAAAACACCCCTATGTCTCAGTAATGCACAGACAGCTACAACAACACTTAGACATACTCCAAACTTGGCTGGAAAAATGGCGAATAAAATTAAACCCCAATAAATGTCATTCGATTTATTTCTCTAGAAAACGTAAACCTCCGCCGCCTCTGTACATAAACAACCATGCCCTAAAAGCGGAAAAATCTACTAAATACCTAGGTGCAACGATAGATTCCCACCTAACCTGGAAACAGCACGTAACGAACTTAATCAAAAAAGCGTATATGGCCACAGGAGCCTTATACCCAATGATAGGAAACGGAAATCTAAGTTATCAAAATAAACTTCTAATTTATAAATCGGTCATCCGCCCGGGAATGCTGTATGCAGCACCCGTATGGGGATATGCCTGTAAAACTACAATAGACCTCCTAGAGACAAAACAAAACAAAATCCTACGGATTATCAGGAAAGCTCCCAGGTACTTAAGAAACTCGGTAATTAGGAATGACTTCAAAATAAAAACTGTTAGAGCCCAAATTAAAAAGCTAGCGCTTAAATTTTACAGAAATTTGCCATCCGTCCCAAACGAACTGTTATTCAATCTGCATGACTATGATCATCGCAAGGCCAAATCTCGTAAGAGACCCCGCGCTGTTCTAAACATCGATAATCGGAATTAAAAGATCCCACCTCAAACATCTGATTTTTAAATAAAACTCGCGACTTTTATTTTATAAAAAAAATATTCTAAACTCTAAACTGCCAAAACGCTAGGTAACCCTTAGATCTGCATCAACCCCCCAAACTGCTTAAACTCTAAATGTGCAACAAACTGCCACACTAGGAGCTAGGACAAATAATAAAAAGTAGTAAATAAAAACCTCGAACCTCCAATTAGGGTCACTGAATTAATGTCACAGTTTGACGATAAGAACCACATATTGAAACTGGAGATTAAAGGCGCTTCGCGCCTGGTGCTCTGTCTTGTACGACACTACGACCGCCATTCTTGAAGCAGATAGTAGTGGCAGTCGATATGTCCTATGTAATGTATCTTATCCTAAGTAATGTAAACTAGGCACCGAATACAGTGCCATCCATCTGTTGGTAGAAATGTAAATTATGCTAACAATATTTTTTTTTCTTGACAAAAAAATCCTGTTTCATTTTCATTCTTTCTGTGCAAACGGCATTTATTTTGCTTTATTAGTTCCTGAATTATTAATTTTTAAAGTTTTTCCTGAATTTTGGATCACCCTGTATATCGATATTAATTTTTCGTAATCTCATAATTTATGGTTACATAGAATAATGTTTCCCATTATAGGGCTTAAATGCCCAAATGTCTGAAGTAAAAAAATAACCTATGATCTGATAATCTATATAAAATAAAATGAATTTTGGACTTGAAATTGCAGAAATAGAGCTTAAAAGAGGAACGCATCAAAGAGTTATTTCGATTTCCGATTTTCATTGATCATTTTAGCACCTGCGAACGCAACTTTGGAATGAAAGCATCTACACTTAAAAACTTACTCCCGTCTTTCGTATTAAGTGTAAACAAACACATTTCAATATCGATCCGAATGCTAAAATTGGATGCGGAAAAATGCGAGCGTGGCCATATACACAACTGATACATGTCTTGGCTATTCACCATTGAATCTTACAGATATGTGCTTAAAAATACTATTTTTTTTTACCCTTTTCTACATAGTTGAAAAGTGTTTATGGCTTTGGTCATTCTGTCGGTCTGTCTGTCCGTTCGCATGATAACTGCAGTAAAAATGACTTTACCAAAATTAAATTTTAGTACGTTGTTCAGACTGTCTGTGGAACATATGGAAATATAAATGAATCATATCACCCAATTAGTTTTCGATTGACCCCGAGTTGGAAAAGTGAAATACATTGAACCCTATGGGACCTCATTTTTCAAATATTTTTTAAATGCAGTTAAAATTCACAAATTGTTTTGAAAATTTTAGGAAATATTCAAGTTATTCCATAAAATATATAAAAAAAATTTCAGCAAAATATTGTCAAGAGTTTTATAAATAAAAATTAATTATAATAAATAATAATTAATATAATAAATACACCCATATAATAATTAATATAATAATAATAATTAATATAATAACTATTAACATAATAATAATTAATATAATAATTACCCCATATGAAGAGATCACGTGACCCACTTCGAAATAAAATATGGCATCCATTTTTCTTTTAGTGTCAAAGTCATTAAAGTTCTGTTAAATTTATATTTAGTGTTGCATCCATCCTAAAATTGCTTTATTTTTGTTTATTTTCTGTGCATCTATACTCTGAACCAACGCAATTACAATATCTTTTAGTTAAAATGATCATTAAACTTTGATTATTTCTACAACGAAGCCTAATTTTAACGTATGCAGAGTATAAACAAATCAAGCGGTAAGATGAGTTATATAAAAATTGCTGAATTTTTAAAGCAGTAATAGTTAGCTCTGGAGTCTGGAATATAGGAGACATGAGTGAAATATTTATTGATTTTAGTAAAGCAGGAGATTTCATAGCTCTTTTCTGATGAAGTTTTAAGCGTGGAGTTAGAAAGTAATTTTACCTCCATGGTTTTAGGTTTCCAATTAAAATAAATTATTGAAGTACTATGATAACTTAAAAAATATCATCGCTGAATGAATTGCATTTTAGAGATGTTTAAATAAAATCTCATCGCAGTTGGAAAGTGTTTCACAATCAGTGCTTTATGCATGATTGATCTTCTTTATAATTGAATATAGTAGTCTCAAGGTTGTAAATTTGTTTAAATCTTATTGAAGGCGAGACCACTGTATCCCTCGCCTGTGTTCCAATACGAAAATAAAGTACAAGCCTCCCTTTACAATCATTAGAGGGGAAAGTATAACAAATTATTTACAAATTTCTCAATAAAATTTCAGAAAATGATAACACACTTAAAAAAAGGTTTTACTGTACTAATGTGTTTTTCTATTTACATAAATATGATTATAGAAAACATTATTTCATTTACTTTAACATTTTAGTGCAGACAATTAAATATATCCATTCGTATTGCTTAAATGTTTATTGTTAAAGTCAGAATAAATAATAATTATATCTCAAAAATTAAATCAATTGTTAAATTTTAGCTATATAAACTGCATTAAAAATAACCATAATTTTTAAATAAATAATAAAAATTTGATTTTATATTAAAAAAAATATCAGATGTCGGCAGCACAAGACTTTCTTTATATAATGCAATGAACTTACTAGTTTTACAGTAAAAAAAATACGTTATTCTTATAGTAGATACTTATATTTTTTCCAAGATATTGAATTTTCTTCAATAAGTCGTCATTTTCATTGATTTAGCGTCATTTTTATAAATTTAGCTAGATTTTCGTTAATTTGGAAACATTCTGAAAGTCGCCAATGGCGACATTCCGTCAAATTTTTCGTCAAAATCTCGTTCAGCGTTATGGACGGAGAAATAAGTTATTCTTATGGCAGATAAATGACTATTGGCGTTCAAATACAAAAGTATTATTCAAAGTATCTTTTCTCATGAATACAAGGAGCTAGATCCAGGAGAATGATGTCGCCAAATCAATCGCATGATATTACATATGAAAAGTGAACATGTTTCTCAACAGTTAATAGTTTTAATTTATGGGATTTTTTGATAAATTTATTTGAAAAATGTACAATATGTCGAGAAAGGTTCATGATGGCTTTCTAAAGCTTATGTCAATCGTTATCTAAGGAAAAATTACATAAGACATGTCTATTTGAGTAATTTTAATAAGGTTTTGAATTTTTGAAGATTTTTCAAAATTTCAATCGATAATTTAGGGTAGTTTTGAACATTCGATTGTGTTTAAAACCAATAGGCTTCTGATATTTATGGACTGTAATTTTGTACCAAATTTCATTCGTTTCGCTCCATTCGTTCGTGAGATATAGTTATTTGGGTGGTTCTGAACATTCGATTGTATTTAAAACCAATAGGCTTCTGGTATTCATGGACTGTAATTTTTGTATCAAATTTCATTCGTTTCGCTCCATTTGTTCGTGAGATATCGTTTCCACAGACTCACTGACACACACACACACACACACACACACACACACACACACACACACACACACACATCACTTCAAAAATGTTCGATTCGTGATCAGGGATGCTTGAAACGTGATTTCCTGTCGAAAACTAGAATTCGAATTTTCGATCTTGTCAGAATACTTTCTTTATACATTATATGTATGTATAAGGAAAGTAATATATATGAAGGTAACCAGAGCAGTTTTATTTTGTTGCCTGAAAATCTTCCCGGTTGAGGCTTTAAAAAGAATTTTGACGATATTCCCAGGATGCAACAGATATTTCAATCTGAATCTCTATTAATAAATTTCTATTAATAACGATGTTTATTTTTCTATTATTTTATTGCAGTACACAGCAATCGATTTAGTTATTTGAAACGTAGCTGTTTTACTGGGGTTACAAAGTGAATAAAAAACTGCATAAAATTTTAATTATAAAATATATTTAAAAAAATCTGATGTGGACAGCACATGACTTTCCTTTGTATAATGCAATGGATTTACTAATTTTAGAGTCAAAAAATATCTGTAAGATTCACGGTACTGGGATTGAATTTAATGTGTATTTTCTTATAAGCAAATATTTCGGTATTATTAAACAGTTCCTAGCAATAGAAAAGTAAAAAGTTACCATATTTTTTATTTTATTTTTTTGGAATCCATCTTAAGTTATCCAATAATCAAGATCAGCCAACGTATCACACATATACATGGCAGTGTACTGTATTTTAATTACAAATCTATATAGAAACGTTTCAAAGTACGAGTTATTTTTATTTTTGAATCATTTTCAATTATTTTGTTGCACGTACGATCATTTTTTCGAGAGTAAAAGTATTTGTTAATAAGGAAGTATTGTTGAAATGAAACCTTGATTGAAACAGTGGGATGGACTAATAGTTGAGGGCATTGTTAATTCTTTTGAATTTCATAATTTTCAAACATTTAATCATTCATGTGATTCTATCTGCGAATGCGCCGAACACGACTTCAATATTTAACGTTATTCGACGATATGCAGTAGAAGTGCGAAAATTAGGAGTTCTCAAGTATCGATGTAAGTATCTATATTTATCGATACATGAACTTCCTGTACATTGATATTCTGTATCGATTTACCTGTATATGATACTTACTGTACATCGCTACAATAACTTTCGATACGTACTTTAGCAATATTTAAGGCCATTTGTAATGCTATTTTTTTAATGATTTTTGTATATTTTTGAAATACATTATGTGATGAATTTATTATAATGATAAAAGCATATCGACAAATTATTACTTTCCTTATATACATAATGTATAAGGAAAGTATTGTGACGGGGTCGAAAATTCGAATTCGAGTTTTCGACGGGAGAACACGTTTCAAGCATCCCTGATCACGAATAAAACATTTTTGAAGTGATGTCTGGTGTGTGTGTGTGTGTCAGTGAGTCTGTGGGGACGATAACTGACGAACGAATGGACCGATTCGAACGAAATTTGGTACAAAAATCACAATCCGTAAATACTGGAAGCCTATTGTTTTTATACGCAATCGACTGTTCAGAATTCCCCTAAATTTTTGAGTGAAATTTTGAAAAATCGTCAAGAAATCAAAACCGCTAATAATGTTACACAAATAGAAATTTCATATGTTTCTTTCATTAGAAAACGATTGACATAAATTTTTGAACGCTAACATGAACCGTTCTCGAGATATTGCACATTTTTCAAAAAAATTATCAAAAAGTTATATAAAATAAAATAAATATATTTCCTAATGAGAAACATGTTCACTTTTCATATGTAATACCATGCGATAAATTTGGTGACATTATTCTCGTGGATCTAGCTCGTCCCATTCATGAAAAAAGATACTTTGAGTAATGCTTTTGTATTTGAACGCCAATAGTCATTTATCTGCTGTAAGAATAACTTATTTCTCCGTCCATAACGCTTGGATAGATTTTGACGACGAATTTGGCGGAATGTCGCCAACTTTGCGACATTTTTAATTGTTGCCAAATTAACAAAAATCTCGCCAAATTGATAAAAATGACGCTAAATCAATGAAAATGGCGACTAATTGAAGAAAATTCAATATCTTGGAAAGAATATAAGTATCTGCTATAAGAATAACATTTTTTTAACTATAAAAGTAGTAAATTCATTGCATTATATAAGGAAAGTCATGTGTTGCCCACCTCAGATTTTTAGTATTATTGTTATTTGCTAAAATGTGTTCTTGAAAAGCTTGTAACATGTTCTAAAACCTTTGAAAATGGTGAAAATTCTAAAAATATTTACATGTCGAAAAATACATTTGAAATAGCTTAACTAAAAGCGAATTTTTTTTAATCTTGAGATTAAATGAGTCAATTGAGTGACTTTATGATTATTATGATGTTAAGAAAATTATTTATCAAAATTTGAATTTGCTGAATATGACATTTCTGGATTGTAAAAAAATTGTGCTCGTTAAAATCAGATGGCCCAGTCACGTTTGTTTAAACGGGATTAAAATATGCTATTACTGTAAATAATATTTTCTTATGTAATTTATTATTTGAAAACGAATGACGCAAACTTTAGAAGTCTTGCATGAACTATTCTCGAAATGTTTCATGTTTCGCTCATAAATTTATCAAAAATATTAAGTAAAATTAATGAAAATATTATCTATCCTAAAATATGTTCACTTTTTATGATGCGACAAATTTATTAACATCAACCTTGTAAATCTATAGTTCCATTCACGAGAGAAGATATTTGTGTCTTAGTTTTGTATTTTTATGACCATTAATTCGCTAATAGTCATTTACATATAATAAAAGCTCTTCTCTTTATCTGTGTGTAACATTTAGCAGTAAATTTAGCGAACGTGGCGACTTATTTTTCAAAATATTGCCAATTTGGCGATTAGTCGTCATAAATTAAAGAACATATAGTCGAGATTGCATAAATGACCCTACATTAACGGAAATGACGTGAGTATCCATTATTAGCTGCGGCTGCTACAACAATACCTGTTAAAAGGATTATCCCTAAAAAGTGACAGCTAAAATAATTAACAGATAGCTTTTGGGCACCGCAATTTTTTTTTTGTTTAGCAGTAGCATTTGACACAATGATTATTCGCTAGTGTCTAAAAACACACAGCACAAACACCACATCAGAGACAAAAAGAAATACACGAAATGCCGAATAAAATCAAGTAAGATAAAAGCAAACTGCAGCTCTATAAAGTTTATAAGTCTATAAATCTATAAAGTATCCCTATAAGTCTATAGTTCCATAAAGTTAACCAGACTGTAGATCTTCCCTCTTATGAGCCATTATATTTCATATTCCACCAAATCCGGGCACGTCTGGAGATTAGATACATCCATCGCAACTCCAGCCCCACAAACAACGCAGTTGGGCTAGGGAGAAAGCTAAATCTGGTTAAATATTTAGTTAAGCAGTTATGGGCCGTCTCCAACCGAAAAGCTGTAACTGCATGACGCCTTAGGGAATTAGGAATTTCATCAAGAGAATGTCTCCAGTCCTTATCCTTAATTTGTTCTAACAGATTAGGTTTATAGTTTTTTTACATCCTATTTTTAATTATTCTCGCAATTGATGAATGAGGTATTGTATTATATGGAGCTTGAAGAATTACAGTTCCGTTTTTTGCCAATACGTCGATCATCTCATTTCTAAATATTCCACAGTAAGAAGGGACCCATTGAAACACAATATTCTTGAGCAAAGTTATAAGAATACTGAGAGCATGTATACAGCCTTTAAGTCTTGTAGTGTCCAAATAAGTGTGGGAAATAAAACCTCGATTTGCTGCCATGGAGCCCAAGAGGATTAGAACATTTTCAAAAACTACAATTGACAGCAGACGTTGTGCTGCCAATCTTATGGCCACCATCTCGCCATCAAAAGAAGTTGCATTTAGGTCAAGTGGGACGCGATACGCAAATAAGCTTGAAAAAAAAAAAAAAAGTTCCCACGTTTTCTTCCTCTGTAATTTGGGATCCGCCGGTGTACACCTGAAGCCATTCCGGCACCGCAAAATGTAAATATTAAAAATTATTTAAAATATAGATTAGATGGAAATTAAATAAAAAGTAAAAGTCTGTATAAATTTTAAGAATATTTTAGAATCATGAATGAACTGCAGTTATAAGTTGGAGACATTTCAAATAATTTAATTTGTTTAAAATGTTTGAAAGCATGCAGGTTGTACTGGTTACAAAATTATTTTATAGTCTAGAATCTAGATGCATAATAACCTTGTCTAGATGCGGCCCACTGGGCCGCAACTGGACAGTCCTGCAGAAGTGCAGTCATATAATATTTAAAGGTGTTTACAAAATAGCAACATTGGCATAATTTTAAACAAGCTTACACAGTTGATTTACATCGCGCAGCACATTTCCCCATAGGTGTGCTCTATCAATTTCAATTTACTGCAGCTGTATTTAAGCGCAGCTTTCTGGACTCTGAATATCCTCTATGCTATTGATACATTAAGCTAAATAATTTTTTATATAATTAATGTTTTTAAAATATTACCGGTATTTATAGACAGGACGAAAAAAAGTATTTCAATTTTAATATTTCGAATTTGAACCGTATCGGGGTACTCCGTCCTGGGCACGGCGTAATAATGTACTCGTTTTTTAAATAACTCAAGCAAAGCAGCTAAAATATTTTATATGTCATTGTCTTTTGGGATATGTTTTAATTCCTTAAATTTTTAATCGAGCTAGCCTGCCTTAGGCCCACTTTTGGAATGCACTCGTTTTGGGGAAATATTTCGAGAACGGAAAAGCTAAAAATTCCGTTTAGCATGTCGCTGTCTTTTGAGGTATATTTGAACTCTTTGGATATAAAATCTTATCGGGCTAGCCCGTCCTGGGCCTGCAACAGGAATAAACTCGTTTTTCAGAATAAATCGAAAATCAGCACAGCTTGAAAGTCCAAATTTGTTATATCATTGTCCTTTGGAGTATATTTTAATTCTTTGGATTTTAAATCTTATAGAGCTAACCCGCCTTGGGCCAGTCATAAGAATGTAGTAAACATAAAAATTTTCGCTAGTCCGATTCTCGAGTTACTCCCCAAAACGAAAGGATTCCTGAAGGAGACCCAAGACGGGATAACCCGATACGGTTCAAATTCGAAAGTATTAAATTCTATCCCAAAAGGAATGAATATACTAAATTTGGATTTTTCATCTGCTCCGGTTTTCGAGTTATTCTCAAAGAAATGAGTATATTCCTATGGCGGCCCCAGCAGGTGGCAACTGAATAAATTTCAATTTCAGTTTTTGAACCTCTTTCAATTATTTTGCTGCACGTAAGATCACTTTTTCCAGTGTTATAGTATTTATTAAAAAGAAAGTATTGTTGAAATGGAACCTTGATTAAAACAGAGGGATGGACTAATTGTTGAGAGCATGGACTAATTGTTCATTTGGAATGCTATGGATAGTTTGAAGAATTTATTCGCATGTTTTTGGATAATGGATTTTACAGTTTTAATTTTAAAATATTTTCTGATGACATCGTTTTGGAAGAAACGGGGGGCTTTTCGGGTGACTCTGAGGATTCTATTCTGTTCAGTTTGAATTTTTTGGATGTTGGTTTTACATGCGAATCCCCAGACCGGAGAGGCATAGAGGAGGATAGGTTGGATTATTGTTTTGTAGAGGAAGATTTTATTGCTGAGTTCTAGATGGTCTGAATAGAGATGTTTGAGGGAACAGGCCAGTTTTTGGATTTTTAAATTACGTGGCTAAGATGTACACTCCAAGTAAGCTGGCTGTCCAGATGGACGCCAAGGTACTTGGCGGTGAGGGTAAAACAAACAGGGAGGTTATTGATCATGAGCGGGGGGTGGGGTGGGGTGGGAGAATCGCTTCCCGGAGAAGAAGATAGCCTGAGATTTATGCGGGTTGATTTTAATTTTCTATTTACGGTATTATTCAAGGGTGGCGATGTGTTTTTTATTTACAATGTTCATGGGTGGCGATGTGCTTTTTATTTACAATGTTGCATTTTCCTTACAGTGTTACATTACTATAGCCCAGGGATGTTGGATACGTGCTGGAGTGCCTAGCCCGAAGGCTTTTACCTCCGGTCTGTGGATAAAGTATTAACACATGTCATCATTTGAGCGAAATTGATCTGATTCATAC
Source organism: Amaurobius ferox (assembly GCA_951213105.1). Classification (NCBI taxonomy): domain Eukaryota; kingdom Metazoa; phylum Arthropoda; class Arachnida; order Araneae; family Amaurobiidae; genus Amaurobius; species Amaurobius ferox. Next base: position 98,360,389 of record OX578155.1, read on the forward strand.
AAAAAAGGACACAAAGTCCAGCCTTCCTTATTGGAAGGAGAGTGAAAACTAAGGTGCAGCGGTGCTGCCATCTAGAGGTAAGTTGGGATACAACTTGCAGCATTGGTTACAAGCTGAGGGGGGAGGAGTTTGCGAGATAGATGCTAAAAGAATGTAAGAGGTTAAAGAGTTGCACAATAAGCAGACTGGGAATGCTAGAAAAATTAAAACGATGCTTAGGGAGGTTCATACAAGACTGCACGGGGACGCTTTTTATTCGCCCGCGGGTCATAGTCCTGGAGATTAAACAGAGATTCATTCGGTATTTTTGGTATGTCTCTAAAGAATTTTGTAGTTTGTCTTTTAATAGCCTGTTTAATAGTTTTTACTTTAAAGTCTTTGTGAATTATATCATTACGTAAGTAACGAGGGGCTTTCCTGATGATTCGGAGTATCCTGTTCTGTTCCACTTGAAGTTTTTGAATATTCGATTTACATGCATACCCCCAAATCGGGCATGCATATAAGAGAATTGGCTGCATAATGCTCTTGTATAAGAGAATCTTATTGCTAATATCGAGGTCTTTTGAAAATAAGAGATGATTTAGTGCTCCTACGAGCTTTTTAGTTTTTTTGACAATGTACTCAAAGTGCGTACGCCAAGTAAGCCGGCTATCCAAATGGACACCGAGGTACTTGGCAGTACGCGAAAAAGGGATAGGCTGATTTTTGAACATTAAGGGGGGGGGGGGATACGGGCTCCAGAGAGAAAGACTGCCTGCGATTTGGATGCGTTTATCTTGATTTTCCAATTATCGTAATATTTTATAAGTATGCTGATATGATTCTGTAACTGGGTGTGGAGATAATTAATATTTTTGTTGGAGGATATAATACACGTGTCGTCTGCATATAAGCAAAGGGTGGTGTGAGGGGCGCGGGGGATATCATTTACATACAGATTAAAAAGAAGGGGCCCTAGAATGGATCCTTGCGGAACGCCTGCGTTGATGGTTTTAATTTCGGAGAGGGTATTTAGAGTTCGCACATGGAACTTTCTTTTTAGTAGATACGAATTTATAATTTGGATGAAGGGGGGGGGGGAAGTTAAGTTTAATTAATTTGTAGATTATTCCAGGGGTCCACGTCTTGTCGAACGCCTTTTCGACGTCCAGCAGAAGGGCACCTACGTGATTTTTATTTTTAATGCCATTAGCAGTGAATTCAACTACTCTGAGAAGCTGATGGGTGGTGGAGTGCATGGATCTGAATCCAAATTGCTCTGGGATAATGATATCTTTTTCATTTATAAATTTATAAAGCCTGTTCTGAATGATTCTTTCTGTGATTTTACTCAGGGATGGGAGGAGGGAAATGGGACGGTATGACACAGGGTTAGAGGGGTCAGCTCCGGGCTTTAAACAGGGGATTACGACAGCAGTTTTCCAGCAAGCCGGAAAGTGGCAGAATTTAAGAATTGAGTTGATCATTAAAACTATGTAAAAGATAATGTTAAGTGGTAGGGCCTTAAGGGCTCTATTAGAGATTTTGTCTATTCCAGGGGATTTTTTGTTCTTCAATTTATGAATGATTTCAGTTACTTCTTCAACAGAGGTGGGAGGGACCAGAGGAGGGGGGGGGGGACAAGAGAAAACTGTTAACTGTAGACTGCACATGAGTATGAAAAGCGTTGTTCGGGATATCAATCGCAAATTGCTTCTCGTAGCAATTTGCGATAGCATTTGCTTTGTCCCGTTCTGAGAAAGCGGTGCCAGTGGACGAGAGGAGGGGGGGGGAGCTGCGAATAGGGTTTCTTAATTCTTTTAATCTCTTTCCAGATGCTATTGTCAGAAGGGGAGAGGGACTCAATATAATTTTTTCAATTATTTTGGTTGTGCTTTTGAATGGCAATTCTAATATTTTTATTTACGGAGTTAAGGTGGGTTTTAGTGCGGGGGTCTCTAGTTACTTGCCAGAGGCGGCGAACAAAATTTCTATACACAATCTGAGTTTGGATGTTATGCGGAAGGGAGTTGTAGCGGGGGGGGGGGGGGGGCGAGAGGAGGAAGCTTTAGACAGGGAGTTTTGAATTTCGAGGGTGATTTTTTGGGCAGCTTTATCAATGTCAGCAGGGCAGTTAATATTAGGGATGAGCAGGGTGGTGTTTCTAAGGTTTGATTTGAAATTATTCCAATCGACACAGGAAGGGAGGCTGGAGACAGGGAGAAGGGAGTTTAGCTGAAGGGTGAGGAGGATGGGGAGGTGGTCAGAGCTAAATTCATTAAGAGTTTCAATTGTATAAGGAAGATGGATATTTTTAAGAAGGCCGAGGTCTATGGTGGAGGGGTAAGGGGAATGCGAGTAGTGGGTGGGCAGGGCTGGGACTGCAAGATGAATTCCAGTAGCAGAGATGAATTTTTGCAGAGCAGTACCGTAGGTGTTTCTTCTGCGGCAATTCCAGAGGGGGCTATGTGCATTATAATCACCCAACAGGATGGCACGGTGATTGATATTACTGATACTTTGCAGGTCAGGGGTAATGTCTATTCTGCTGGCAGGTTTTATGTAGATGGACCCAATAATGATGGGCGGGTGGTTCGGTAGAGAGAGCTGAATCATTTTATTTTCAATTACAGTAGTATTGACCGGATTTAATTCATGGTGAGGGATGTTATGCTTAATGTAGACAGAAACTCCGCCTGCATGGGAGGGTTGATTATTAGATGGGTTATTTCTCAGAGCCGTATAATTATAGTAATTTGCAATTTTGAGGGGGCGGGGTCGGAGGCCAGGTCTAACTTCTTGTATAAGTATTATATCAATGCTATTATTCTGTACAAAGGAACGCAGTTCAGTGATTTTGCCGCGGAGCCCATTGGCGTTCCACGACAATATGTTTAGGTGACTGAAGGTTTTACTCGCCATGACGGGGGGGGGGGGGGACTGTACTAAATACCTCTCCAAGGGCAGATATGATGTTTAATAATTTATCTAGTGGATTAATTGGTTTGTTAATTGTTTCTTTAATTTGATTTATGAAGTTTTTGATTTTATTAAAATTTAAATCTAAGTCAGTAAACATTTGTTTGAATTCCTGAATAATCTGTATTATATCTTTGATTTGAGAAGTTGAGGATGTTTCATTGTTAGTCTTTTCGTTCAAGTTTTCTGCAGCTAGGGGGGGGGGGGCAGGGGAGATGTAAGAATGTACGGCAATTTGCTGTAGGGTTTGCTTTCTAGCATTGGCTACAATTTGATTTCTTGGGATGAGTTTAGGGGAGGGGGGGGGGGAGCTGAAGTACTTTGGTAGGACTTTTGATCTGCCGCGATTTCCGCAAAGGATCTGTTTTCGTTCTGATTTATGGTGGTGGAGGTTTGGCTGACATTATTTCTAGTGTTTTCCTGCTGTTTAGTTTGTTCTGGTATAGTAGTTTGAAGGCGGGGGAAGTCTGAGGGCTGTAGATTAGGTGGGCTGCTTCTGGGGGGGGGGGGGGGGGACAGGCAAGTTTGCATTATTTGGCATTTGATTTTTATTTTGTGGGTTAGCGGGGCAAAGTCTGAAATTAGCCGGGTGTGGTCCCTTACAATTTGCACATTGTGCAGGGGTGTCTTTTGATTTCGTGCATTCTCTGGTATGGTGCCCTAGCCCGCATTTAAGACATCTTGGTGGCAGTCTGCAGCATTCGCTGGAATGTCCAAACCGCTGACAGCGGTAGCACATTTTAATTCCCCTCGAATCAAAGTTTGTTACACGTATTGTCATATCTAGAACAGAGGTGACGTTTCTTATATCTTCCCAGCCCTTAGTGGGGTTGAGATAAATCAGGAAAATGGGCAACGGTGCTTGGTTTTTCAAATCCCTCAGTTGCGATATTCTATGTACACTATATCCCATAAAGTTGAGTTCTTCCTTTAGTTCCTGAATATTCGTGTTTGGGGGCAGTCCTTTAATGAGTATCTTAATTGGCCTTTCCGCCTTTATGTTAATTGAGTGAAATTCTAGGTTTTGTTCAATTAGGAATCTTTGTACCAATCTGAAGTCGTCTAAGTTTTGTGGGAGAATCTTAATGAGGTCCCCAGCAAGCTGGGCTTTGACATTAGTGGCAGTTTTTGCGTTGATCGCTTTAATGAGCTCTCGCCACAGTGTTACATTGAACGAATTTACTTTTTATATACTTTATCCTTTAATAATATTACTGGAACATATGGAACACGGGGAAATTATATTGATATTGAATTCTAGTAATCTCATAATTTGTAGTTAGATAGAATAAAGTTTCTCATTTTTAAGCTTAACTATGGGCTGTCTAAATGTCCGAAGTAAAAAAAAATAACCTATGACTCGTCGATCTATATAAAATAAAATGAAATTTAGACTTGTAATGGCAGAATTAGATCCAATATGAAATCCACTTAAAAATGTTATTTCGATTTCCGACTTTCCTTGATCACTTTTGCATCTGCGAACGCAGCATTTTGGAAAGAAATTATCTATAGTACTTAAAAATTCACTTCGTCTTTCATATTAAGTGTAAACAAACACATTCCGAAACTCCACCGAAACTCTGAATGTTAAAAGTGGGTGTAGACAAATGTGGGCGTGGCCATATACACAACAGATGCGGGTCAGAGCCATTCATCACCGAGATATGTGTTTAAAAATGCTATTGTTTTTTATAATTGAATGCAGTTCTCAAGATTTGCTTAATTTCTTATTGGAGGCAAGGCCGCAGTATCCATTGTCTGGGCTCCCATGTAAAAGGAAAGACTTCTTAACAATTATTGGAGCGGAAAATATAACAGCATGATTATAAATTTATCAATAATTTTAAAGAAAATAATAAAAAACTCAAAACAGGTTTCACTCGTCTTTTGTATTTTTCTATCTTCTTAAATATAATTATAGAAAATTTTATTTTATTTACATTAACATTTTTATGCATACAGCAGACTATAGAATATATTTATTCTTTTTGTTAAAATATACAAGTCAGAATAAATTATAATTATGATGCAGAAATTAAAACCATTTGCAAAATTTTAGCTATATAAACTGCATTAAAAATAACATACTTTCTAAGCAAGTATGAAAAATTTGATTTTATAATAAAAATATATATGAATGAAGTATGTATATTTTATTACTGTTTTATTTTGTAGTCTGAAAATCTCCCCGGACGAGCCATCCTAAAAAACTGTAACCGTATTCTCCAGATACGAGAGACATTTTAATCAGTCTCTGTTAATAAATCTTTTTTAATAAATCTCTGTTGATAACATTAATTGCTCAATAATTTTATTAAAATATACAGTAAACGATTTAGGTATATTAACCGTAGCTGTTTTACTGGGATTACAAAGTGAATCGAAAACTGTTTAAAAACCTTATTATAAAATATAATTAAAAAAAAATTCTCAAAATATCTCAGGAACGACCTGTTATGCATCAATAGATTTAACTAAGAAAATTTAGGATATTTTTAGTGCCTAAGATATTATAAAATTTAATTTTAAGATATATTAAAAATTATTTGCTATAACAATAAATCGAAATATCTGGAAAACGATTGTTTGTCCAATTGTAGAGTTAAAACATTTGAGATATTTTTTCTACGTATAGTGATAAGTAAAACGAATGTTGTGTGTCTAATTGTTCTCGGAAGAGGCTTTGAGCAAACCATTTGCAAATTTATAAATTTTTCTAACGTAATTTCAATATTTTAATTTTTTCTCACTACTTATAGGTAAAGTACCAAGTACATGCAAAGTTTCAAGTTTCTACCTTAGGCTGTTTGAGCTGTAAATTCATCTATTTGTCAGTCTGTCTCAATCAGCTTTATAATACACATATACTATGATAGGAATCATTATTGATAAGATATTTTTCTGTTTGAGCAGTTTAAGGAAACTACAAAGTTCGAAAGATTAACAACAAATTTCACCTATTTTAATGTCCATATTTTGTGTATTAAGCATACTTACAAAAATTTTTTAAGCATTTACTTCCATATTTTAAACACTAAATTGAAGGACTACATATTCAAAGTGCATTTTCTTATAAGCAAATTTTTCGGTATTACTAAACATTACCTAACAATAGAAAAGTAAAAAGTTACCTTATTCTTCTTTTTATTACTTCAGAATCCATCTTAAGTTATCCAATGATCAAGATCAGTCAATGTATCACACATATATAACGCATTGTACGTTTTAATTACGAATCTATAGAAACGTTTCAAAGTCCGAGGTATTTCAATTTTTGAATCCTTTTCAATTGCTTTGTTGCACTTATGATCACTTTTTCGAGTGTTAGTATTTGTTAATGAGAAAGTATTGTTGAACTTGACACTTGATTGAAACAGAGGAATGCTCTGAATGTTAGGGGCATTGTTGGTTCTTTTAAATTTCATAATTTTCAAAAATCTAACCATTCATATGATTCTATCAGCTCATGCGCAGAACACGGCTTCATACTTAACGTTATTTGACTATTGATAAGCAGTAAAAGTTGGAAAACTCAGATTGTTCGGAGTATCGTTGGAAGTACCTATATTTATCGATACATGACCTTCCTGTACATTGATATTTTGGGTCGATTTACTTGTATACGATACTTACAGAGCATCGATACAATAATTTTTGATGCGTACAGTATTAATAATTTAGTCCATTTGTAATGTTATTTTGTAATGATTTTTCTTATGTTTTGGAAATACATTATGTGATAAATTTATTCTAATGATAAAAGCATAACTATAACTTATTAATATTATTGTTATTTGCTAAAATGTGTTCTTGAAAATCTTGTAGCTTGTTCTAAAATCTCTGAAAATGGTGGAAATTTTAAAAATAACTGCATCTCGAAAAATACCTTTGAAATAGCTTGATTAAATGCGAAGTTTTTTTAACCTTAATATTAAGAGAGTGATTTTAAGAATTTTGGGGACAAAATTGTGGATTAAAATTTGAATTTGTTGAATATGACATCTCTGGATTATAAAAAAATTGTGTTCGTTAAAATCAGATGGTCTAGTCACGTTTTTTTAAACGGGATTATGATATGCTGATATTGGTGCAAATAATAATTTCCTATGTAATTTGTCCTTAGAATACGAATAACAAACGTCAGATGGCCAGCTTGAACCATTCTCGAAATGTTACATGTTTCGCTAATAAATTCATCAAAAATATTAAATAAAATTTATGAAGTATTATCTATCATGCAATATGTTTATGCATAATACCATTTATGCAATAAATTTATTCATATCATCTTTGTAGATTACGAGAGATATAATTCCATTCACGAGAGAAGATAATTGTCTCATAGTTTTGTATTTTACGACCATTAATTCGTCAATAGTCATTTATATATAATAAAATCTCTTCTTTTCGTCTGTATATAACGTTTAGCGATAAATTTAGCAAACTTGGCTATTTATTTTTCAAAATATCTCCAACTTGGCAGTATATCGCCACAAATTAATGAAAATTAGTCGAGACAGCGAAAATGACCCTAAATTAACGGAAATAGCGCCAAATTGATGAATTAATTATTAGAATGTTTTAATATATGGCCTATATTGCTATTTCCAGATGCTATGAATGCCATGAATATTAATAATTCTCAATGTAAATTTGCGCGGAATGCTAGTTAATTGGATATAAATTAGTTTTACGTGTTGTTATCCGGGAAGCATCCAATTTACAATTTAACATTAAAAGAATTGTGCTGTAGATCTTATACCTCATTTTCTTGCATTGTGAAATAAATAAATCTATCGCATTATACAGCGAAAGTCATGTGCTGCCCACAACAGGTTTTCTGTAGATGGCGATAGTGTAGTTCTTGGTCTTTTTGTAGCTGCTCTCTTTCGACTATATTTTCTCACTTCTGCGCAAGGTACAATGTCCTTTCTGCGCCCCGTCGACAGTACTGCTTATAACAAAATGAGAAATATAGCCAAGGTATTGGAAAATGGGATTCATATTCCCCAAATCAAGCCTCTGGCTGTTTAATATTATGTTTGCGAGAATCTTTTACAGAACTACAACTGACATCTTTATAAACCTCTGTAGATGGCTACGATCTTAGGTATGTTTAAGACAGCGTTTTTCAACTTCTGTTGAACAGGTCATAATTTTAGTTATTTTTTCTGCACGTCCCATTAATTCTTTAAATTTTCCTCGGGCCAAAAATTATTTATAAATAAAACACATAATAAGCTTTTATGAGTGTCATGTCTTATATTTTGTTATAGTTGAGTATTCTGTTACATGTTTGTATTTTTGCTGTACTTAAATTGTACTTTTGTATATACTTAAGTTGAAACGGACTCGATATGTTTTTAATTTTGGCGCATTCTGTTTATTAATACTTTATCCATAGCAAGCTTAAAAATAGGTTTTTTGATGCTAACTTTTTTTTTTACTTCAAGCCTAAAAATATGCCTTCGGGGGCCCACTCTTATCAACCGCGAGCAGATTAATAGGCTTTTGCAAGTGCTGTTTTTTACAGTAACTTTTAAAGCGTAGATGTGCAGTTTCATTAGTGGATTCAAGACGACGTGAGTGTTAGCCGTGTGTCCTTGTGGATTTAAATGAATTTTAGTTTTCTTGATCCAATATCCAGACAAAATAAATCCTGATAATGAAAGCAAAGACATTTTTCTAGATTCTCTGTCAGTGTTCTAATTGTTCTTTGAGCATTGATAGCAGCGACTACAGTGACGATAATGATGATATAGTGTTTAAAGTCAGTATTTGAGATTACCGCTGCAATATCCCGCACGATAAGCAAAACCGAGCCGGTATTAGGCGCTGCACTAAAGTTAGCCGTTCTTTTCCATGTAGGCAATGAAACCACAGCCGGTAGATAAAGTGTTTAAATTATTTTATAATGTAGCGAACCTTAAATCTATAACCAGTTCATTCAGAAATGCATAGTTTATCAAATTTTAAACATTTTCTATACATATAACTAAAATTTACAATATCTGTTTTTTGTCAATTCTATCAACATAATTATATATATATATATATATATATATATATATATATATATATATATATATATATTATTTTTTCATATTCGATATTTTGTTCAACCATATGAAAATTGCTTTTAAATGTTACGAATACAGCACAATTTCAGAGAGATCCTGACTCATGAGGAGTCATAAAAATTTTGAGAGCCAGAAGCGAAATTCTTCAGGTCATTTTTATTTGGAAAGTAATGAAATAGAAAAGTTGTAACTTTTAACTATGTCCTAGCTTACTTAAGTCCTAGCTTTACTAACATGAACATGTATTTGATTTGTTCTAAATATATGATTTCAGCAAATTATATATACAAATAGCGATTCCTAGGTGTCTTTAAAGTCTGTCTAAATTTTTATTTTGTTCAAAAGAATCATTTACGTGGTTATACCTACCTCCTAACGTATGTTTCTGCTGAAACTTTGATATCCGTACATTTTTCTTGTTATTCCAATTCTATTCTAGAGACTATATCAACAGGTGCTTTATCCCCAGCATCGCAAATGTCCACATTTTAGGTGTGAAAGTTATTGGTGTTTTTTAAAGTTTCTTATGTTTTGAGCCTGAAAAGTTATGCAATTTAAATTGTCTATTTCGGAGCAGAACATTAAATTCAACTTAAATGAATGATGTGTTTATACGTTTTTGTCACAATGTATCAGAAATGTTTATTTGCCCCATTTCAGAAATTCATAGAATCTCAAATTGTATAAAAACTGCACGTGATGTGTAAGATTGGATGCCATTTTCGAAATCAACTCATCACATAATATTTATTCTTTTTTCTTTGACTAAAAAACACCGACAGTTAGTTTAAGCACTATAATGAAGTTTTACAATTTTCTTTAACAATTGGTATGTACACATCTCGCTGTAGCTTCAAAAGTGGCCTGATTCATTTTGGATAATCCATATGGTTTAGTTTGGTTGTACTATGAGTAAAACGTGCTAATTTGTCTTCTTATTGGGTCCGCCAGATGGGGCTATAGTTTTATCACTCGAATAAGGTGAGCTCTGTGTCATACACGAAAAAAAAAACGTAGGCTTCTGTATACAAACAGAACGGAATAAGTGTCAACTCAAAATAGAGTTGTTTTAGGCGTTTGTGCATGATCGAAATATTTAAACTGTCACAACTCAAAATTAGGAACGTTTGCCAAAAATTTGATAAGGCATCTAACAATTTCTTTCATGAATTAATTGACAATAATATTCATCAAGCAATATGGAAACTCCACGTTTACAAATAAAAATCACTTGTTTTTTTCATTTTATGAACACTTTTATTTTAAGAGGTGTCACTTTTTAGGAGGTAATGACTTTTATAGAATTATTTGATAGTTCATCATTCCAATAAAGTCAAAGTTTCGGCCAATAAATAAGTATATTTTAAAATATTACACTCTTAAATTATTTTTTTAGCCCTGCCTATTTTTACTCTAAAAATTTACTGATTACTATATGATATATTATAGGATCCTAACAATAACAAGAATTTATTTCAGAAAATATAAACACTTTGATTATTTTATATCAATCCACTTTAAACTTCACAGCCCAAAATTTGCATAGTTTTAAAATACCGCTCTGCATTTTTAACCATTCCTTAAAATAAAGTTTTCTATATTAATTAAAATAAGTTTATTTTCTGAGCCATCAATGACTGATTTTAGGAATCATTAAAATTGAATTTGTTCATAAATAGTGTTAAAAAATTACTCGGATTTAAAATTCCACTAATTCTTACCAATTTCAATTGGCTGCTAGCTAGACGCAGCTTTCCGGATTCATATTGGCATACTCCTCAACAATATGTAATTTAACGAATTCATTTCTTATATACTTTATATTTTTAAAAGATTTCCGATCCCTATGGGCAGTATGGAGATATTATTTTAATTTTAATTTTTCGCAATCTCAAACATCGTGGTTAGATTCCCATCCTTTTTAGGCTTAATAGAAGGCTATCTAAATGTTTGCAGTAAAGAAAAAATAACTTACCACCCATCAATATACGAATAAAATAAAATGAAATTTAGACTTCAAATCCACACCGAAATGTCATTTCGACTGCCTCATTTTCCTTTATCATTTTAGCATGTGCGAAAACAGTAATTTGGAATAAAATCATTACTTAAAAATGTAACCTCTTGTTTCATATTTATGGCGAATGCCTCTCTAAAAACTTCGAATATTGAAAATGGGGGACAAATGGGGCGTGGTCATATACGCAACTGATGCATGTCCCGGATATTCACAATTGAATCTTGAGTATAAGCGCTGCTTCACATACAGTTATCTGCTGAATGTGTTATTATTATTACTATTTCTCGAATTTTTCAACTCATTTAGCTATATTTCTATATAATAAAAGTAATGTCTGTGTGTCTGTCTTATTCACTATAGGCTCAGCAACCGCGTGTCGCAGAGCTACGAAAGTTGGAAATCGGAGACCCGGGGGAGGGGGAGGTGACACGTGAAAACCGATTTTTAAAATTTGAATTATTTCTTTTGTTATTTAATGTTTTATGCGATTTAGACCGTTTTCCCCCTTTTTTCTCCACCATCCAGAAGTCGTAGGAAAAAAACAAACAAATCACACGACCAGAAAGAGTAGATAATTGCGAGTAAAAATATATCAATTTCAAATCTCAGGGAATAATTCTAATATTTTTTAATGATTTTAAAACAGAAGTCACTTTCGGCTAAAAAAAAAAACGAACTTTCGTTTTTAAATCCTCGTATCGGGAAAAGTACCGACAATTTCGATTAATAATTTACATTTTTAGAAAGTTCAAACATCAGATATTCTTACAAGCCCAATCTGATCAAGAAATAATAAAAAGTAGCTGCAGGATCCGGATATTAAGGAAGTAAAGAATTTCAATTTCTCAGCGAAACGGTGAAAGGAGTTCGATTTTTCACTCGCATGCGCGCGCAGACGCACGGTGTTGCTATGGCGACGGTTTTTGTCCTAGGACAATTAAAAACCGAATTAGTGTTTGGTAGTATCTGGCTGATATATTTGGGACATTGCTCTTGATACCCATGCGATTTGGCTCATTATGCTGGATTGAATTGTGGCGATGTATTGTTTACATCGGGTGGTGGTTGGGACCACAATGAAAATCTTCAACACTGAAGAAATAAAAAAATAAATAAAAAGAAAGTTATGGAGATTGTCGCGGTGCATTTATGCATCGGGTGATGGTGGGGACAATCTTTAAAAAAAAAACTTGTTTTCGCTGAGAAGCATTGTTGAAGCAGCATCGTTATTTCTTAAATACTAAATTTACATTCAACATCATCAGTCTCAAGGATACTTTCATGTCATTTGCGATGTAATACTAAAAATGCAGACAAACGGATACAATTTCATTTATGTAAAACAAAAAATAAAGAATCTAAAACAAACTTTGTTAACTCCACTGGGTTATGGTTCCAGCGAGTTTGCCACGGTCAGAATTTTGAAGGGTAGCGAACAGGCTGGTCGCCGAAGGCGGCTAGTAGATAATATTTGACAACACGTGTTCCAGGAGTGGAATGTGAGTCGAGAAGGAGGTTAATCTGCCAACGAATCTGCTTCATCCATTCCTGAAGTAATAAGCAGCCCATGAGTCGTTGTTTCTGAGCTTCTATAATAACGGACCCAATTCCTTGGTGCTATTTGTTGCATTATGAACAGAATTCTTTAATTTGATACGTTTATATTCTGTGTTAAATTTGATGATAGTGAATATTGACATATTTTCCTACGGTTTAAGTTCGTTTATAATCAAATTTAAAACGCCCGATTTCTAAACATGCTGAGTACTAACCAGGTCGTCCGACCTACCCGAAAGTGTAAGGTAACTGTTTAGTCGACGCAGAAAGAGTCACCCAATACTATGAACCTAGTATTTGAAATTATTATTTTATATGGTATATATTTCTCCTAACTGGTTTATTGTTTTCTTTTCAGTCATTTGCTGTGCTATGCACCGGGACGGGTACTGATGTTATGATCTCATTGTAATGGATTGTTTTCCCAGAGGTCTTTCAGCAGACTATTTACCATGGCGCTGTATCTAAATAAGAACGATATAAATCTTCATATCGATCTTTCCACTGATTTCAAACTGCATACTTTCAAACCATTTTCTATACACCAACGCATTACAGAATTTTCGCACAGGTGTTCTATTCTATGCAAAATTTTAAATTCAAAATTTTCTTAACTTTGAGCAACTCCTTGAGCCTCTCCTGACTTTCCTTATATAATGTAATGAATTTACTACTTTTACAGTAAAAAAAATAGGTTTTACTTATAGTAGATACTAATATTCTTTCCAAGATATTGAATTTTCGACAATTAGTCGTCATTTTCATTGATATAGCGTCATTTTTATCCATTTGGTGAGATTTTCGTTAATTTGGCAGCATTTCAAAAAGTCGCCAAGTTGGCGACATTCCGCCAAATTCGTCGCCAAAATCTCGCCAAGCGTTATGGACGAAGAAATAAGTTATTCTTACAGCAGATAAATGACTATTGGCGTTCAAATACAAAAGCATTAGTTAAAGTATCTTTTTTCATGAATGGAACGAGCTAGATCCACGAGAATGATGTCACCCAAATTATCGCATGATATTACATATGAAAAGTGAACATGTTTCTCAATAGGATATATATATTTTTTAATTTTATGACTTTTTGATAACTTTTTTAAAAATGTGCAATATCTCAAGAACGGTTCATGTTAGAGTTCTAAAATTCACGTCAATCGTTTTCTAATGAAAAATTACACAATAAATGTCTATTTACGTAACTTTATTAGCGGTTTTGATTTTTTGACGATTTTTTCAAAATTTCATTCGAAAATTTAGGGGAGTTCTGAACATTCGATTGCGTATAAAAACAATAGACTTCCAGTGTTTATGGATTGTGATTTTTGTACCAAATTTTGTTCGAATCGGTCCATTCGTTCGTCAGTTATCGTCTCCACAGACTCACTGACACACACACGCACATACTTTCACACAGACACACACACACACACACACACACACACACACACACAGACATCACTTCAAAAATGTTTGATTCGTGATCAGAGATGTTTGAAACGTGCTCTCCCGTCGAAAACTCGAATTCGAATTTTCGACCCCGTCACCATATTTTCCTTATACATTATGTATATAAGGAAAGTAATAAAATTTTATAAGTAAAAAGTGTATTTATCTTTCACATGCTGTTCGTTCTAGCTAAAAGAATTCTAGTAAAATTTTAAATACACACAATTTCATTCCCTTAAATTTCTAAAATATAATTATTTTTATCAAATTTCAAAGTAAATCAAATAATTTTATGAAAATTATAAAATAAAACACATTATTGTTAAACAAACGTAGAAGAATCGCAGGGGCAGACATACAGCATCGCTCAGATTTTTGCGATGCATTTATTTATTGAATTGGTTTCGATAGTCCAATGAGATTTGAAATTGAAACATTTAACCGTAAAACGTCATTGATGATGAATTAATGTCCGGATCGTACATTACAGCATGAAGGTAGAGAGTATTTGATCATTTTACAACGGATTGCCACAAATTGCGCAAGTATCAGTTTTTCTAGGCTGCACTTAAAATACTAAAATTTATTCTACCTAAAGATGTAAATGATTGAAATGTAAGAAAGAGAAATAGTTCACGAGATCAGAAATAGATGGCGCTGTACATAGTTCTCTAACCTTCATGATAATAGTTTGGGCCGTACATAAATAAACTTTAACCACAGTTTGGCGTATCTCGTACAATACAGTTCCGCCAAAGTTCTGATCCTAATACTTTATTTCAATTGTGCTTATGTTTGCCCAGTTAATTAATTAGCTCTGATGTATATTTTGAAATAGATTATCAAACGTCAATGATTTAAGTAAAACTATTTGATTTAAAAGCATATAAAAACGGTTACTATGATTTTGTTAACAAATTTTAATTAACTTCCAACAAGCTTTATTAGTTTACGACCACAATTACGCATAAATTTCAGTTTATTATATCATACAAAAACTATAATATTAGATAGACACTAAGATTACAATTAATATACACAGATTTATTAGGTCAAATTAAATCCGCTATACATTTGTAATAAAACTTTAATTATCAACGTTAAATTTTGAATAGAAGCATTGCAATAAATGTTAGTAAGAAATGACGATCTGGAGTGACATAATTTTTTACACATCAAATTACAGTATTCGAACACCCCAAAAGCAGTCTTCAAGCTACAATTTGAAGGTTGAATTCGAAATTGAGAGTTTATTTGAAATGCTTCCACAAAAGAATTTATGCTGCCATTCGAAGTTCGATAATAAAAAATAACTTAAACAATTCCATGGAGTTAGAGTTTGGTTACCTCTATAAACAGTTCAGTGCTTAATACTTAATATGTGTCGATATCAAGCCAGTAATTTTTAAAATGTTTATTTTTAAGGGATTATTTTTGAAAAGATTATGTTAAACAAGACGACATTAAAATAGAATAAGTTGATAATTTTACCTAACAATTAGGTTAATTTAGGTTTCATCAGAAAAGTATAAATACTCTCTAATAGAAAATATATTTACCTAAAAATGAAGCAACCAAACGGACGAATGCTTTTTTGCTTTTTCTATCTTTATAATGCATAATATATGAAAAAGAATATTGGTATGGGGTCAAAGGGATAAGGGATTGAGGCGGGGGTCTAAAGTACACGTATTAAGTATCCCTGAATACGAACAGATAAACTATTTTTTGAAGATGCGTATCTCTTCACCAAATTGAAATGTTCGCATGCATTTCAGTATGATTGTATAAATAGATAAGCATAACATAAACATCGTTCTTTTGGATATCGGAAGGAAAATCCGCAGCTTTTCTTGATGCTATTTTTTCAAAAATTGATATAAAATACAAAAAATTTTTGGAACAAACCACGGGAATTCGTGCTGTTCATTAAGAATTCCGTAGATAAAACCTTTTCATACATGTATTGATTATAAAATGGTGAAATAATTTTCTTATTCTCATTCCTGCTGATCCTTTTCATTTGATATTACATTTTGATATCATAAGGGAATAAATTGAATAAAAACGTAGATGAGTCATAAATGTATTCAATTATTGTATCAAAATGGGGTATCAAATGAAATGGAACAGTAGAACTATGAGAAAAAGCAAATTTTACCATTTGTAATCTATATATGGATAAAAATGTTTTAACTACTTAATTTTATTGAACAGTGCAAAATCATTTGCTTACTATCAAAATGTTTCATATTTTCTTTTAATTTTAGAATAAATATGATCAAGGGAAGTTTAAGACTTCCCTCTACTCCGATTTGGCTCTTCTACATTTTTATCCCTTCATTTTTTAACCAACTTGAAACCTACGAGTTTCTTCCCTTATATTTGGGTTGGGTTGAAAATTGTCCTTTGAAAATCGTTTCGGATGTACTTGTGAAGTTGTCTTCTATAACTAAGTAAAAACGAAAAGTCAGCCTTTCTTTGACACCCTATGCCCTCAGTAACAGTAAAACCGAAATATTTAAAGTATTTTCTTGACCTTCCTGCGGACGATTTTTTTATTCCCCAGTTAAAACTTTCTTTAATTGTCTTTAATTTTTAATTCTATTAATAACATTATTTATTTTCGATAATTTTATTAGAATATACAGTAATCGATTTAGATATTTGAGGCGTAAGTGTTTTACTGGGGTTACAAACTGAATCAAAAACTGTATAAAATTTAATTATAGAATATAATTAAAAAAATTGGCAAAATATCTAAAGAACGACAGGTTGTACATCCATAGATATAACTGCCAAAATTTAGGATATTTTTTGCTGTGTATGACATTATAAAATTTAATTTTAAGATATATTAAAATAAATGTCTGCTATAACAATAAATCAACATATATCTAGAGAACGATTGTTTATCCATTTATAGAATTAAGAAAATTTGGGATATTTTTTCTACGTCTAGCTGTTCTGAGATTACTGCTAGATGAGTGTTGAAAAAAACCATTTGCAAATTTATAAATTTTTCAAGCATAATTTAAATATTTTATATTTTTTTCACAACTCATAAGTCAAGTCCCACGTGTATACGAAGTTTAAAGTTATATGTATATATAAAAAGTTTAAAGTTAAAGTTATATATATATATATATATATATATATATATATATATATATATATATATATGATCGTAATCGTTATTGATAAGATATGTATCTATTTGAGTAGTTTAAGAAAATTACAAAGTCAGGAAGCTTGACAACAAATTTCATGTATTATAATGTTCAAATTTTTTGTATTAATAATCCTTACAAAAATATTTTTTTAAACAGTTACTTCCAAATTTTAAACATTAAAGAACTGAAGGACTACCCATTATTCAATATGTATTTTCTTATAAGCAAATATTTTGGAATACAGCACCTAGCAATAGAAAAATAACACAAAGTTACCTTATTTTTCTTTATATTCCTTCAGAATGCGTTTTAAGTTATCCAATATTCAAGATCAGCCAATATATCACACATATACAACGCATTATGCGTTTTAATTACGAATCTATAGAAACGTTTAAAAGTACAAAATATTTTAATTTTTGAATCCTTTTCAATTATTTTGTTGCAGTTACGATCACTTTTCCGAGTGTTATAGAATTTATTAATGAAAGTATTGTTGAAATGAACCCTTGATTGAAACGGAGGGATTGTTGGGGGCATTGTTGATTCCTTTAAATTTCCCAATTTTCAAAAATCTAATCATTATTTCGGTTCTATCTGCGCATACGCAGAACACGAATTCATACTTCACTTTATTCAACTATTGATATGCAGCAGATATCCAAAAACTCTGATTGTTCAAAGTATCGATGGATGTATCAATATATACCGAGACATGACCTTCCTGTATATCGATATTCCGTATCAATTTTCTTGTATACGATACTTACTGTACATCGATACAATAACTTTCGATAAGTACAGTATCAGTAATTTTAGTCCATTTGTAACCCTATTTCTTAATGTTTTTTTTTATTTTGGAAATACATTATGTGATAAATTTATTATAATGATAAAATCATATCGACAAATTATTATTATTATTTGCTAAAATGTGTTCTTGAAAATCTTGCAGCATGTTCTAAAATCTCTGAAAATGGTGGAAATTCTAAAATATTTGCATCTCTAAAAATACTTTAGAAATAGCTTGATTAAATGCGAAATTTTATTAATCTTGAGATTAAGTGAGACAATTGAGTGATTTTATGAGTTTTGGGGAAAAAATTAGGTAATAAAATTTGAATTTGTTGAATATGACATTTCTGCATAATGAAATAATTGTGCTCATTAAAATTAGAAGGCCCAGTCACGTTTGTTCAAACGGGATTATAATATGCTAGTGTAAATAATAATTTCTTATGAAATTTTTCATTAGAAAGCGAATAACACAAATTTTAGAAAGCTAGTATTTACCATTTTCGAAACATTACATGTTTCGCTAATAAATTTATCAAAAATATTACATAAAATTAATGAAAGTATTATCCATCGCGAAATGTGTTCGCTTTTTATGTAATACTATGCGACGAATTTGTTAATATTATCAATGTATATGTAGAGTTACATTCAAGAGAAATATAGTTCCATTCACGAGAGAAGATATTTGTGTATCAGTTTTGTATTTCAATGACCATCAATTCGACAATAGTCATTTATATATTGCACTTCTCTTCGTCTGTGTGTAACGTTTAGCGGTCAATTTAGCGAACTTGGCGATTTATTTTTCAAAATATTGCCAATTTGGCGATTTTTCACCATAAATTAAAGAAAATATAGTCAAGACTGCGAAAGTGACCCTAAATTAATGGAAATGACGCCAAATTGATGAATTAATTATTAGAATATTTCAATATTTGTACTATATTACTATTTCCAGATGCTATGAATATTGATAATTGTTGCGCTAAATGCAAGTTAATTGGGTACTTCAAAATAGTTTTACATGTTGTCATCCGGGAAAGCGATAAATGTACAATTCAACATTAAAAGCATTATACCGTAAATATTGTACATCCTTTTTCCACTGTAAAAGAAATAAATTCATCTCATTATATAGAGAAAGTCATATCCTGTCCACGTCAGGTATTTGTAGATGGCGATAGTGTAGTTTTCGGTCTTTCTGTAGCTGCTCTCTTTCGAATATTTTTTCTCCCTTCTGCGCATGATATATTCAGTGTTCCTTCCTTGTTCTGTGGACAGTGATGCTTATAACAATATGAGAAAAATAGTGCTCACAAAAGCGATTGACACTACACAGGTAAAGTTTCTTGCTGTTTAATATGATGTTTATGAAGTTATTTTCACAGAACCGCAACTGACATCTTTATATCGGATAGAGGTATATAAATGTGGACAGGCTCTATAGATGGATGTGATCTTAGGTATGTTTAAGACTGCACTTTTCAACTCCTGTTTAAGAACGGGACATAGTTTTAGTCTAAATTTTTCTGCAGGTCCCATTGATTCGTTAAAATTTTCCCTGGGCCCCAAATTCTTTATAAATAGAAAATATATTAAGTTTTTATGAATATCAAGTCTTATATTTTGTTTAGTTGAGTGTTCTGTTACATGTCAATATTTTTTCTCAAAATTTAATCAAACGAAAGTAAAACAGATTTGCTTAATACGGAGAACTTTATTAATCTGATCATCAACATAGGACCTTCTTCCCGACATTTTTATCATGGAAATTAGCTACAGAAATTACTTTGATTGTCGTGTTGAATCCATAAGCCATCCATACATTAATTTCGTTTTGAAGTATTGAGTACATTTCAGTGCTTAATACTAGTTGTATTTAAATTATATATAAATATGAATCAATAATTAGATTTTTCTGGAACGTTATCTTTCGCTGGATAATTCATTGACTTCTAAAACCAAATCATGTATGCTATGTTAAATTGCATTTAATCAATAAATCTATAAAGTTATATTTGAGTAGTATTATATTTAGGGTTAATGTAAAACTATTAAATGGGGTAATCTGACCCCATACGTCCCACTATAAGCCTGTTACCTAGATGTTTCGCCTGATTTAGCCTTTGTCCCCATTTTTAATGTTATACTTCATCTTAACTTGCCCCAGTGAAACGTAATTATCTTCTTTTGCAGCCTCTGGAGAGAGTATTTTCTCAAATATGTGGAGTAGATGACTCCTTTATTTTCTCATACATGCATAATCTGTGTTGTTTAGATCCACTTGTACCAGTTGTATGTTTTATATCAGCATCAAATGCAAAAGTATTATTTAATAAACTATGATTCACGAGTTATTAATTTAAAAAAATACTTTAAGATTCTTAACTGTAATTTTCGAAGCTGGAAATATTTCTATCATACTGATGGATTGGATACATTTAGTGGATTTATACTTATCTATATTGAAATTTACTTTTATTTTATAACCATAGTGTAGTTGAAACTCCTATATTTTGAATAAAATGTCTTCTAATTATGCAAATTACAAAAATTATATCCTTTATTTATATAGTTTTCTTACAAATGCATCAACACATAGATTTTGATGGTGTTACGTACATTCGATTACGAGTTATTGTGTCCACGACTCGTATATACACATACACACATATTTTCTAAAGTTTTCGAAATTGGTTCGCGATGTCTTAAAACGTGTATTTCCCGCCAAAATCTCCAATTCAAAATTTAAAAAGAAAATTGCTTTGTTATGCAGTGAAGAAGTAAAAATATCTACATGAAAAATTCAATTGAAAAATTCTCCCATTTCATGTTTATTTACTTCAAAATGTATTGTATTCTTCATAAAAATACTAGTGAGGCGATTTTAGAAATATATACGACCAACAATCTGATTCATATTAACTGATTCATAAGATCTCAACTTATGCTATTTTATAAATTTTAGCTAATCCAAACCTGAGAAAAAGCTTTCCTCCTTGTGGGCTTAAATTTGAATGTTGATTTTGGCTCAAACTAGCATGATGAACTTGATTTCTAATCAGAATTTTGTATCGGGTCAGATATTTTAAATATCTTGACTTCATCTATGAATGTTAATTTGCAATCGTGCTATTGGATGCCTGCTAAAGATGGTTTCTAGAAACAAAATTTTAAACTTGCACATTAGATCAACGATGTTTTTCAACCTGATCTAAATCAGAAATGTTTTTTACAAATAAAGAACTCAAGTTGAATCGGACCCTATAGGTCCTCAGTTTTGGATCAATCCGTTTAGTAAACTTATTTTATAATTTAGCGGAAAACTTGAATCTATAACCAGCTTATTCAGAAATACGTAATTTATAAAATATTAAACATTTCCTTTCGATGTAGCTAAAATTTATAACAATTTCTTGTGAATTCTATCACCATACTTTTATACATTTTAATTTTACCATATACGGTACCTTGTTCAACCAGAAGGAAAATTAATTTTCGATGTTACGAATACAACACAATTTGAGAGAAATCCAGATATATGTGGTTTGTGAGGGCCAGAAGTGATATCCGTCAGAAAAATTTTATTAAAGTAATAACACAGAAAAGGTATGCCTTTTGCAATGTCTTAAAATCTTTACCAATATGAACATGTATCTGAATTGTTCTAAATACGTGATTTCAGCAAATTATGTATACAAATAGCAATTTCTAGGTGTCTTTAAAGTGAACTAAAATTTTTATTTTGTTCAAAAAAAGTGTTTAGTTGTTTACGCCCTCTGTCCTATACTTTTGCTGAAACTTTGTCTCATTCGTATATTAAAATATAAGTTTTATATACGAATATAAGTAATAATTCCAGTTCTATTTTAGAGACTGTATCCACAGGCGATGTACCTCACCGTCTTAAATGACTATTTTCCAGGTGGGGAATATTTTGGTGTGTTTGAAAGTTTCTTACGTTTTAATCCAAAAAAATTAAGCAATTCGATGATCTATTTAAGTATAGAACATTAAATTCAACTTCAAAGAATAATCTGTATACAAATTTTTACCCGAATGTATAGTAAAGGCTCATTTGCCATATTTCGGAAAGTCATAAAATCTCATATTGTGCAAAAACTGTACATGATGTGCAAAACTGGATGCCATTTTCAAATTCAGCACGTCAAGTTACATTTAATTTTTTTTTTTTTTACTAAAACTCATAGCAAGCTGATGTAATCAATATAATGACGTTTTTCATTTTGCTTTTTTGTACACTCCTAGCTCTCATTTCGTAAGTGAATCTGACAGATGTGCTTAAAAGTGTCAGAACTCGAAAAAAAAAGGCGGCTTTTGTGTGTACATGCAAAACGTCAGAAGTATGAACTCGAAATAGAACTCATAATGGAATTGTAATATTGGATTAAATGTTTAAAATCGTCACAACTCAAAATTGTGAACGTTTGATATAAAATTTTTAAAGGATATCTCATAGTTTGTTGCTGCAGGTATAATTCAATCACAATTATAAAAGCATAGTGTGAATATGTCCGAGCACAGATTGCAACCCCGAGGGCTGAAAAAAGCTCATGGATACTAAATCAACCAGGCTGAGTTCAAATCAGAAATCTGTTTCTCAAATAACCCCTTGAATCTGGAGAAATAGCCTATCAAAATTTCACCTTTTATGCTATTTTTTGTGCTTATATCTCAGACCAAAGGCGTTGCTACAACATAATGCAATTGCTTGTTCATAAGACTAAATGGAAACCTGTATTCAACTCTTGGAGTCATAGATGCGACCACTCCTTTACCCCCATAAGTGAGTTGAATACGAAAGTTAATATTGAGAGGTCTATCTAATTTAGAAATTCAGAATATGAATATTTAAACTATAGAGTTAGAGACAGACTCTTTACCTCCAAGATATGACCAGAAATTGAAAGCTTGAAATAAAATGTTTGAGATATTGAACTTGATAAATTCCCTTGTTAGAGGATCTAGGGAAGTGTGAATTAATCGCGTAATATTAGGGGATGGTATAATATGTATGTTTCAATACGGAGTCGTATAAGAAATTGGATAGTAATATTGAAGGGATAGTGTATAGCCCGTAAGATAGTAATAAGGAATAAGATAGCAATATTGAATATGATAGTGTATAGCCCGCATGTGGCTGTGTATATTAGGAGGGGAGGGGGGGGGTTCGACTGCAGTTGATGCTCACCTTTTGAATCATTAAAACACCAATCGTTAAAATAAATTATGGTACATTTCTTATTTCTATTTAGTTTGTATGATTGTACTGGTAATTCATAAAATTATATGTACGAGCTCTCGAAGTGGTACAAAAAATGTCTATCGAATGCTTTATTTTTTATAATTTTTGCCCTTCACTATACAGTACAAATTATCAATTGCCGCTGATTTTTTTTCTGTTGAGTACGGTGATTTCTTTGCAAAAGGTATGGTTCGAAATACATATTTGCTAATATAAGTCCTTTTTTTTCAATTTATTTTCTGCCTTATTGTTGGGTTCAGAGATCGAGCTAGAATTTTTCCAGAAGAGTAAAAATACTCCCTGACTTGATTTGAAGAAGTATTTTGCTTTTCAGAAGAGTAATTTTTAACAAATGATCAAATTTCCAGGTATTTATTAAATTTATTGTATTTTGTATAAAAAAAAAAGAAATGCACTGTACTCTTTATTTGTGGTAATAAACAAAATACATTGTATATTGATAGCACCACAATTAATGCACATTATAAACATTATGAAATGAGTTTTAAAATGTTTAATTTGCGTTTGTAAAAAATATATATTTTTTCTTTTTTGTTTATAAAATCGGTGTGTAAACATATGCATTACTTAATTTATAAGGGGCATTTGCTTATTTTATGTATATTATTATGTATATTATTATTGCTTATTTTATGTATTTTATGTATATTATTATGTGAAATACGCGCATAAAGGCGTTATCTTGATTTCTGATTGGGTTAATTTTCGATTGATTGCAATCTAAGAAGCAGTTCAGAAAGATTTGAGAATCCAGTACCTTGGAAAGTATTAACAACTAAAGTTTTAATTATAATTAAACTTAAATATATTATGAAAGAAAGAAATCTAGTAAATTTCTGGTTAATATCACTTTTATCTCTTAATTTGCAATGCAAGAATCAATTTTTTATGCAAAAGTCGTTTTCTGTGATGAGTTCAGTATGTTTAATAATATAAAGTAATTGCAGAACTAAAATGAACATGTACTGGTTGTTAAATATACTGTATTTAAAGTTCTTATATTCATGAAGAAACAGTTAAACTATGTTTTAAAGTAAGCGTTTACTATTTCCTCCTGCTAAGAAAGTTACGAATACTATACGGTGAGGTGTGACGTATTCCCATGTGACAATTTACGTCATTTTGATAAAAAAAATTAAATATGTTGTTATTTTGGGTAGTTGTCGCAAAGGGTGTGAAGAATCGGCACTAGTTTAATTTGGAAGGTTTTATCAGTCGCAATATGGAGCTCAAAAAAACATTAATAGTTTTAACCTTTTATACATATATACATACATAGTATGTATAGAACGTATATAACGCGGTCAAAAGGTATATTTAATGATTTTGACAAACATATTTTGGGAACGTCTGAACACAAATTGAATGTTTTGAGGCTTTGCACGTATGTAGGTGAGTATATGAACAATATCATCGTTGAAACAGATTGACCTATTCAAAACAATTACTGTTTGATTATTCCAGTTAGTGTAAATGTAATATTTAAGAACCACCACAGCTTTATAAAGTGTTATATAAAAAATATAATAGTCACGTTCAATGAAAAATCCTATTATAAATTTAATTTCATTCCGTAAAAAGGTTGAAACATTTAAAATGCTGGGCTGTACTAATTGCGAGGTAGAATGTGTTTTGAAATGATGTATGTAATAGATAATATAAATCATGTGAGCAGCTGATAAATTATCCTGTACGTATTAATTTTTGTCTCTTTCTCGCTATTTATGGCAATTATATTAATATGTATTAGAATTTTTATATAAAATGAAAGTTTAATAAAATTGCGCGAAATTTCCAGTTTATGAATTACTTAATTTTTAATTGGCAATTTGTTGTTTTTATTGACATCAAATCGTTAAAATTTATATAAATGGTAAACTTTGTCAAAGTGATTTGTTTTAGCATAGTGGAATTGATTGTGTGGGATTTCTCGTGGAAAATTTAATTAAGAATAATTGTCTGCTAATTGCATATATGAATATTTAATTTTTTATTCTTTTCTTTTTAAATTTTTCTGGCGGTGGTATAAATAAGAATTAGTTATATATTTGTTTTTCATTTTTCAACATCGGATAAACTTGACTCCGGGAAAAATCGCCAACTTTAAATTTCATAACAATTTTTAATCAGTTCATGTGTTATAGATGACACAAACGTACATTGCATTTCAATTGCACGGATATGCACGCCACACATGCATATATAAAAACAGCCGTTCCTCAGAAAACAGACGTATCGTGTTATAACATTCACAAAATGTTTAACCCTAGGAGAAACCAGATTTCGAATGCTGGACAATATTACAGTACTTTTATTACTACTATAAGAATACTACTATTACAATGGCTATACATAGCATATTACGTGTTGTAGGGAATAAAAAAATGCCTTAAATATTAGGAACAAAATAGCCCAAGGCAGCATATAGCTGAATTCTGGGGCCCAAAAGTGTAAAAATTCGGAAAGTTTAAATGTGATTTAAAAAAATTATACGAAATGTAGATGGAGTAATGGAAATAGGCTCTTTGTTAATTATGGGTTTGCAGCATTTGACTATTTTGAATATAATAAAAGCAGCCTAATTGAAAATACAATCTTTTTTTTATGAATTAGTTGAGTATTTTTTCTTCGCGGATTTCTTGTACTCGCTCAGTATGGCGTATCCAACATTAGCTGAGGCTGCTATAAAAATACCTGTTCAAAGAAACTTCCCTAAAAAATGACAGCGAAAACAATTAAATGCAGATTTTGGACACCGCAACTGGTAGATATTAAAAAATGTTTAAAATATAAATTAGACTGAGAATTAAAGAAAAATGTAAAGTCTGTATAAATTTTAAGAATATTTTAGAATCATGAATTACAATTGAGCCAACATACTTCTGTTAAAAGTAACGCCAAAATGTTGTTAATATATATTAGACATTCATTTAGAAATTGTAGAAAATTAAAATAATTAAACTTGTTTAAGATGTGTTATTTAAAAGCGTGCAAGTTGGAAGGGTTACAAAATTATTTCACAGTCAGATGTGGCATACTTGTCTATACAAAATAGTGAAATAGCGTTCAGTTCTAAATTAATATTGGCTCATTTTAAATTAACTTACGCAGTAGTTTTTATGCTGAGTAATACGTTTTCTCATAGACACAATTCTCGAGCGGTTGGTCAACAATTATGTATTCTACCAACTTCAATTCACTGCTGCCGTATTAAGCACAGTTATCTGGATGTAGATCTCTGCTACTCGGAGTCATTGATTAAACGAAATCTTGTTTTATGTACCATAGACTTTTAAAATATTATCGGTATATAAAGACAATACGAAAAAAATATTTTAATTTTAATTTTTAGTGATATCATAATTTCTGGTTCGATAGAAATAAATTCACTTTTAAATTTTACTAAGGGCTGTCTAAATGGCTGCCTTAAAAAATAATGCGTAAGACCTATCAATCTATGAATAAAATAAAATGAAATTCTGACTTGAATTGGCAAAATTGGGGCCAATATGAAATCCACAAAAAAAAGTTATTTCGATTTTCGTAAATTCTTCTTGATCGTTTTAGAATCTGCGAAAATAGTGGTTTGGAATGAAATAATCTGCTTAAAAATGTTTCCCCGTCTTTCACATTTATTGCAAAATAACAAAACAAAACATTTTAAGTGCCTTTCCAAAATTATAATAAAAATACAAATGCTTTTCTTTTAATTTCCAGAAAAACTCAAGAAAAGGGGTAAATCTAAATTTTACACCACGAGATCCAGCCGTCACAAAATCTATATTGTTTTTAAAATACAGAGCCATCATGATGGAATCAATCTTAGGCAAATTGCCTGATTGCCATTTAACAAAACCAGAATCCATGTTCACAATAAAATCAACAAGGAACAAAAAGTTTAAACTCAAGCAGACCAAGAACAAATGGGGAAAAGAATTATAAATAAATTGTAAACAAAATTAAACGCCAACTACTTCTAAATATCTCAATAGAAACAGCATGTAGTAGAATGTTGCATCACAGGTTGAACAATTCATGTGATGTCACAGCCAATCACGGGCCGTTTTGTGTTTGAGTAGATTTTGCACATTTTCATTTCTTGATATTTAAATAAATAATTATTTTAATAGATTTTCGCTTAGATATTGGAAGTCAGAAAAAAATTCTTTATAAATATCAATTGGTTTTAAGAGTTAAAAAAAAAATAAGACTTCTCCATTTTGTAATTTGATTTCAGTTTGATAGGTTTATACTCTGTGTTAAATTTGATGATAGTGAATATTGACATATTTTTCTACGGTTTAAGTTCGTTTATAATCAAATTTAAAATGCTCGAATTCTAAATATGCCCCGTACTGCATAATGGTATAGAAATGAATTGTGTGTGTGTGTGTAGCTCACTTTGTACACTTTCATGCAAACATTTTTGACTGAGCTGACTCATCGAAGGGCTGACAAACGTTATTACTTTCCTTATATACATAATGTATGAGGAAAGTATTGTGACGGGGTCGAAAATTCGAAATCGAGTTTTCGACGGGAGAGCACGTTTCAAGCATCCCTGATCACGAATCAAACATTTTTGAGGTGGTGTGTGTGTGTGTGTGTGTGTGTGTGTGTGTGTGTGTCAGTAAGTCTGTGGAGACATATCTCACGAACGAATAGAGCGATTCGGATGAAATTTGTCACAAAAATCACAATCCGTGAATACTGGAAGACTATTGTTTTTAAACGCAGTCGAATGTTCAGAATCCCCCTAAATTTTCGAGCGAAATTTTGAAAAAATTATCAAAATATCAAAACCTTTAATAAAGTTACGCAAATAGACATTTCTTATGTAATTTTTCCTTAGAAAACAATTGACATAAACTTTAGGACGCTACAATGAACCGTTCTCGAGATATTGCACATTTTAAAAATGAAATTTATCATAATATCCCATAAATTAAAAAAAATATATATTAACTGTTGAGAAACATTCTCACTTTTCATATGTAATATCATGCGATAAATTTGGTGACATCATTCTCGTGTATCTAGCTCGTTCCATTCATGAGAAAAGATGTTTTGAGTAATACTTTTGTATTTGAACGCCAATAGTTATGTATCTGCTAATAACTTATTTCTCCGTCCATAGCGCTTGGCGAGATTTTGGCGCCGAATTTGGCGGAATGTCGCCAACTTGACGATTTTTACAATGTTACCAAAATAATGAAAATCTCGCGAAATGGATAAAAATGACACTCTATCCACGAAAATGACGACTAATTGACGAAAATTCAATATCTTGGAAGGAATATAAATATTTTCTATAAGAAAAACCTATTTTATTTATTGTAAAAGTAGTAAATTCATTGCATTATATAAGAAAATTCATGTGTTGCCCACATCAGATTTTTTTCTTTTTATTATGGATGGCAGAAAGATGTAGAAGTACACACAAACGTCGATACTGGTTTTTAACGTAAATCCAAATTTGTGATAAATTTTAAACATTTATTCATAATTACGGACATTGGTAGAAAATGTGTTAAATATTGGTAGAAAATGTGTTAATATATACTACTTTCCATTTATATCCATAGTGAAGTTCAAACCATAATTTTACACATAGTATAATCACTCAGACCTACCAGTCTGGAACGCTTAGCGAAAATTGTTGACATTTTTAAATATCACCAGATTCATGAAATGGACTCTAAATTAACAAAACTAACGCAACAGAAAAACTGAATTACTTGTAAAACTGATTTCAAATTTTTTGATAAGCCTCTGGCTCTGCCAATTATTAGTTTTATATACTTCATTCAACATAAAGTGAATTTCAGTGTTTGTGGAACAGGAACGTTTTGATAGGGGGTCTACAAGTTCTTAAATGAATTGTATTTTGTTTGGAGATGGCAGTATGGATGCTTCGATAGGGAGTCGCATAAGAAGTAGTAAATATTGATATCCTGTAAAAAAATATTGTTATTGAATGTGAGAAGTTCATGGCTTCTTGTGCCTGTGGATGTTAGGAGCGCAAGCACTAAAGGCTGGTAGATGGAATGTCACCTTTTGTAACTTTACCCCGTTTAATGACAGGCATATCTTTATAGTAGACTATAATAGTACAACACATTGTTCTGGGTATGATAGTGCTTCACCATTGAAAATAGTGCTATGATAATCGTGAATAAAGACTAACCCGAGTTCTACACATGTAAATTACTAAAAATTCTATCCAGTTCTAGTTTTCATATAGAGATAAACTTCGTTAGTTGAGTGCATTCGTTCTTGAGTTATCGTGTCCACATTAATGCAGCCATATTCACAGATAGATTGATTATGGTTTAATGGCACAAAATTCACAGATAGAAGTTGCCGTTTGGGGAAGGTTGGGAATTTGGTTACAAATACTACTTTATTTATATAAGACGCGTGTTTTTCAATATCTGGACGCGTACAACCCACTTTGATAAAAATTGTATCCCTAAAGCCCAAAATAAAGCGGTTATATTTAGGTCTTAAAAATTTATTATCTTTAGGTCTTTAAAAATAGAAACAGTTCATTGAAAAATTAATAAAAGAGAGGTTAAATTAAAGGTGTCATTTTCCCCAAACATCAATTTTAAACATTTTTGCTAATATAGAATGAATACATATCCATTTATTTGAGCTAATTATTTTTACTTTCAAAACTGCATTTTGATTCGTAGGGTATATTGGGTGGCAGAGTTGAAAAAAGTCAAATTGTGTATGCGTTTAAAAAACTTTTAATACAAAAATATACCCCCAAATGAATAAATGCTAAATACTTTTGACTCTATCTCAGAATGGTATTGAAAATACAGTCATATGTTATGTTTCAATATTTTCTTCTTAATGTAACATCCTGTGGTATGACGATTTTAATGAGTTTGAAAGTATTTTTAATGTATCTAATAATTTATTTATTTTATTTATGGAAGATTATAGATATGATTTTATTCCAGCTTTAAGCAGTTGGAAGCTTTTATATTCCACAGCTAACAAGATTCTTTACTTTTTATTGTTTACTTTCCATGATTTTATACCCATTTACGCTTGAAGAATCTGTCTTTCCGCCTCTTGAACAAGATCATCAAATGGATCTGTTGTTTTCTTTCTCTTTGGGAATTTTCAACAGATTTTTGATTGCATTTCGAATACTTTTTTAGATCTTTCTCAGATCTATATTTTTTATTTAAATAGACTCTAGACAATCTTTCTAAAATTGTTTTATTAAAGCTTTATTGATCTTCTATAAATTTATACATAATATCCCTCTCAGATTTTAAGTTGAGAATGTTTTTTAAATTCTAAATTTTGTTCTAAGACAGATGCACTGTATAAATTCACCTTTTTTATTGGTAGAGAAGTTTTTTAGGATCTCGTACTATTTTAAAAATTATTTAAAGCTGTTCTAAAATGTTATTCCTTCTTTATGTAAAAAATATTTATTTCTAAAATCAAGTAACAATTTAAAGTTCTGCAGCCATTTCTCTGGTTTTGCTAGAGCGGCTGCTATATCACATTCATACTGACAAAGGAGTCTATTCTTTGTCTCCAAAAATGATTGCTACTTTAAATTAAATGCTGCACCTCATTTAATAATCAAAAAAGTTGTTACCTATTTCTTTACTGTTTCATTTTTCTGACTTGGCATATTTATTTCGAAACCGGATGTTTCATTGATACATAACTAGTCTCTTTTAGCTCTCCAAACGAAATTCGTTGTTTCCTTCATTTTTAGATATATCCCGCTTAATTTAATAGTATTTTATGTCATTGTTATTTACATTTCTTGCGCCTTGATGTGTGCTATTCGTTTTCAATCAGTTTTTTTAGTTTACTTTTATTGTTTCAGCCAGGTGAGTCCTCCTCTATTTATACTTTTTCTTTACAGGAGGAACTGTTTTGTTTTACTTATCACGACTGAGGACACTTTATTT
Source organism: Amaurobius ferox (assembly GCA_951213105.1). NCBI lineage: Eukaryota > Metazoa > Arthropoda > Arachnida > Araneae > Amaurobiidae > Amaurobius > Amaurobius ferox. Next base: position 98,391,669 of record OX578155.1, read on the forward strand.
TGCTTCTGAAACTACGGTTTATATATTTGTTGTATTGCTATTTTCTTTGTCATGCAAAGATTAAAATGTGTGAAAATGGCATTTTAGCAAGCAATACCTATTTTCAACTCCGCATTCACGTAAAATAACTTATTTTTCTGCAAGAAAAATACGTGCAACTGTGGAACCGTACTAATTGAAATGTTTTCTTGCAGAAGCCACAATGCTGTTCTGGGTAGATGTGCCTTGCGACTTTTACGGTACTAAGAGTCCAATCTGAAATGGAAACGCAGGCATGGATTATGATTCTGGTCGTGTCTAATAAGGTTTAATGCAACATCATTCTCCTGGCGTAGCTACTACATGTCAATTGTGTGGTCCTGCTATCTATTGTAACAATTATCTGACTTTCTATTGGTCAAGTAAATCGTCTCTTGCTGTTTGAGTTTCAAGAATGCTACTGTACTTTCACAGTGTTTGGTATATACATAATCTGCTTTGTAAATATTTTTAGAACATCAATAAAATATGTTGAATGTATTTTTAACTCTGCATTTTATAAATGAGTCAAAAATCAATAAAAGGGAGGGAACGCGAAAACCCTATATACAAAGTCCACGCGCATGTCAACCCAGTCTGGTGCATTCGCGCATGCTCGTGGACTTTGTCTGGATTTTCACGTTCACCTCTTCTGATCCTAAAAATTAGAAGAAACACATACAAAATGAGTATAGATCAAACTTACTTTATTGAACACTAAAAATATACAAATTAAAGCAATCGACATTACGTGAAATGCATTGCTTCTGCTCATTTTGAAATTAAAATGAAGTAACATTTTGTGCTAGATATCTTGGAAAGAAGAATTTCAGTAAAATATTTTACTTTGCAAGGCGTTTAACGGAGATAATGGAAAGTTTTTGAATTCGTTTAAAATTGATTTCAATAATTATTCCTATGAATAAGAAACGCTGAACGTCAAAGAAAGTGAAAAGAGATAAACCAACATCTACTAATATTAGAATGTGTAAAAAACGAAACCTTTCAAAAATTTAGAATAAACATAATTTTTTAATTTAAAAATATATTAGACTAAAATTCTAACAAAGAAAATAATTGTAAAACAAAACCAATTAAGAGCGGTGCGTTTAAATTTAATAGAATTTTAATAAACATCGCGTATTTCCTGAATAAAATGCTATTATAGAAACAATTGCAGAAACTCAATTTTTTACACGAGGCCATTACTTGCAGTTTGTAAGTTAAGCAAACAATACTGAAATATTATATTTATGCAGAGCAATTAAAAGACTGAATTTAAGAACCGATCACGTGATAAATATAAAGCATTGCAATGAAAATTATGAGATTTTTTATTATGCTACGCTATGATTGCGAAAATTTTAATTCTTTAATGAGATCGAGTAAAATGTTTTAATATTTCCCTTTAACATTTTTATATTTATGGGTGCCATAATATACATTCAAGCATATATTTTCAAACTTGCACTCCATACTTAAGTATTTGATGAGAAAGACTAAAATCTAATTTTTCAAGTATTGCTTGATTATCTATACTTAAATAAATAATAAGATATAAAACAATTTAATTTTTCTATTGTAGCAGACGTGGATAGGTTTCGCCCAGTTTAGAACTCTTCAGCAGCAAATAGCCTATAAATGAACAGTTTTTCAATAGTGTGTGAACCGAAGTTCGAATACGATACTTGTTTCCGTACGTTTGTGAGTGTTCAGTTCTAGATTTTACACAGAGGGAAATTTTGAGGCAATTGTCAGGTATGGCCATTTTTCCTAGGGAAGTGTGGTGACGGCAAGGTAATGTTTCTAAATTTTTCAATGTTCGTTTTTCGAAAAAAAATATAAAAATGGAAGCTACATAAAATTAATTATTATTGAGTATCATTAAAATGGTTGGCTTTCATTCGTCATACAAAAACTACTTTTGATTGTAAAATATTTCTTAATTTCAAAGACCTGGAAATAAGGGAAGTTGATGAATTAAAAGCATTAAATCTACTTTTTTTAATGCACAAAACAAGTAAAATATTTTTTGTACAAAATATATTTTACTTGTTCCCAAACTATATTTTACATATTGCACATTTTAAATTTTTTTTTACTTAACGAATAGAAAGTAACAGATTTTTTTCGTCTGCTATAAATCTTCCGGGAGTTATCACTGTTCTCCAAAAGACATGAAGTAGAAATTTTAAGATTCAAATAATTAAAATTTTAATTATGCCAATTCCAAAAAAATTATCTTATTCTAGTCTATTTGCATAATGTATCTACACTTAAAATACCAGCGGGATACGGGTAATCGTTCTTGAGATATCGTGCCTACACACACTTTTTCAAAAGTGTGTAAAATGTGTCTCAGGTTTAAAAATGTGCTTTTGTGTATAAATATTAAACACAAAAATTAAAATAAAATACTATTTTCTCCGAACAGTATTATAAAAAGAGGTCATGCATTAGAATGGGAAAATAAAATATAACAGAACATTCTCTACGAATTCTCCTATACCATAATCTTGAGGTTCTGCTCCTAAAACGTTGATCCATATCGTTATCAGATAATACAATTTCCCAGCATTTCTATGATCGTATTTCTTCTGACTTGAAGTTGATCACAATATCTCCATACAGCTCCACAGGTTCCAATGGTATCACGCATATAGACATCGGCATGGTTGCATCTTGCGTCTAGTAGCCACTGCACGGGAATGTTAGCAACCTTCGACACCTGACGTCTGTGTTAAGAAACTGAAAAAACGCAAAATATAACCTTGTAATTATTCTATTCATTTTCAATTATCAACATTATTCCATATATTTAAATTCGGACGACGAATCTGTCTCAATAGAATTCCTGGAATTTACTTGATCGATTTTTATAATATGTTCATTTAAATAATCTGCAGATCTATGCTATCTCGATCTGCAGATTTACTCAAAAAATTTTACTATTTTTAAAAATGCATTCAAATATGTATTATGACCATTTATAGAATCCACCTGTACCAAGGTTATTCTTGAAATCTACAAGGTTGACTTACTTGATTATATTTCTCAACAAAACCTTTCATAAAGTTTGCTTATCCTTATAACAAATTATCTTTGTCCATGGTATGTAAGGAACAAGGTCATTTGAAATATTGTACTTAAAATGTCGCTTGATAAATAAAACATCCACTCCCATGTGCAAAATTTTCGCAATGAATTAAAAAACATGAATAAAAAAATGAATAAAACACTCGCTTCTAGTTGCGAAATTTTCGCGAAGGGTTCAACAATTCTAAATTATATAGAAAAGTGATTATAGCTCGAAACATAGATATGTAAATGCATCTACACATAATAGCAGCCATTTATTGCAATCAAAGAAAATATGGGGTGAAAATTCATCCCTTGCTCTATTGTAAATACGCGCGACTGATTCCTTGTAGTTGCAACATTCACATTACAACCACTTCAATGAATAACATTTTCAGCATTTCGGTGTTTTGATTACATAAGAAATCATTAAAATTGCAGGAAATTGTTCGGAAATAAACGTATATTATATCTTACTCTTGAATATTTTTACGAATGCATTTAATAATCATTTATACGACCATAGGCGTCCATAGAACTTCTTCCAGGAGGGGGAGGGGGCCAAACTCATAGATAAGACGTACAACATCGACTAGTTTGATGCATCGACTTTGTAACATTAAGCGTCCAAGGATGAGCAATTGCTCCAGTTTTCCTCTTACCTTTCTCTCTGGGACCCACCCCATGGCTACGATCCATACCATTTATTAACATTACCAGTTCATACCCATATTGATTAATCGAATAATATTAATCATCATGAGTAATTATAAAAATAATTACTCATTCTATTTAAGTAATACCCAATCCCCAAGACAAAGCTGTAGTTGTATCATTACCAATGGATTTAACATTCAAGTGCATATTAAGAGAACAGTCCTAAGTTATTAGAAAGTGTTCTTCAATATTGACGGTAAAATAGATATGATATGCTAATATATTTCACAAATTTTAATAATGTGGTAAAACAAAAAATGATATCTTTAAAATGTCATTCTCGCCAAAAATCAAAATTTTTTAATGTACAGCTAAAAATTATGTATTCAGAATTGCTAAAAGAATCGTTCGATTGATTCTTTCGAGAGATATAGAGAGCCTTCTGAAGTAGAATTTGTAATATCTCAAGATGTTCCCGTGAAACCTACTAAGCAATCATATCCACACATTTACAGTTAGAAGCAATTAAGAAGAATCATATGCTGGCATTTTATAAAACATTTATAAAATGCTATTTATGGAGCGTTAAATTTTCGAAAAATAACATTCTAAAGGATGAACAATAACTTGAACCGAAGGTTGTTAAAAATCAATCGAATTCTTAAGTTTACAGATTGCAATAATCGTAGACTTCATTTTAATAGCTAGATTTATTCAAGGATTCATCTTGCTATAAAAAATAGTTGATTCTTATTCAGGAATACCCAAAACGTGTGGATCCATCAAAATCTATTTGCATTCAGTACAACCTAATCTTCCCCAATCCTAGTAGTAAGCATTATTAGCCAGTGGTTCTCAACTCAAACAGCAAAGCAAACAGAAATATTCAGAGAGAATTTTCAAATTTTATAGTATCTACCATTAAATTTGCTAAAATTTCCAACTTAGTATGAATTGAATGACATTTTACTTTTCAGTGGTTCCGATTAAGTCAGTTGGAATCAAATTAAGACAAAATAAATTTTGAATATTATACACAAAGTTTGCGAAAACAAATAAAGAAAACAATTATTCGCTTCTTTCTGACAAATTGCTTGATTTTGAAACTAAGAGACATTAATTAACGAATTTTGAAGCTGTAATAGAAATGATAATCAAAATTATTTCCATTTCTAGAAGCCACATTTGCTGCTTATATTATCTTATGGCGATTCATAAATACATTAAGGACAACGAAGTAAAAATTATTTCTTTTATAAAATGCGTTCATTTCCATTTTCTAAATATACACGCATAAATAGATGAATCAATCATGAATTTTTGAGTGTATCAAACTATTTCGCCGTTATCCAAATTGATAAATTTACAACATTTTAAAGTCTCCGGACTGCAATGATTCCTGATCTCTCACCTTCAACCCCCAAAAATTCTTACTGAGAGCACGAGATAAAATTAATAGTAATGCACACACGATATGCCTTTTTATATATTTGCAGGAGCATTGTGATTTTAGCGAGTACTAAATAGGTCATCTGCGTTAGCTTAATGTTTTATATTTATAAGAGTATTTGCAAGCTTTCTTGCTTCATATTATTTTGGATTTTAACATGTGTAGACCTATAATAATACACTCAAGTACTAGCAGTTGTGAAACTCTGCCCTAAAAATTCAATTTTTTTTTTACATATAAATATGGAAATAATTTTTTCTTTTCTTGGAACGTTTAATCACAAAGATTTATAGAAGCACTTTTATGTTAAAGAAAGCCTATTTCATTCACACCCAAATTTGACTTTATTTTATTTCCCATGTTATTGAACATTTTAAAGCTGTCATAAATCTAAAAATGCATATATTATGTATATTTATAATTAGATACAGCGTAGTTAAATTTACATGAAATAAAGTTAAACAGACTTAAATACAAGTTCAAAAACATACCTGAGATACATGCTGCCCATTATAGATCATGAATTTTTCAACGTAGAAGTAAAAACAATGGCGTCGAAGCTCAATGACTTCTTGCAGATGAGACTGAAGAAAACCGGAAGTGACGGAAATCGTAAAATATACAGTGCCGCCACCTGGTTTCTGAAATACAAAAAGCAGATATGATCACAAAAATTTATGCGATGTTGGAAATTATATTTCTCTTTTTATTTAGAAAGGTTTTTAAAACAAATTCAAATCATAACGAAAAAATTTATTTAGTTAGTATTCGGATTTTTATGGTGGTATAAATTCTAGAATATATTATTATGCTTAGAAAAAAAGACTCCTGTCTCTCTTATCCTGAAGAAAGAAACCGGTTGATAACACACTTTTTTTGTTATAATTCGTTTCGCTAAATATTTTTATCTTTGGATGAGATCTACTTATACGAGCGTAAGACAACTCATTCCATACCATAGCCCAGCTTTAAAAGCGACCCAACTCAAATAATTCAATTTGCCAGGCAATTAAGAAAACAATTCTTATAATTTAAAATCTCCTTAAAATTCCGAAATTCTGTACATTAACTAAAACAGTTGAACAATTATTTATAGCCATGGAAAAAGACTTAGGTCCATAAAGACTCTTAGGTCCATACAAATTGAAATTACCTGGGAAGAGGGGGTGCGGGTGGAAAACGAGGAAGGCACTCGATTATATGAAACTCTTTTCCTAATATTTGTATCATTTATTAAAACTCGGGCACTTTTTTTTTCATTTTTTTCATTTCAATGGGAAACAAAATTAATACTTTTTAGAGAAAGTATTTTGACGAGGTCGAAAATTATAATTAGTGATTTACAACGGAAAAGCTCGATTTAAATACCATTGAACTCGAATCAAACGTTTTGGTATTAATGTTTCTGTATATACGAGTATGTATGTGTGTCGTGAGTCTGTGGGCGTGATATCTCGAGAACGATTGAAGCGCTTCGAAAATAATTTGATACAATTATTACGATCAATAAATACTTGAAACGTCTTTATTTTTAACGTAATCTAACAAACCTAACACTCTCCACACGGTCCCATTTTTGAATAAATGAATTAAAAATCATTCAAAATTCAGGTCCTTCAATAATGATTTATAAAATGCCATTTCTTGCATAATTTTTAATTAAAAACTGAGTAGCATAAACTTTAGAATGTTAGCATGGATTGTTTCCTAGATATCGCACGATATTCAAACCATAGCCCATATTTTTGGATGAGATCTACTTATACCCGCGTAAGACAACCCATTCCATACCATAGCCCAGTTTCAGAAGTGACACAACCCAAACAATTCAATTTGCCAAGGAACTAAGAAAACAATTTTCATAAGTGAAAGTTTCTTTTAAATGCCTAAATTCTGTACATTAACTAAAACAATTGAATAATTATTTAAAACTGGGGGAAAAGACGCAACTCTTAGGTGCAAACATAAGCGAAGTTACCTGGTTAGTGGGGAGGGGTGGAAGACGAGGCGGGCACTCGTTTATATGAAACTCATTTCTTAATATTTGTATCATTTATTAAAATTAGGGCACTTTTTATTTCACTTTTTTATTTGAATGTGAAACAAAATTAATGCTTTTTAGAGAAAGTATTTTGACGAGGTCGAAAATTATAATTATTGTTTTACGACGGAAAAGCACGATTTAAATACCATTGAGCTCGAATCAAACGTTTTGGTATTTTTGTTTCTGTGTATACGAGTATGTGGTGTGTTCTCGTGAATGTGTAGCCGTGATATCTCGCGAAAGATTGAAGCGTTTCCAAATAATTCGGTACAATTATTACTATCAATAACCTAATCATAAACCCTACAAAACTCTGGGGACTGATGGCACCATTCCAATTCTTCTCCATGAGGGAATTGAGGTGCTTGCTCCCATTCTCTGCAGTATTTACAGAGCCTGTATTGCCTGTGGTCACGTACCGACCGCCTGGAGTCATACAAAGGTAATCTTTATTCCTAAGATTGGTAAAGATAACTATTACGAGGCCAAGTCCTTCAGACCTTTTAGTCTTACGTCTTTTCTTCTAAAGACTATTGAAAAACTTATCGATAGGTATAAGAGAAGTGTTTCTAGCTGTTATGCCTCTACCAAGTTCTCAGCATGCCTATCAACCGGTTAAATCCACGAATACCGCCCTTTATAGTCTCTCATTTATTCTGGAGAGAAACCTTAATGCTAAGGAAATTGCTCTTGCCACTTTTCTTGACATTGAAGGCGCTTTTGATAAGGTGCCAATTGACACCATCCTGCATGCTCTTAATAGGAAAGGTATTGATATTACGATCTCTTCAACAGGATCAAGAACCTGTTATCTAATAGATATATCTGTGCATCTTTACTTGGTGACAGTATGACTGTGCATGCTCTGGCAGGCTGTCCGTAAGGAGGTGTGCTTTCACCAATTCTTTGGTGTTTAGTTGTTGACTCTGTTTTGGAGACAGGCCCGGTTTAAGGCGTGGGCAATTGCCCACGGTGGCCATTTGGAAGTGAAATTATGTGTAGTAAGAATGACATTTGTGGTCGTATTAAAAAAAAAATTTGAAATTGAACCAATTTTGTGCCACTTTAATGTAAATGAAATAATGTACTCTTTTAGATAGTATTAAAACATTAAAATTATAAAAAAATTGTTTTTTTCCCAAAATTATATTTATTTTGAATTATTTGTGTACAATTCTGCTTGAAAGTACTAAGCTCAAACACTTAGGAGATTACTAGATTTTATACAACTTGCAGCTGGGTGCAGCCTGCATTCCCTAAGGCTGACGACCTTGTTTTCCCCAAATACTGGAAAAAACCCAAGGGGCGATTCTTAGAATTTGTTCCTGCTTCCAAATTCAAATTGTAAACACATGTATGCGGTCTCTATGATCGCACTTCTAAAAGGACGGGAGGGAGAAGATTAGTCCAGATGGTCATTATTTTAGTCATCTACCATATTAACTCATTTGGGCATTGAGTCCATCAGGAGGCCATTGCAGTTGCAGATAAAACAGTGACTAGAAGTAAAACCCTACTTCTTGGTATTCAGAATGTTGTGTTATGATGCTGCTGTGCAAGATTCACAAATTCATCTTCGTGAAATATGGCTTCTTTTAAGTATTCGGGTAACTTTGTTTTCAATTATTTAAAATATTTTCGTAAAATTTCTTAATTGACTATGTCTTTTGTTGATTTTTAATGTGTTTTAACAAATAAAATAAACTTTATGCTGAATTTAGTCTATGGCATTAGCCCTAGAATAATACTGATAAAAGAATATTTTTTTTCACGTTTTTATCGAAAATAATATCTATAGGCCCCATGGCTGTTCTATGAAAAATCTTCAGACGCAATCGCAAATAATTAAGCAATGGTGTAAATTGATCTTAATTTTGTAATTTTTAAGTTTCATTGCAAAATGAAAGAAAAAATGGTATAAAAGGTTTTTGCAAAGCAAAATATTCCTTTACGAATATTTGCATAAAAGTGGAAAAGTTGTTTCTAAATTGTTAGAGTTGTTTTATAAATTAATAAATTTATTGTATAGACCCAGTCTGCGAATTTGACAGATTCTTTTGCTCATGCACACACATTTCTGTCTAGATATACGTTCAATAATCTGTAAATACTATTTTAATTTTGCATAATTACACTTTTAGTTATAATTATAGTGTAATACACTTTTAGGTAAAGTGTTAAGTAAACAATCTTAAAATTTGTAATATACGTTATGATACTGTGATTCTTTTTATTTCTACTCTAACAATTCACTACTCTTATCCCCATGTTCTAGTCAACTTAAAACATTGGAGTTATTATTATTCTTATATAAAGTTTTATTGTATGACATGCGGTATTACATTGTCCATTTTTTTTTTTTCAAAACACAGAATAAAATGAAATATTGACGTTCCTCTTTCCCAACGAATGGAAATTCTTTATTACCCCACTCGAAATTCACATTTTTAATCCCCCCCTCCCCCCTGTTTTTGAATTAATTTGGAAGCATTTGGGTATTTCCCTGTGTTTCTGTTGGGCCAATGTATCTTTAAATTCTTTCCATATGTTTTCGTTTATTATCTTTTACAAAATTACTAAAAAATATTGAGTTTTTTACCGCCTTGTCCTCAATAATTGTATATATGACCCCCCCCCTCTCTCTCTCTTAGTTTTGTGATGCATTTTATCTTTTGGCAGAAAAATAGAATATTTTTTCATTTTTATTCCTCTCCACCTTTCCTGCCTAATTGTTATCTCCTTTTCTATTCTAAGTATTTTTCGTGCCTTTGAATTAGGTTTTGTATCTTCTAATATTTTTTTATTTATTTTCATTCACTTGTCACAAACTGAGGGACATTTTAAACATTACATTTCTATGTCTTCACCCCCAGTGAATCTATAATAAAAAGAAGAGTCTATCTGTTTGTCTGTCCATAGTATCGAGCGATATCTACCGCACTGAATTTTTTCACACAGTCGCGTCTATACCTGAACTAATGCGTCTCGAAGGCCTTTTTAAAAATTTAAATTAGATTTAAAAAAAAATTAAATTCTAAAATCAGTTAATCTCTAGCTCCCGATATGACCTAGCAGCTATATTCACGTTTTAACAGTTCCAGAACCTTCAGTCATCGATATGATCGAACAGCTACCCATACGATTTAACAGCTACCGTAACGATCTAATGCCACGTTCATCTCCTACAGGTTATTAATCTTTCATTCATTTATTTTTTGCATTACGGAGAGCCTGTATTTTCTTTTTGCTTTGCGGATAGCGTACTGGTAATTTGTCGTCGGTTTAAGATTTAAAGAAAATTGAGCAGTGTTATCTGTAAATATATTATTTAAGTAGCGGGGGTTTATTTACGTCCAAGTCAACGCTGAGTAATTCATTCCAGTGATACAATAAAACAACTGTTAAATTCGTCAAGGCGTAAAACTTTCTTGTAATTTGGCTAGTATTCCATTATTCTGAATCTATGCCCCTACAGGATTTGAATCAGATTTTAGAAGGGCTACAATGGACAATAACAAACAGCTTCGAAATTGGATTTCAGGTTTTCATCTGCGAAATCAGAAACACAATAAATTAAAATGTTTTTGTGTTTTTAATCTAATATTTAAATATTAGCTATTTAAATAAATTGCTGATAATCACCTGTAAAATTCTGATTTGTCCTGTTATATTATATCTTTGCTTTTTAGGGATTGAAATGCTTTTCCTTTATTTCTCCCCTTTCCTAATTTGTTCATGAGATCATTTGTTTGATTTGTTTATAATGTTTCACTATAAAATGTATAAATATTTCATAAGATTTATGTAATTACAAATTCAAATTTTATTAGAAAAAATAATTGTGAGGGCAACTTTCATGGCACTACATGCAGTAAGTTACTTCTCAATCCTGATAAATTCAGAAAAATATAATGGGCGGTGTCTCAAATCCAATGGAGCTGAAGTTGCTTTACGCTAATAATATACTGGTAAGATAAAACTCCAGCAAAGTTCAATAAGTTTATTCGATTTCTTCAGATTTATTTGTTTCGTTTACAGGCTTGCAAAGCAATATAAATTACTAGCTAACTATTTATAGATAGCTAGCTCCCCGATTTCATCTGAAAACTCCACATTAATATATTCGATTATTTTACTAACTTGATTTGCGGTATAAAAATTAAACTTACTAACGAGATTTTATATTCTAGCTAATCTATAAACTTGCGGCACATAAATACGTACTTGAGTATGTATATTTCCATCTATTCTGTTCAAACCTCGCCAATCAATAAACATCTTTGGAATCCCCACTTCCTAATTCTTTTTACAACAAAACAAAATATCTCGTGGTTGTGTACCAATATTTCACAAAAGAGTAAGTAACCAAAATGAGTTGCAACAATCGTTGCTTTTCAAATATTACAGCTTTTCCACCTATCGGATTTATTTCTCAGGATATAAGTTCGAATAATTGGTAATATTAAAAACCTTAAAATATCCTTAAGTTATATCCAGATCAGATTCCATGAATAATAATGAAATTACAATTAATATATTAATACAAATAATATTTTAATTACAGATAATTATAAATTACAATTACATTCAATTCCTTCTAAATAAATCACTTCGTAATGGAAGTATTAAATATTAAAATAATATTTTAGACAGCTTTAATACGTAAAGTAATAAGAAAAATACCAAAAAATACATGCATTTTCCATAAATATGTGATACAAAATCCTGATACAGTGAAAAGACAAACCATTGAAACGCAAAAGAATAAAATTTATATAATTAATAAAGAACAAACAATAAATGATCACAGTTTTGTAAATTAAACTCGATCAATACTGAAATAGAAAAATACTGGAGAGGGAAGTGTGAAATACTGGAGTCTATTGGGCTAGTGGCCAAACGACTGGCAGTTGTCAACATAAATTGAATTAGGAAATGCAATAACAAATGGCGAATTTCATTGAATTGCAAGCTAAAAAATTAAATTTTCTAAAGCCCGCACACAGTAAAACTTTATTTGAAGCAAATACAAATGGATGAGAAATGCAAAAACTCTACAAAATGTAAAACATCGTTCTAATATATCTGATAAATAAAAATAGTAAAATTAAAAAGCACATAATTTAATTTACAAAAGAAATATATTGTTAAACTTTTGAGAATGTATTTGTTTCTGAAGTCAAATATACACTGTATTAATAAATGAATTATTAGAATTACATGCAAACTAAAACAGGTTCACATGTAAAAACATGACGAAAAATAAAAAATAAAAATCATCGTTTTTCCAAATACAACAGGAACAAGTTAATAGTATTTCAATCTCCCTTTTAATTAAATACACTTTGATGGCTAACTATATTTCATATGTTTCATAAAATGTCTTTTAAAACTGGATGGATAGGAAAAGTCCCAGGAACACATTTTAAGTGAACGGTTTTACTCAGGTATGAAGACGCATATGGATAGTAAGATTTCTTTTCAGAGAAAATCTTTTATTGCAAAGCCGGCAAATGAACGGTTTCTCTCCTGTATGTATACGAATATGCCTAACAAGATCATATTGTTGCTTAAATCCTTTACCACAATGCGGGCATTTGAAAGGCTTTTCTTTCGTGTGAATTCTTATATGATCCTTCATACTCGGCAGCTGAGATGTGGAGTAAATACATAGTTGACACGTGTAGGTTTTCCCACAATCTTTGTGCTGGTTCACTTGATAATTAGGCAAGGACCCAGATGCAAGAGAATTATTTAAACCATCATATGGATCTATAAGATCGTCATCCAACCGTCCTATAAAAAGGATACATTGAAATATTACGACATATAGCAGATCAAATATACCTAAATTGGACTCACATATGTATATAAAATTCATGCAAAGCAAATCATAACATTAAAACAAGTCATAATTAAATTATATATAAGAAAATAATAATAGAAGATACAATAAGAAAAACATTTGTCGAAATCTTTAAAATGTAGCAAAATGTACAATAAAATGTGAACATTTATGAAAGTTAAAATAAATAATATACTTCAAATTCCATTTCGATCTACCATGCGAGAAATGTGCTATGGTAATTGTTGAGAAATTTGCAAACAGGGTCTCCTCATTACTTCGACGAGCAGTAAAAATTAGCCAGAGATTAGCAATAACACATTTTTCCCAAAAAGGCAACCACGTTTCGGATTTGAACCACGAGACTTCAATTTCAGACAGGGGCCTTTCATACAAGAAATAGCAAAGATGCTCGGAGTAGTATAAAGCTCGGAGTAGTATATTTCCACACAATCAAATTCCAGATACACGTCACGTGCACATATGATTTTTATCTTCAGAAAATAACACTAGAATTGACTTAGAATTTAAGATCAACCGATACGTCAAAGAAGACATTCCAGACCCATGTCAACCCAAACTACTTCTAATTTATATCGCAAAAACTGTGATTCACAGCCTGTTTCATGTTCTGGATCCCAACAGTCCTTGCACTGGAAATTTCATTTTTTACCTTTTTTTTTATTTGTTTCACATTTAGATTTCATTTTGTACAACTTCCAATTCCCATGCATATATTCATTATCATGATTTTCAAGATATTTAATGAAAGATAGAACTAAGAAAATTGAAGTGGCAAAACTAGGATAGTAAGTAAAAAATATACAGATAAAGACGGTAACTTTATCAAATATCAATTTTATATTCTTCTGCTGCAGTGAAATGAGACGCATTAATGACATAGTAATTTTTTTAAGTAATAAAAGAGTAATAAAGAAAGAAATTTTCATTTGCTGATTACTGATACGAAACAATGTTTCATTAATTATAGTAAAATAAATATTTAAAGATAAAATTTTGTGAATTAAACATATTTGTGATCTAAAGGAATATTTATATACACAAACATAAATAAAATGGAAGATAAAATACAATTTTCTTAAGTTAAATAAACGCAATTTAATAAATTTGTTAAATAAATAAATCTTTTAAACTAAATACATATGTTTAAATAATACGGTAGTTCATGCCAAAAATAGTATGTTAATGTAGATGATTTTCAGGATGTGAAATAAAAGAATTAGCGTTGTGCATAATTTTTTAAACTAAATTAAAATACAAAAATGCATTATGCTATTAAGCTTATGCTTATTCTTATTAAGAAACTAATTACATTACAATACATTTTAAATAATGACTCATTTTAATTAAACACTACGATGTATTAAAAGAACTTATAAAAAATTTGAAAAATATTTCAAAATATTATTCTATAAAAAAAAATTCGCAAGGGTCCTTTCACATTGAAGTCTTCGCACGTTCATATCATTCCTGACAGTGAAATTCGTAGTAAGACTAAATTACAGGCACAGGAGTTTAATTGGGACAAATGTAGTGATAAAATCTGGCTGAAAATAAATAAATTTACATTACTATTTAACCATAAGAAATGAAAAGTAATTTATTGCTCTAAAATATGTATAACGAAAGTAAATACGGCACTTATGGTGAGAAACTTAACAATGTAAAAGAATGAAATCGAAATAATTAAAATACACAAGCAGTAAAAGTTTCCTAAAGCATACGTAAGGTGAACAAAGACAGGTATAATAAAAGATATAATTAAGATAATTGTTTAAAGTGAAAGAAAATGCATAATTATGAAAACAACAAGATGTAACCAATTAACAAATAGATTTAAAACAAGTAGTAGTAGTCTTCTAATGATATACACATTTCAGTGAGTGTCACATACTAAAAGTAAAACATTTAAGAATTTAAATCTCAAAATATTATAGTTAAAATACAATTTAATTTTATGGCTTTATCTCACATGATAAAAATTATACTATTTGGTAATGTTAAAAACTTTTTAAAATAGATGCAGACCAGATTTTATGAGTAAATTATAAAACAGATAAATCACAATAGTTAAAATACAATTTTATGACTTTATCTCATAGAATAAAAATTGACTGCTTATTAATATAGCATTTTTTAAATATATTCAAATGCAGACCAGATTTTAAGAGTAAATTATAAAACAAATAATTTTTCATTACAAATAACTTTTTAATACAGCATCACGAAATACTTTTCGTTCCTTCTAAACAAAATAATTTTGATACAAAAGCATTGAATATTAAAATAAATTTTTAAAAGGAAACTGCTAAACACATGAAATTTTCAGGAAAATATTATAAATGTTTGCAGACATTGAAATAAAAATGAATAAATTCATAAAATCAGAACATAATTCAAATTTCTCAACCTAAATAAGTACATGACTAATATGGACTTAGAAAACCCAAACAAAATAAGATTCAGAAAGTTTTAGAAGCATGTTTGAACATTGAAAAATGTAGGAGAGAAAATAATCGACACACCAAAGTGACACTTTTCTGGAAGGGCGGATAGTCTGGGTCTCAACACCACCACCAAAGTGACAATTAACTAAATTAGGAAAGATGGTTCCAATGATCTTAATATAACTTCTCATAAATATGAAAAAATAAAAACTGTTAACAGTGACAATTTAAAAAAAAATTCAATCGCTATTCTTTACATATTGGTCTTCACTAAGAACATTCATATTAAGTAGAAGTGGGGAGATAAGAAAACGACAAAGGTTCTTTAATCAAATCAAAGGTTCTTTAGTCATTAATAAAGGTTATCAGGCGTAGACAATAGAGTAGGAATTATAAAAAAAATAACAATAGTCTTATAATGATAGATACATGTCACTGAGTATCACTTACTTTAAATTAAACATTTAATAATTTGAAAATTAAAATATTATAGAAAAAATTTCATTTTACGGATTTATCACTCAAGATATAAATTTAACTAATTGGTAATATTAAAAACCTTAAAATATCCTTAAATTCGATCCAGACCAGATTCCATGAATAATAATAAAATTACAAAAAAGATATTAATACAAATAACATTTTAATTGCAGATAATTATAAAGTACAATTACTTTCAATTTCTCCTAAATAAAATATTTCGGATATGTAAGTAATAAATATTGAAATGAATTTTAAAAAGACAGCTTCAATGCGTAAAGTATTAAGAAAAATACTAAAAAATTTTGCAAACATTGAAAACATACATTTTAAAGAATCCATAAAATCATGACACAACTCAAAATCACAATTTCTGAATCTAAATAAATACATTATTAATATAGACTTAGAAACATCAGAAAACTTGCCGTCAGAGAGTTTTGAAAGTATGTTCGAACATTTAAATATTCAGAAGAAAGAAAAATCGACACACTGCAGTGACAATTAACTAAATTTAGGAAGACGGTTCTAATGAGTTTAAGAGAAGATAACTTTAAATAAATATGAAAAACTAAACACTGATTGTTAAAAGTGACAAATCCAAAAAGTCATTTAATTCGCTAAGTTTTACATGTTTGTCTTCATTAAAAGGAATCATATTACCTGGAGGTGTGGTGATAAGAACAGAGCAATCAAGGGCCTTTAATGTAAGGTTGGGCAGCACGGCAACGAATCATAAGCCTGACGTCAGTGGGGTAGGATTGCGTCATTCGAGACGTCACGGTCCAAGGAAGTATTTTCAGAAAAGTGAAATGTTTCACAAATTTAAAAAGAACAATAACAGTGATTTATTTAAAGTCTGCATGCATTTTCCAAAAATATGTGTTAAAAAATCCTGATACAGTGAAAAGACTAACCATTAAAACGCAACAGAATGAAATTTATATAATTAATAAAGAACAAAAAATAAACGATCACAGTTTTGTAAATTGAACTCGATCATAACTGGAATAGAAAAATACTGGAGAGTGAAGAGTGAAATACTAGAGTCTATTGGGCTAATAAAACGACTTGCAGTTGTCAACATAAATTGAATTAGGAAATGCAATAACAAATGGCGAATTTCATTGAATTGTAAGCTAAAAAATTAAATTTTCCAACTCCCGCACAGAGTAACATTTTTTAGAAGCAAATACAAATTGATGAGAAATACAACCCCACAATATAATGTACAAAATGTTATATACAATATTGTTAGTTAAACTTTTAGGAATGCATTTGTTTCTGAAGTCAAATATACACTGTATTAATAAATGAATTATTAGAAATACATGCAATTTAAAACGGGTTCACATATAAAAACATGACGAAAAATAAGAAATAAAAATCATCGTTTTTCAAAATAGAATTGGAACAAGTTAATAATATTTTAATCTCCCTCTTAATTAAATACACTTTGATGGCTAACTATATTTCATATGTTTCATAAAATGTTTTTTAAAACTGGATGGATAGGAAAAGCTCCTGGTACACATTTTGTAAGTGAGCGGTTTTACTCAAGTATGAAGACGCATATGGAGAGTAAGAGCACTTCTGTGGCGAAAATCTTTTTTGCAATGCGGGCAAGTGAACGGTTTCTC
The DNA here is from genome assembly GCA_951213105.1 of Amaurobius ferox. NCBI lineage: Eukaryota > Metazoa > Arthropoda > Arachnida > Araneae > Amaurobiidae > Amaurobius > Amaurobius ferox. The sequence continues at coordinate 98,409,349 of OX578155.1, forward strand.
TCCTGTATGTTTACGAATATGAATATCAAGGTGATGCTTTTGCCTAAATTTTTGACCACAATGAGTACATTTGAAAGGCTTTTCTCCCGTGTGAACTCTGATATGAGCCTTCACATTGGATATTCTAGATGAGGAGTAAGTACATAGTTGACACTTGTAGGATTTCCCACCATCGCTGTAAATCTGCACTTCATAATTAGGGAAGGACCCAGAATCAAGAGAATTATTTAAACCACGGCACGGATCTTTAAAATCCTCATCCAACTGTCCTATAAAAAGGATACATTGAAATTTTACAATATAAACCAGATCAAACATTCTTAAATTGTACTCGCATATGTATATAAAATTCATGCAAAGCAAATCGTAACATTAAAACAAGTTATAATCAAATTATATATGAGAAAATAATAATAGAAGATACAATAAGAAGCACATTTGTCGAAATCTTCAAAATGTATCAAAATGTACAATAAAATTTGAACATTTACGAAATTTAAAACAAATAATATACTTCAAATTCTATTTCGATGTACCATGCGACAAATGAGCTACGGCGATCGCTGAGAAATTTGGCAAACAGGTTTTACTCATTACCTCGACGAGCAATAAAAATTAGCTGGAGATTAGCAATAACACAATTTTGTCCAAAAAGGCAGCCACGTTTCGGATTTGAATACGAGATTTCAATTTCAAACAGAGATCTTTCATACAAGATATAACAGAGATTCAAGTGCTCGGAGTAGCATATTTCTACACAATCTAATTCCAGAAACGGGGCCTGTCACGTGCACATATGAATTTTATCTTCAGAAAATCACACTAGAATTGACTTAGAAGATAAGATCAACCGATACGTCAAAGAAGACATTCCAGACCCATGTCAACCAAAACTATCTCCAATTTATTTTTCAAAAACTGTGATTCACAGCCTGTTTGATGTTCTATATTCCAACAGTCCTTGCATTGGAAATTTCATTTCTTACCTTTTTACTTTCCCTGCAATACATGGCAATGTATAGGGAAAGTATTGGAATCATGTCGAAAATCGCAACTCGAGTTTTCGACGGATCTACACGTTTCGAGACCTCTAGAATACGATAAAGCTATTTTTAGCGTGGCGTCTGTGTGTGTGTGTGTCTATGTGTCTGTGTATTTCTGTGTCTATCTGTCTGTGCAGATTTTGTATCCACTCTAACTAAAAAACTAATTGACCAAATTTCATAAAATTTGGTAGATAAGTCGCTTGTGGTCGACTCCGATGCTGATTAGTTTTGGGTACAATTCGGGATAAAAGAACCCGCCTTTTTTGCGAAATGGCCCGCAAAAATTACCTGTATTCACTCTAGCTGAAAAACTAATGGACCAAATTTCACAAATATCGGTTGATAAGTCGCTTGTGGGTTACTTTGGTGCTGATTAGATTTTGGTACGATTCGGAAAGAAAAACCTGCCTTTTTTTGCAAAATGCCCGTAAAAATCTTCAAAATCTGAAATAGAAAACTTCGTATGCTCAAATATATCCATTAAATGCTTGTTTTATATATAATTTTTATCTAAGAAAAGAATAAAACCAACCCAATTACACTACGACTAGCCATTCTCGAGATATTTTAGTTTTTTCGTATTTTCTCTACGACGCCTTTGAAACTAAGTATAGTTAACCAAATGAAAACGAAAATTGAATTAAAAGTGATTAAAATAAAGAGAGCGTGGATATAAGTCTGCAGGGAAAATCATGTGCTGTCCACATCAGATTTTTGTTATATGTGTCACATTTAGATTTCATTTTGTACAACTTCCAACTGTCATGCTAAAATTTATTATCATGGTTTCCTAGATATTTAATGAAAGAAAATTGAAGTGGCAAAATAAGGATAGTAAATAAAAAATATAAAGTAGGATAAGATAAATACGGTAACTTTACCAAATATCAATTTTATATTCTTCTGCTGCAGTAAAATGAGACGTATTCAATGACATAATTTTTTTTAAGTAATAAAAAAGTAATAAAGAAAGAAATTTTCATTTGCTGATTACTGATAAGAAATAATGTTTCTTTAATTATAGTAAAGTAAATAATTAAAGATAATACTGTGTGAATAAAACATATTTGTGATCTAAAGGAATACTTATATACACAAACATAAATAAAATAGAAGACACAATACATTTTTCTTAAGTTAAATAAACGCCATTTAATAAATTTGTTAAATAAATAAAGCTTTTTAACTAAATACATATGCTTAAATAAAACGGTAGTTCATGCCAAAAAATAGTATGTTAATGTAGATAATTCTTAAGATATGGAATAAATGATTTAGTGTTGTTAATAATTTTTTATGCTAAATTAAAATACAAAAATGCAATATGTTTAAGAAACTAATTATTTCATTAGAATACATTTTAAATAATGATTCATTTTAATTAAAAACTACGATGCATTAAAAGAACATATACAAAATTTCAAAAATATTTCTAAAATATTGTTCTATAAAAAAATATTCGCAAAGGTCCTTTCACACTGAAGTCTTCGCACGTTCATATCTTTCCTGACGGTGAAATTCGTAGTAAGACTAAATTGCAGGCACAGGAGTTTAATTGGGACAAATGTAGTGGTAATAAAATCCGGCTGAAAATAAATAAAATTTAAATTACTATTTAACCATAAGAAATGGAAAGTCATTTATTGATCTAAAATATATATAAGAAAAGTAAATACAGCACTTATGGTGAAAAACTTAACAATGTAAAAGGAAGAAATCGAAATAATTAAAATACACAAGAAGAAAAAGTTTACTAATGTGAACAGAAACAGGTATAATAAAAGAAATAATAAAGATAATTATTTAAAGAGAAGGAAAATGCATAATTATGGAAAGAACAAGATATAATCAATTAATAAGCAAATTTAAAACAAGAAACAGTAGTTTTCTAATGATAGATACATTTCACTGAGTGTCACATACTAAAAGTCAAACATTTAAGAATTTGAAAATCAAAATATTATAATTAAAATACAATTTTATGGCTTTATCATACATGATAAAAATTTTACTATTTGGTAATGTTAAAAACATTTTAAAATAGAAGCAGACCAGATTTCATGAACAAATTATAAAATAGATAAATCACAATAGATAAAATACAATTTTATGGCTTTATCTCATATAACAAAAATTTACTACTTATTAATATAACTTTTTCTTAAATATACTCAAATGCAGACCAAATTTCATGAGTAAATTATAAAACAAATAATTTTCCATTACAAATAACTTTTAAATACAGCATTAAGAAATACTTTTGGTTCCTTTTAAATAAAATACTTTTGATACGAAAGCATTGAATATTAAAATAAATTTTAAAAAGGAAACTGCTAAACACATGAAATTTTTAGGAAAATATTATAAATGTTTACAAACATTGAAATAAAAATGAATAAATTCATAAAGTCAGTGCATAATTCAAATTCCTTAGCCTTATTAAGTAAATTACTAATATAGTCTTAGAAAACCCAAACAAAATAGGATTCAGAAAGATTTAGAAGCATGTTTGAACATTGAAAAATGTAGGAGAGAGAAATATCGACACACCAAAGTCAAAATAAACTAAATTAAAAAAGATGGTTTCAATCGCTATGCTTTACATATTTGTCTTCATTAAAAACATTCATATTAACTAGAAGTGCGGAGATAAGGAAGAGACAAAGGTTCTTTAATCATTAATAAATTTATCAGGAGTAGTCAGTAGAGTAAGAATTATTAAAAAAATAACAATAGTCTTATAATGAGAGATACATGTCACTGAGTATCACCTATTTTACGTTAAACATTTAATAACTTGAAAATGAAAATATTATATTTAACATTTCATTTTACGGATTTATCTCCCACGATATAAATTCGAATAATTGGTAATATTAAAAACCTTAAAATATCCTTAAATTATATCCAGACCAGATCCTATGATAATAAAATCCCAAATAATATATTAATGCAAATAATATTTTAATTACAGATAATTATAAATTACAATTACATTCAATTCCTTCTAAATAAATTATTTCGTAATGGAAGTATTAAATATTAAAATAATATTTTAAAGACAATTTCAATACGTAAAGTATTAAGAAAAATACTAAAAAATATATGCATTTATACACGCAAGTATACATGCATTTTCCATAAGCATGTGATACAAAATCTTGATACAGTGAAAAGACTAACCATTGAAACGCAAAAGAATAAAATTTATATAATTAATAAAGAACAAACAATAAATGATCACAGTTTTGTAAATTAAACTTGATCAATACTGAAATAGAAAAATACTGGAGAGGGATGTGTGAAGTACTGGAGTCTATTGGGCTAGTGGCCAAACGACTGGCAGTTGTCAACATAAATTGAATTAGGAAATGCAATAACAAATGGCGAATTTCATTGAATTGCAAGCTAAAAAATTAAATTTCCTAAAGCCCGCACACAGTAAGAATTTATTTGAAGCAAATACAAATTGATGAGAAATGCACAAACAAAAGAAATACAAAATGCAAAACATCGTTCTAAAATATCTGATAAATAAAAATAGTGAAATTGAAAAACACACAATATAATTTACAAAAGAAATATATTGTTAAACTTTTGGGATTGTATTTGTTTCTGAAGTCGAATATACACTGTATTAATAAATGAATTATTGGAAATACATGCAAACTGAAACAGGTTCACATGTAAAACCATGACGAAATATAACACTATATTAACAAATGAATTATTAAAATTACATGCAATCTAAAACAGATCCACATATAAAAAAAATGACGAAAAATAAGAATAAAAATCATAGTTTTTCAAAATACAATTGGAACAAATTAATAATATTTCAATCTCCCTCTTAATTAAATACACTTTGATGGCTAACTTTATTTCATATGTTTCATAAAATGTCTTTTATAACTGGATGGATAGGAAAAGCTCCAAGAACACCCTTTGCAATGGGGGCTGAAAAGTTTTACTCAGGTATGAAGACGCATATGGGCAATAAGATTTCCTTTCAGAGAAAAGCTTTTATTGCAATGCCGGCAAATGAACGGTTTCTCTCCTGTATGTATACGAATATGCCTAACAAGGTCATATTGTTGCCTAAATCCTTTACCACAATGACCGCATTTGAAAGGCTTTTCTTTCGTGTGAACTTTTATATGATCCTTCATACTGGACAGCTTAGGTGTGGAGTAAGCACATAGTTGACACTTGTAGGATTTCCCATCATCGTTCTGCATGTTTACTTGATAATTAGGCAAGGACCCAGATGCAAGAGAATTATTTAAACCATGACATGGATCTTTAAGATCGTTATCCAACCGTCCTATAAAAAGGATACATTGAAATTTTACAATATATAACAGATTAAACGTACTTAAATTGGACTCGCATATGTATATAAAATTCATGCAATGTAAATCGTAACATTAAAACAAGTTATAATTAAATTATATATAAGAAAATAATAATAGAAGATACAATAAGAAGCACATTTGTCGAAATCTTTAAAATGTACCAAAATGTGCAATAAAATTTGAACATTTACGAAATTTAAAACAAATAATATACTTCAAATTCCATTTCGATGTTCTATGCGAGAGAAGTGCTATGGCGCTCGTTGAGAAATTTGGCAAACAGGGTCTCTTCATTACCACAAAGAGAAATAAAAATCAGCTGGATATTAGTAATAACACTTTTTTTACAATTTAAAACACAAAATATAAATCAAAAACTGTTATTTAATATTTAAATTAGCATTTCACATTTTAAAACAGGTTGACATGTTAAAACATCACGAAAAATAATATCAGTGTTTTTAAAATTACAATTGGATTGAGTAAAAATTATTTAATTATTTTATTGAACGGTTTTTCATCTGTATGAAGACGCATATGGACAGTCATGTGAGATTTCTGACGAAAACTTTTGTTGCAATGAGGGCAAGGGAACGGTTTCTCCTCTGTATGAATACGCATATAACAATAAGGGTTGCTTTCTGAGAAAAGTTTTTGTTGCAATGCGGACAATTGAACATTTTCTCCTCTGTATGAATCTGCATATGGCCAACAAGTTGACTATCTGCATATGGCCAACAAGTTGACAAGTATGGCCCATATGGCCAACAAGTTGACAAGTATGGCCCATATGGCCAACAAGTTGACTATCCTGTTTTAATCCTTTATCACAATTGGGACATTTGAAAGGCATTTCTTCCGTATGAACTCTGATATGGTCCTTCATACTGAACATTCCAAATGTGGCGTAAGTACATAAATGACACGTATATAATTTTCTATCATCGCTGCACTTGCTCACTTGATATTTAGACAGGGACTCAGATGCAAGAGAATTATTTAAACCATGGCAAGGATCTTCAAAATCGTCGTCCAACCGTCCTATTAGAAAGATAGATAAAATTTTTACATGAAATAACAGATTAAACATATTTAATTGCACTCGCATATGTATATAAAAATAAAATGTGTGCTGAAATATGCTTAAATATGTAAAAGAAATGTTTTTATAAACTTAAAACCCCGGCGCATTTTGAAATGTTTAATTTCACAGTTCATAAAATGTCAAACGTTTCATTATTCGTTCGAATAAGACAGTCCGACCTACCCGAATATATAAGTTATCTCTTTGGACGGCCGAGACAGTGCTTTACAATTTAGAGAGGAACTTAGTGGGGGCAGCATGCACAGAGGCTGTACTCTCCTTCTCCGACCATCAACCACTCGAATGGACTTACATACCCACATATTTAAAGTACTCGTATTCCATATGAACACGAGACAGTTTGGAGTCGAATTCGGGTCGTACATGTGCAATCCCCGTGCCTTAACCACTGGTCTGTCTCACACAATAACAGTTTTATTAAAATTCATAAAAGTATGGTTCAATTGAACAGTAAAAGTATTGAATTGTATCAAATATGACAATGTACAAAGTTCACTTAAATCGCCGAGTAGAATATGTTTGTCACCAGTCACAGCAATGAATCTTAAACTATACAATGTAGGGAGATGGATAAACTGCACGTTCGAAGCAGGAGATTATTTGTGAAATTTCTCATATCTGGGAATGAGAAAAAATTGACGGCTGGACAGACGCCCAAACTAAGTGACCTCCCACTCCCCCCCCCCCAAAAAAAAAAATTCTTATTAGATAAATGTTTTATTTCAAATTAGCCACCGTTTATGAAACTTTTTACTTACATAAACGGTGTCCATATAAAATAGTATAAACATCAATATAAAAACCGACATTCGAAGTACTTCCTACCATTGTAGTTCTGGGGCAGATGATGGTTAGGCCAATGCACATGTACAGGAGGGTTCTATAAATTAGATGGATCCAAAATCCCACCTAAAAGGAAAATAAGAATGAATTTCAAGTTATGTAACTTCTTGCTCAAATGTAATGTTGATATAAAATAGAACAAATGTCAATATGGAAACGAACATTCGTCAATGTGCAGGCACAGCAAGGTTCCTTAAAAGAAAATCACGCTCATATAGCCTGCCTAAGAAAAAAAATGACTTTTAAATTATAATTTAAAAGTAAGTAATAACATTTTCGATACAATTTTGATTTACTCACAACAAAATTATAAGTTCGTAAACGGGAAACCTTAATGGGTAAAAAAAAATCATTTAACAAAACTCTCTATGACATCTAATTCTTATATCATTGTTTCTTAAGGTAACAATTTGCTTGCCGGGTTGAGTAAATTACATTTGAAATGTACCCGAATTTACATACATGGTTTAACGGATAATGCATGTATTACTATTTAATAAATGGTTTTTATAATTCTCAATACTTATGAATTTCAAACTTGAAACGACACATTTAGTAAAAACTAAAACTTCCAAGTAAACATGTTCATATATTTGCTACTAGGGTAAAATTCTTAGTAGTACCTAATTACCGGAACAGGAGTGTAACCGGGACAAGTGCCTTGGTGAAATTTTCGGCTGAAAAAAATAAATTTAAAATGGCTATTTAATCATTGGAAGTTAAAATTAATTAATTGCATTAAAATAACTATAATAAAAGTAAAAATTTCAGTGCAGGTGAAAAACCTAATAGTGTGATTTAACTAAAATCGAAATAATTAAAGACACGAATAATAAGGGATTTCTGTATCATACGTAAATTGAATTAAGACATAAAAAAGACAAAACTTAAATTTATACTAAACAGAAAAGCTTAATGATGAAAAGATCAAAATATGACCAATAAATAAACAAAAAGCAATATTCTTTATGACATAGTCAAATTTTTACTGAATACCTGCTATAGTTTAAACATTTAGAAAATTGACACAAAAAAAACTGTAGATAAAATGCAATTTTATGGCATTATCTTTCAAGACATAAATTTAACTATTTATATTGAATATATATTTAAATTATTTAATGCGTTCAAATATATTTAATACTAGCAGCGATTTACCGCTGTTGCTCGGGATTTACGATGCAAAACCCTGATAAAAATTACACAGGAACATATAAGGCCGTGAATCTTATATATTATTTTTTCACTGTGAAATCACAATCAGAATGGTTTCTACTTATTTAACGCATTGCCTAAGCACGGCCACTCTTTGGCCAATCAGATCCATTGGATCATACATACATACTTTTCTTCTTTTTATATATAGATAGATATTTTATATTCATTTACTTATTATTGAAATTAATAAAATTTGTTGAGTAAGCCTGTGAAAAATAAACCATGGTGATAGAGTTCCCATTTAAATTCTTATTTCACACCTGCTATTTTCAAAAGTGACTAATACGTTCAATAAACTCCCACAAAACTCAGAGATTTAATTGACTTTCATTTTTTAAACCAACGATTTCTAACCTTTTTCGTTGGGAATCCTGGAGTTAGAGCGTAGAACTCCTAGGAAGAAGTTTCGCTTTTCATTAATATCTCAACAACCCCTAGTCTTAGAAACGCGAAACTTAGAAAAATATTACATTTTATTTTATATAATTCTAACAGAAGAAGTGGTAGATAATAAAATGCAAAGATTATAAGATTTTATATTTTGAATTGGGTTTTATGAGAATAAATTCTTCTATTTTGATATTTTATATAACATTAAACTTCGTAACTCATCTTTTATATTTTGAGAAAAGAATGTCTTTTAGAATACATTTATTTTTGATTGTTTAGCTGATTGTCGCGGCATGATAAAGACTGGTACGTGAATTTGTTTCATCATTTATTTAAATAATCCTGTTTTTCCATAGGTTGTCAAAACAGTTTTTTTGCACTTGATTTTTCAAGGAAATCAGGCTATTTTATTCTTTAAATTCTCTTGAAAAGAATGTCATGGAACGATAATGAGAAAAATTTACTATTTTAACAAATCTTTTGAAAACCAATATGAATAAATTAAATCTTATCATTTCAAATCAGAAATAATTATATATTTGCATATATATTTTATAAAAATAAATTCTAAATGTAATTATTCTAAATGCAATGTAACTTTTCGAAATAAAAATGTGTTTTGATTACAAAATATTACCAAATTATATTTGGGGGGGGGTCTATGCTGACCCCGCCTAAAGAGTGATGTTTGACATGGTCAGTAATTTTGAGATTATTTCACTTTCAAAACACGTATGAAACGATTAATAAATATCTCACTCATTCAATTTAAATCCTAATCGTAATTTCATAACATGTTATATTCAAATTATTTTAATATATAGCGTACTCAATGTTATTTCTATAAAGGGGTTAATTCTGTCCTTTTTATTAAATTGAAACTCATGTATTTTAAAATATTACATTTATTAAACACAACATATTTCACCTAAACAAAATGCAGTCAGAATCTGCCTCTTTACATGCATGATTGCCTCTTTAGATTGCATGATTTTTTTTTATATTAAAACTTGGGTTCAAGATTTTCAATATTAATGTTTACCACAATTTTAGGTTCATATATTAACTAATAAACAATTTTTAGAACATACTGAACAAGTTAATGCATCGAAGTTCACGACTGCATCAAAAGGTGATACACTTCATCTTTTCATATCCACATGCATTCAAAAATACAATTCTCTGAGCTCTTATGAGAAATCGAATTGAGTATTATGACAATTTTCAATTTTATTCCATATGTACTTAATGACCACAAAAAAGATAAAATAAAAAAAAAAATTCAAATTTTTTTCCTACAAATTATCTAACTGGAAAAGTCGAACAGCAATGTCAACTGCACTTGCTACAATATACGATATGACCGAAATATGCTTATGTTAACCTATGACTGAAGTTAGAGACATAAATTAAGGTTATTGTATGAAGGGAATTGATCTCTTTCACTAGATCATGGCTACCGCTGACGCCCGAATCCTCACTTGAGTGTATGTCCATTTAATCACGTGTTGTCCGTTCACTCGAGTGTTGGTCCGGACATAATATAAAGGACAGTGCACAAGGAAAATTAAAGTTTGTCACATATATTATTTCCACAATCTCATCAGTAATACAATTTAAAATCCAGAATATATTTTAATTAAAAATTGTGGCGGGGAAGTACGTTTCAAGACCCCCTGAACCCATTTCGAATACTTCTAGAAAAGTCGTCCGACTGTATGTGTGTGTGTGTGTGTGTGTGTGTAAGGGGTAAGTACTATAATTCATTAACAAATAAATCTGCATCTATCTAAAATTATTTGTTTAAGCATTATATGCAAAGTAAAAAATAATAATAAAAAAAAAACTAGAAAGATAATTTACTAATTCATATGATTTAATCTGGAGATATTCAAATTTTACTATTTGTGTAGCCTTATTTGTTTTGAAAAACAATAATAATTTCCATTCCGGTGATGGTAGTATATGCACATGTTGTGTGTGTGTGTGTGTGTGTGTGTGTGGTGGTGGTGGGGGGTTGATAATTTTAACTACGCCAAGAAAGTTAATGGTATCAATTTGGTTTTAATAATAAAAATGCATCCAATTTACCGACGTTTCTAAGTTGTTGCGAAAATTAAAAAGGAAATTTTAAATAATTTTACGAAACACTATCAAAAATTAAATTCAATAGTTAATCTGTGAGCAATACATTTTGTTCATTCTGATAAAGATTCTAATTCAAGTTTATTTAAACACTGGATAGCAATAATGTATGAGAAAGTCGAATGGAATCACTTCAGATGTTTATGTACATATCTCGTGCCTCAATCTTCAGAAATTTTCTACATTTTGAGCATTTTTATTGCTTTTTAAATGCCAGTAAAATATCGCCACAAATATCTGGATGTACACCACAGAGCGAAACTATATATTTTTACAGATATAATAGCTTATCCATTGAAAACGCTCACCTTGAATGTAGTCAGCCATTTTCAAATGTTGATCCTGCAGCAAGAATGCAAGATTACGAAAGCATTAATAAAGCAAAACAAACTAAATAAACACTTTATAGTCAAAATTGAAACTAAATACTAAGACATGTTGCTATACATAAACTTAAATACACAATAACGTACGACAAAGTACTTCTCGTTATCAGCTGATTCCAAAATACATACGAAAAGTTAGAAGAATCCAAAACAGATTATGTTAAAATAAATGTTTAATTTTCACAGGAGTGCCATTGAAATCCAAGCTGTTTTTAAGTATAAAGGATTGCTTTGTATTATGTTGACGATTTATGATTTACTTTCTGTTATTGATGACTAAATGAATCAATTACCATTTTAAAATAAATTCTTAATAACTAAAAACTTAGTCAATTTCGGTTTTTATCCTTTCATTCATAGGCACCTAGTGTCTATGAATGCAAGGGCAAAAGCCCTTACCACTCGAACACAGTTAGAGCTACAATAATAACAGCAGTTCAGTAGTTCCAACGCACCTCTAATTGATGAAAGTATTCAAAGCTTTCGTTGTTGTTTTGAATCAATGAAAATACGCTTCTAAAGAAATTCATATGCTGAATTAATATGCTAAATAATAAATTTACAAAGCAATTATATCGAAATATTAGATTATTTATATCACGAAATAGTGAGAGATTTTAAAGGAATTATGTAACTCTTAAATGAAACTAGGAAGTAGAAAATTATCGCTATACAGTTATAAATTGGGCAAAAGTTGACGAATCCAATGATGAGAAAAATAGCTTACCTAAAATATGTAACTACGTTCAGTGAAATCTTTGAAACAAGTTTGTGTTTATCATCGGACCTTTGTTCCAAACTTCTAGTCGGTGTAGTCACAAGAATTCAATTTCACATCCACAAGATTGTTCCACTATATTTCTTCTTCTTCTTCTCATATTTGACAAGCAAATGGAGCTGAAGTATTGGCTAAATCCTCCAGCGTCCTCTTTTTTTCTAAAAGGGAGATGATTATTTTCTGCAGCAGGGAGAATACATCTCGTTCGATTACTATATCTCTAACTAATATGAACCCATAATGAATTTAGATGGCTCTGAATTTTAATTGACTCCCCAAAGTTTACGCATTAGGTCCGCTTCAATATCCGTAGGTTCTTTTGGCTTTGGGTGACGTTATCTGCTCAAAAAGAAAATTAAAAGAAATTTTCTGAGTTTGCTACTAGCAATCTCTAGGTGTCCATTACTAAACCGTAGCATTAGATTTCATTTCAGTGTTATTAATAAATAGCTTCAAGATTGGGAAATTTCTTATGGAAAATGATAATTTCCTAAGGCGGGGGTATTATTTAATATTTAATTAATATAATTTCTTTAGTTAATATAATTTCTTTTATTTAGAAAAATGAATAAAATGGGAATTATGAAAAAATTTTCAATTTTCGGGTTATATATCTTAATCTGTACGAAAATGTTTGCAAACAAATATTCTAAAAGAAGTGTAATTTAAGATAATATTGATGAGCATATCAGTTACTAAGAAAAATTTCGCACACTAAACGTTTATTAATCATTACTACAATCATATTCTTAGTGATACCTCAACTCACAAAAAAATGACTTATGTAGGGATTAAATTCCCTTGCATAGGGAAACATTGATATCTCTGTTTTCAGTTTGTCCCTTTTATTCCGCGATATAAATTTTCAGAAAAAAAATATCCTAGTCTCAGCATCTCTATGCTGAGTTTAAAGCGATGAGAATTAAGTCAATCTGGTTTATTTTTAACACTTTACACCGTAATTGAAAAGTGTTTATGACTTTGTTCATTCCTTCTGTTTGTCCATATAATAAAGAGATCACGTGACCCACTTGAAAATAAAAATATAGCATCCATCTTTTCCGTGTGTCAAAATCGTGATTTTTAAAGTTCTTCTAAATTTATATTTAATGTTACATCTGTCCTCAAACCGCTTTATTTTTGCATATTTTCTATGTAACTATATTCTGCGCCAACGCAAATTACAATATTTTTGAGTTTAAATGATCATCAAACTTTTATTATTTCTAAAACCAAACCTAATTTTTATGAATGCAGAATGTAAACAAATGATTGCATAAAGAGTTGCATAAGAATTGCTGATTTTTTCACGCTCTGGAGTCGGGAATAAAAGTGTATGAAAGGAATATTCACTGCTTTTACATAGAGAGCCAGAGGATTTATATTTCGATGACGTCATTTGAATTAAGTTCATATTATGTCGACGTTTCAAGTTTTCAAGTAAAATAAATTATTGTAGTTCTGTGATAATTAAGAAACATCACCGCTGAATGTATCGTATTTTAGATGTTTAAATGAAATTGCACTTCATTTGGAACGTGTTTCATAATCATTGTTTTATGTCTGATTGATCTTTCTTGTTATTTCGTAGATCAGTGCAGCCTTAAACTTTACACAACTGCGCCATTTTGTTTGTTAATCGTTAATCTTATATGAAACAATTAGTGCGATAGAAGACATATCAGCTGATAGGCGAGCTTTGTCATTTTTTGCTCTTTTTTACTGGAGAAACTAATTGATAAACAGGGACACAATTTTATTGATTTGGTTGCATTCCAGCTGTACTAATAAACTTAGCTCACTGGTTTAGAATCAAGAGTATGTTCTGAACTCTCTGCCGTTCAGTGTGGGAACTTCTCATTTACAGAAAATGAAGTGAATAGAAAAATACTTGCTCACTTTGAGTATGATGTCATTGTTCATTTCGTGAATTTGATTGGCGAGAATGAAGCAATGCTCCGGTATGAACGTTTATGAAAAATTCAGATCGAGAGTTCATGAAACGATCAGAATGACGCAGAATGGCATATCTCCGACTACACAAATATTTGATGAAACCACCTATGACTACTAGGATCTCGCCTCCATCGCAAGTAACAGAATCCATGGACCTGTTTTGCACTTATTATACGGTCGTCAGCATTGCATACCCGATATCCTCAGCAGTAAGAAAACATATGTGTCACGATATTTCAAAAATCTAGACAGACTGGCGATTAAGGTATAGAACGAGAAAAGTATATACCTAAGACGTGGATTTGTAGCCGGCTGTAGAACAATTTTCAGCAGATATGATTTATTGCTGCTATTATAAGTATCGGCTATTCCGAGCACATAAGCGTGAAACGAGTGCTGTCTGCCATGATGGTGAATTGCATCGTATCAAATTGAAAGCAAATAGCCTTTCATTTTACTAAACCGAAGTGAGTTTACCACCCACGCCGAAAAGAATGAACACATTAGAATCAGGTGAATGTAAGGATTAGGTGCGAGTGACTGGCTCAAGTGTGTTCATTTATTTCGGATTGAATGGTGATTTTCCTTGGTAATGAAAGTTAATTTCTTGGTTTCTCAATGGGAGATCATTTGTTCTATATGATGCTCAACTTCATTGATGTCCTTCCCATATAAGGCTGGAATTTCTTCTTCAAAAATTGGTTCTAAAATATTCTGATGATAGTATAGTGAATTAATTTTAGCTTTACTTGAGACTTTTTTTTTAATTTTAATTTACCGTTGTACCAAAATCGTGCAACTATCATGAATCCCTTTGGAAACTTTTCTGTACATTGACGAAGCCATTTAGTACGCACATTCTCGCCAGTTGAGTAATAGAAAATTGCTCTTTTTTATTACAATCACTTAAATACACCCAAGCTTCATAGGGTGTTACCACAAATTTCCATTTATCAATATCTAGGTGTGTTTCATATAATTTTCTACAATTTATTTTTCTTTCGGCAATATGCTTTGGCAAAAGCAGATGAACTTAAAATTTAAACATCTTTTTCAACTTCAAATCTTTGTGTATGCCTTTACTTACTGTGCCAGAAGACATTCCTACTTTCGATGTAATGGATATTTGAGTCGGTGGTTTTTTCGGGATCAGAGACTTCACTTTCTTTATATTTACCCGCATTCGAACAGTCCTAGGATGCGATTTGGCGGCCATTTTTTCTTTCAGGTAGACGCTATTTCCTTTTCAAATTTAATATATTAAAAATACCTTTCTTTGAAATACAATCACCTCGACCTTTACACAGCATTACAATTTGTTGATACGAATATTTTTCCTCGGAAAGCGCAT
The DNA here is from genome assembly GCA_951213105.1 of Amaurobius ferox. Lineage (NCBI taxonomy): Eukaryota > Metazoa > Arthropoda > Arachnida > Araneae > Amaurobiidae > Amaurobius > Amaurobius ferox. Next base: position 98,424,922 of record OX578155.1, read on the forward strand.
TTACGTAACCTTCGAGCTATCTATCAATTTCAGGATCCATTCTCAAAATAAATCTTTTATTCTACATTCCATTCAAAACAAAACATTAGCAGACGATTATATTGAAAACGCCAGATCTTTATCTCAATATGTTCACGAGAAACATAAATACAAAATCGTTTCCATAAAGTGAGTACGACCTATGTATTCATCACTGAATAAATGAAATAAACATTGAAGTTTTATTTTCAAATGAGAGCACATTTCTTAATTAATAAATTTATTTTTTCTGCAGTGATTTGTATTCGTATTAAAACAATCGTTTAAGGAAGCAGGAACATTTTACATTTACATTGTTATTTTTCAATTTATGTTAAAGTTATGAAATGATGTTTTATTGAATATATCAACATAACATGAATAACAAAATATCACAGAATACATTTACAAACAAAAGCATACATACTCTTATTTTCCATGTCCGTGAATAATTAACATTTCCTTGTCCGTGAATAATTAACATTTCCTTATTTGCATAGAAGTCGACATAATAAAAATGTAGAATAGAAAGACAAATGTCAAAGACTAACAAGATACTAAAATATTTAACAGATGAAAAGAGTCGTTATTTTATTTCGAATCATACATTTTCAATATAATAGATATAATTTTTTTATATAAAAATAAATTTTAAAGGAAATGAATTAAAAAAATGCACTTTAAAATAAATAAATGTCATTTATATTATTCTAAAATATATGGATTTAATTTATATTGAGTGCACAAACTTGCTTAATTAAACTGAAATTCCATCTAAAATAAGCTGTTTTTCATTATATTTTAACATAGTCAGGTACTCAAAAGCTCTAGGGGCACTTATATTAAAAGAGTGAAGATTCATCGCAGTGTTTTTAAATACACATAAAAATACAATTGGACTGAATTAAATTTGATAATTAAATTCTATCCCATAGTATATTTAAAGGAAAACGAACAACTTTATGTATCATTGCTAGGCATAGAAAACATTTCCTTTATCGCACAGAAGTAAAATAAAAGTAAAATTGTGAAAAAGAAAGTCAAATGTCAAATAATAACAAGATACTAAAACATATAACAGCGAAAGATAATCGTTATTACATATCAAAATATTAATTTCACTTACACAGAATCTTTACTTTTAAAATGAAATTTTAAAGAAAATGTTTCCATTTAAGAGTGCAGAAACTTACTTAAACAAAAATAGCATTCACAATAAGCAAACTTTCATTACAAACTTAATAATAATCATTATTCCTTAGAAACATTAGTTTACATACAAATTCTATGTAATCGTACTACCCTAAAATGCTTTTGGGACAATCTTATCTAGAAAATGCTTGTCATGAAAAAACATTTTTTAAAATATATTTAGAGATGTGGTTTGTAAATACTTCTCTTTTAAAATTAAGGAAAGTCATAAAATTCAATTTCTGAAAACGATGTTGAAATTAAATCAAGGTATTTATGAGTTTTTAGATGTGATCTCAAATGAGATGTTCGTGTAAAGTTTTATGAACACACTTAGAGAGTGAACAGTTTCTAGTTTGTATGATGACAGCATAAAATCGTTCATGGCAATATCGTTCAAATGCATGACAATCGTTCATGACGTAAACGACAACATAAAATAGAAAATATTATTAAATAAGATCGATTGAACAATATTTATGTTTGCTATATTTCGGAAAAGATCTTTCAGCAAGTTGCAAAACAACAGCTTCTGTTTTGTCTGAACAATTATTTGATTCATAACCTAACTTTTACTACTGCAATTATGAAATCCTTATTCATCTGCATACTTGACTTATCTGGAGATGTGTGGTCGAGTACTTGACACTTAAAGAATTGATCTTCATTATGACACATATTTATAATAAATATCTTAAACAGTAATTCAGATAAAATAAATTTTCCACACATTTAAAAAGGACGTAAACAGTGATTTATTTCAAGCATACATGCATTTTCCTTAGACACGTGATTGAAAACATTGATAAAGTGAAATGTTCAACAGTTCAAAGAACAAAAGAACAAGCTTTATATAATTAATAAAGAAAAAACAATAAAATATTGCCTAAATTGAACTCGACAGTACAATAAATGGTGAATTTCTCGGGAAGTGTAAGATAAAAAATAAAATTAGTAAAACGCGCGCAGAGTAAAATTTTGTGAAGCAAACACAAAAATTCTAAATGCTAAAACTTTACAAAATGAAAACATTATTCAAAAATGTCTGATAAATAAAATAGTAATAATAAAAAGAATACAATATAATTTACAAAATGAAATATATTGTTAGTTATACGCTTAGGAATGTATTTGTTTCTAAAGTCAAATATACACAATATCATAAAACAAACATTTAGACGAAATTTAACTCAGACGTGTAAACATATCACGAAAAATAAGAAATAAAAATAAGTCTTTTTCAACAGATAACTGGAACGAGTTAAAAATCTTTATATCCTCCTTTTAATTAAATACATTTTGATGACTCTTTCATGTGTTTCATGAAATGTTTTTATAACCGGGTGGATAATAAAAACAGCAGGGAGACTTTTTGTACGTATATGGTTCTTCTCAAGTATGAAGACGCATATGGGCTTTAAGGCTACACTTGTGGTGAAAACCTTTGTTGCATTGCGGGCAAATGAACTGTTTCTCTTCTGTATGAAGACGCATATGGACAGTAAGGTTTCCTTTCTGAGTAAAGCTTTTATTGCAATCCAAGCAAATGAACGGTTTCTCTCCTGTATGAAGACGCATATGTTCAATAAGAGTTCCTTTCTGAGAAAAACATTTATTGCAATCCGAGCAAATGAACGGTTTCTCTCCTGTATGAAGACGCATATGGCCAATAAGATTTCCTTTCTGAGAAAAACATTTGTTGCAATCCGAGCAAATGAACGGTTTCTCTCCTGTATGAAGACGCATATGGATCTTGAGGATATCTTTGCGAAAAAAACTTTTGTTGCAATTCGGGCAAGTGAACGATTTCTCTTCTGTATGTATACGAATATGCTTAACAAGCTGTTGTTCCTGTTTAAATTTTCTCTCACAACGAGGACATTTGAAAGGCTTTTCTCCCGTGTGAACTCTGATATGAGCCTTCATATTGTAGAATTTATATGTGGAGTAATTACATGGTTGACACGTGTAGAATTTCCGACCATCATTGTTCACTTGGTATTTTGGCACTGATTCAGATGCAAAAGAATTATTTCTACCATTGCATGGGTCTCCCGAATCATAATCCAACTGTCCTATAAAAAGATACATTAAAATTTCACAAAAAATAACAGATCAAAGATGTTGAAATTGCATTAACACATGGATATAAAAATTCGAGCAAAGCAAATCTTAATGATACATAAAGCACCTTATAATTATATTATATATCTATAAGTATAGGTAGACGATACAATAAGATATACATTTTCCGAAATCTTTAAAATTAACCAAAATATTTCAGTCAATATTTTAATAAAATATTTTGTGTTATTGCATGTCAATAAAATAGAATGTTAATGTAAATGTTTCTCATGATATGAAGTTAATTTACTTGCATTGTACAAAATTTCCTAAATAAAAATAATACAGAAATGCAATGTGATTAAGAAACTAATTATTACATCTGAGCACATTTTAAAGAATGTGGACACAAACACATTCTTTTAATCAACGGTACTAAAATTTTATGAACGAAATGTTTAATTTTTTAATTAATGATACTAAAATCGTATACTAAACTGATTAACTGGAATGAATGAAATGAATGATTTAAATGTAAGACTTAAAATGTATGACTTTAATTGTATGACTAAAATGATTAAATTTTTAATCAATGTTAATAAAATGGTATAATAAAATTATTAATTTTTAGTTAATGGTACTTAAAATATATCTTGTAAGAATACTTTTATATAAAACTCTTCTAAACACCTTAATTTTAAAAATTCATGAGACGCCAGTCATAGTAAACAAAAACATATACAATTGGAAAACGTTCTAAATTTCTACTATGTAAAATAACACAAATTATCCAAGTAAGTTAACCATATGTATCCTTAATATCGATAAACTCCTCCCCATCCTCTCTCAAACTTAAGGCCATGGGCACATCTAATCAACTTATATTTATCTTTCTTACTCTATACTAAGTGCCTGATTATACTTTATACTCTTCCTTTCTGAAAATTTGGAGAAGGGTACGACTTTGGTCATCGCTCCCCCACCCCTCCCTTGAAGCGCTTCTTAGATGTAAATTTTCTTTTTATGAAACTCCTTTTGCTTCGATCATTTTCTTTTCGCTATAAGGTGGGTTAAAAACGAGGATTTTATCCCTTCTTGAGCACTTCTTTATCCTTGGGTTCTTAAGTTTATTAATGCTGATAACTGTGAAAAACCTCTAGAATAAATGTTTTAAGAGAGTGGTTTTTCTCTGGTATGGACTTGAATGTGCTGATCAAGAATCCCTTTCATTCTAAACCTTTTACTGCAATAGTGTCATTAGAAGAGCTTTCCCTTTTGTAAATTCTGATATTATCTTCATATCCGGCATTTACGATGTGATGTATGCTCGATTTACAAAGGAAAAATTTCCGGCCTATGTTGAAACATGTCAGTAAAATGTATTCGGAAGACAGCCAAAATTGCTTTTTTCTTGTTTGTATGTCAAATAATAAAAAAAATATGAACCTTAACTGAAGTAAGTTACTTCTACGTTTTCAGTAAGTAACTAATGAAGCGAAGTTACTTGCAAAAAAAATAATGAAACTCGGTGTTATATTTGCAAGTATACATTTCTCAATAATTTTAATCCGTATATTTTACTCTGTTTTGAAGTTATACGTATTATATTTTAAAATACAATAGATATATAAAGATTTATTAAATTTCAAATTATTCTATTTGCATGTGGGTTGGAAGAAGATGGTGTTTATATGATTCAAAGATTATCATTCAGTATCTTTGAAAATCTAAGTACATGGCTCCATCGTAAATGGTTAAAGGAAAATTGGTGCCCATAGATTCGTTCTTGAAATTATGCTATTTAACGAATGTTTTGACATGACTCTCAACACATATGAACTTCGAACTCGAAATCATATATTCAGTAGAAACTGCAACTTCAAGATCTTTAAACTCGTTCATATCTTTGCTAATATGGTAAAATTGTAGTAAGGCTAAATTACTGTCAGATGAGCAGAACTGTAACAAATGCCGTGGCAGTAAAGTTCAGCTAAAAAGAAATAAAATTTAAATTATTATTTAATCATAAGAAATTCAAATTTATTCATTCACTGTTCTAAAATTATTCTGTCAGAATGTCAAATGCGGTGAAAAGATTGACAATGTAAAAAAATGAAATCAAAATAATTAAAACACATAAGCAGTAAATATTTTCTAAAGCATATGTAATTTGAACAAAAACATGTATATTAAATGGAAAAATAAAGAAAATTGTTTAAAGTGAAAAAAACAAAATATGACCAATTAATAAATAAGTAACAATTATTAAACAAGTAACAATAATAGACACATTTCAATGAGTATCACATACTAAAAGTTAAATATTTTAGAATTTGAAAATGAAAATATTATAGCTTAAATTTAATTTTCTGGATTTATTTCTCAGGATATAAATTCAACTAATTAGTAATTTTAAAAATAGATTCAGTCCTGATTTCATGAAAAATAATAAATTACCAATAATATTTTAATATATTTAAATACAGTATTGTAAATACTTTTCATTCCTTCTGAATAAAATATTTCGGATATGAAAGCATTGAATATTAAAATAAATTTTAAGAAGACAACATCAAGACATATGAAGTACTTAAGATGCTATTATAATTATCTGAAAACATTGAAAAATATATTTTAATGATTCCATAAAATCATTACACAACTCAAAATCTCATCTTCTTATATCTAAATAAAGGCATTACTAATATAGACATAGAAAACCCAGAAAAATTTGGTGTCAGAGAATTTTGAAAGTAAATTTAAACATTTAAGTATGTAGGGAAGAGTTAAATTGAACCACCAAAGTAACAATTAACTAAATTAAGAAAGAAGGTTCTAACGAGCTAAGAAAAATAACTTTACATAAATATGAATAACTAAACATCAAGGGTTAACAGTGACAATTTAAAAACAAAATATAAATCGCTATGTTTTACATATATGTCTTTACTAAAAACAATCATGTTAACTAGCCGTGTGGGGATAGGAAAGGAACAAACAAGGGTCTTTAATATAAGGTTGAGCATTCAGCCATACAACGAATCAAAAGTTGTAAGCTTGGCGTCATTGGAGTAGGATTTTGTTGATCGATACGTCACGGGAGGACTTTGAGGAGTTAAATTTTTCACAAATTGAAAAAGGACATAAATAGCGAATTATTTCAAGCATAAATGCATTTTCTTCAAATATGTGATAAAACAACCTAATAAAGTGAAAAGTCTAACGAATTAATGAGCAAAAGATTGAAATTTATATAATTAATAAAGGAAAAACAATAATGTATTACATTAAGATTTATAAACTGAATTAGGTATAATAGGAATAATGCAATAACAGATGGCGAATTTCATTGAATTGCAAGATAAAAAATTAATATTAATAAAATGCGCACACTAGAACATTTTTGAAGCAAACACAAACTGATGATAAACACTAAGACTTGGAAAACATTTTTTAAAATGTCTGATAAACAAAATAGTAATAATGAAAAGCGTACAATATATTTTACAAAATGAAATATATTGTTAGTTAAACTTTTAGGAATGTATTTGTTTCTGAATTCAAATATACACAATATTACTAAATACATTATTAGATTTAGGTAAAATTCAAAGAAAAAACCATCAAGTAAAATAAGAAATAGAAACCACTATTTTAACCACCAAAATATAAGTGGAGCGAGTTAATAATACTTAAATCTCCCTTTTTATTAAATACACTTTGATGGCTAACTCTCTTTCATGTGTTTCATAAGATGTATTTCATAACTGGATGGATAGGAAAAACTACGTGAACACATTTTGCAAGTGAACGATTTTTCTTCAGTATGAAGACGTATATGAGCAGTAAGGGTACTTCTGTGGCGAAGACCTTTGTTGCAATGCTGCCAAATAAACGGTTTCTCTCCTGTATGAAGAAGCACATGTACAGTAAGGTTTCCGTTCTGAGAATAGCTTTTGTTGCAATGTGGGCAAGTGAACGGCTTAGCTTCTGTATGTATACGAATGTGCCTAACAAAGTGATATTCCTGTTCAAATCCTTCATCACAACGGGGACATTTGAAAGGCTTTTCTAATGTGTGAACTCTGATATGAGCCTTCATACTGGACATTTTAGATGTGGAGTAAATACATAGTTGACGCGTGTAGAATGTTCCACCATCGTTGTACTTGTTGACTTGGTATTTCGGCCCTGACTCAGATGCAAAAGAATTATTTAAACCTTTGAATGGGTCTTTCAAATCTTCATCCAACAATCTTTAAAAAAGATAAATGAAAAGCTCTCAAGAAATAACTGATTAAACATACCTAAATTTACTAATATATGCATATAAATTTCGTGCAAAGAAAACATTAACGATAAGTAAAAACAAGTAACAAATTAATTTTTATATAAGAAAGTAATAACAGAAGGTACAAGAAGAATTGCATTTTTTGAAATTTTTAAAATGTACCAAAGTATTTCAGCAACTTTTTTATTATATAGAGAGTACGATATTGTATGTCATTAAAATAGTATGATATTGTAGAATTTTTTCAGGTTGTGAAATTTATGAATTAACATTATACACAATTAAATATAATATGATTAGGAAAGTAATTATTACACATGAGGGCATTTTAAATTGTAGTTATATTTTTTAACACAACGAAGCATTATAAAGCTTATGAAAAATATTTCAAATGTTCATTTATAAAGGAAAACAGACAAATCATAGACTTACTAAAGTATTAGTGTATATAACATTTATAATTGCTTGTCTATGTACGTAATCAAATCTGAAAAGTGTTCTCAAATATATCTCATGAAAATTAGCTTGAACTCAAGAAATTACTACACTAAAAAATTAAATACTTCAATGCAACTAACCGGCTCGTTTTCGTGAACAATTAGCAAACATTTTCATCTCCATAAAATTAATTTAAATGCAGGAATAGTACTGTTCAGTAAAAATAATATTTATAATTTTGAAATTGAAGTAACTCCATAAGCATTGCTAACATTTTTTTTTAAGACCGATCAAATGTATTTTGTATCATTATTTTTACAAATGCCCAGATTATAAATTTATACATGTAATAGTCATCATTTAATAATATACTCACACTGGGGATATTTCATGCAAGTATACAGTAAATGTTACCCTAAGTTGAAGCGATAAAATAAATTTGTGTTACAGTATTTGTCTCGTACAATCCGAGAAGTTTAACACTGTTGAAAGTTCTTATATTTATATATTCATTCAGCAAACATTTCAATTTAATGATTTAAAATTGAATTTTTATGATACTTAAAACCTTTCTTAACGAACAATACCTTCACATAAATCTCTTTATAAAACTTTCATTTTTTTGTCAAATGCTTATTATCAAACGTGTGTTTATTTTATGTCTTGTATATCAACTAATAAATAAAACTGGGTACCTTAACTAAATTGTTACTTTTATGTTTTCAGTTAGCAACTTATGAAGTTGAAAAATTACGTGTAAAAAATAATGAAACTGGGTGTTACAGTTGGAAGTATACATTTATGATAAGTACATTTATATCTTTAACACTGTTTTAACGTTCACCATATCATATTTTCAAACGCAAGATTTATGAAGGTTTATAAAATTTCAAATTTTTCTGTTTATATATAGGCTGGAAGAAGATGATGTTTATGCGATTCAAAGATCATCATTCAGCATCTTTGAAAATCTACAGCTACTGAAGTACAATCTGAAATTGGGTGAAGACACAGAAGCAGTGTTATTTGAAAAGCAGTGTGAATCTATACCACCGTCTGAAGTGAAAACACAGTAAGCTTGCCTAATATAAACTAAAGTAAAAATATCTGGAGCATGTAGCTCCACTTGACTTTTTCACGCATTCATATTCAATATATGACAAATGAAGAATATCTCACCAGCATTGGTCGTGTTCAGTTGGTATTCATACACACACACAGAATCAGGGATGAAAACTGAACCGAGGCTGGGGTCATAAAGCACTTCTAAATATCACTTGGAAATTCTGGAAGAAATAGTGCATTCAAATAATTACTTTGAAGAAAAAAATATTATCAAACTTACGTAAAGTATTTTAAATTATGTATAAGATAATCTTCAGTGACCCCAGCCCTATGCAGCCGAAATTGTTTCACATGAATGACGTATTTTTTTTGTGGGTGGTTTGTATTCTTTGGAAATTTTCTACACTGTTCAGAACACTAGAATACCGAAACCGGAACTACAACTTTTTCGAAATTGTTCAAAATATTAAAATATCGAAATTATATTCAGTATGTTTCAAAAAATAATAGCTTGATCCGAAATATATTTATATATTCCTGTAGGGCTTTCGAAGTATTACAAATTACTCGCACACTGTTCATAGCTTTTAGTTCTGGTTTTCTTTCAGCCCGGTACTTCGACCATAGACTTCGCGTCGGAATGTAAAATTATTTTACTAACTTTTTGTCGGTATATATGCAAAATATATCACTGAAGAGATATAAGATTTAAGTGAATCTGTATACTTGCCTGGCGTTACATACATACCGACCATTGGATGCCAGGATTAATGGAAGTTTATTTATTAAAATAAAACAAACTCTATGCAGTTGACTAAATCTAGGTAAATTTTCAATTTGTATTGGTCAAATTTTTACATTAGATATCTCTATCTGTCAGCCTGCCTTTGTTTTGATATGGATACGATACATATATGATTCCATTGTTTTACGGCAAATGCTATGAATTCAATACGATACTCAATAACAATATTATTATGAATCACAAATGAGTCACATCGGAGAAAACTTGTTTTTCAACACAACTAAATCATTCAACAATTAATTTATGCACTTGGTGGTACATAAATTAATTTTAAGATTTGACCCAAACTGACAGAGTAGTCAACCTATATAAAACAGCGTAAAAAACTTCCAACGTGCGAATTCACACACACACATTGTGTGTGTGTGTATATATATATATCTTAATAAAGATGGTTTTGGGTAGATCAAAGAGAAATAACAGAGAATAGAGGTTTAAAATCTATCTTATAAATTGGGCGTCCCCGAAATATTCACCCAAAGTGCCCGTGGTAACACTATCGACGCAGCGGTATTTGCGTACGGTTGTTGTTGTTATAAGCGGGCACATTATTTTTCTTTGGCTTGGATTGTTTGTGATTTCTGGTATGATTGTAATCAAAGTTTTGCAACTTTATGTCTATTAACGCTTGGTACACTTTTTAGAATGTTCTGACAATTCCCCGGATTTATGAGGCAAATATGTGATAAAAACTACACCGGAACTCACAGCGAATTCCAGAAAACAAAAGAATGTTTTAACAATACGCTCGATTCTGATAAAAATGAAATGAATTTTTGCGTGGTACGCCTACGCTACGAACGCTCATCTCACTTTCCAGGCTACACCGTATATATATTTTTAATTTTAAGATCCGTATAAATTCGGGAAGTTGAATTCAATTGCATCAAATTAGAATTTGTGACATTTTAAGTAAATCTTAGACGGTTGATCATCACGTCGGGGTTTTCTAGTCAGGATAGTCAAGTACTTTGGTCTACTTACAGGTTGCGGTCTATTCAGCACAGCTTTCTTGATCGAACGAACTGCATACCCTTTTTCATGATTAAAAGAAATCCTTTTTTATGTAGTAAATACTCTTAAAATGTTACTGGAAGCTATTAAACATACGTATTTTTTTTATTATTTATTTAGGCACTTTTAATATTTCACAATTTCATACTCTATGAAGCGATAGATAGATGTTAACATATGGTATCCATTTCGAGCTAAGAGTTTTGTTTAAACCGCTGTGATAAATAAAATTGCTAATGATCTATCGGGTTATATATAAACTAAAATAAAATTAGAATTAGAATTTGGTATGGCAGAATTGGTGCCAATACAAAATGCGTATATACTGAAAATTTATTTCTATTTTTGTACTTTTCATTGGGCATTGTTTCACTTTCTGAAATAGTTATTTGAAAAGATACCTGGATAAAAGGTTACACATTTTCGCTTTCATAATTATTGCAAATAAACACTATGTCAATGCTAATTCGGCATGTGAAATGTAAAGTTGTGATATGTAAGCGTGACTAAATAAATTCATCGCTTCTTCAGAACAAATAACTTGCTAGAAAATTAAGAAAACTGTCTTCAGAAGTGAATAAATATATATCATTTACATACAGACGAAATCAAGTTTAATATATTTTATAGTGTCATGGACACTTGATGGCAACAGCCGTTTGTACCGGAACTTAAACGCCATCTGGAACACACCCACTTATAGTGTGTACTGAAAAAAATCTAAGGAATAAAAAGAGCTATGTTTTAATAACATCCAAAAATGTTTAAATATGATTAATATGTTATATCATGATTAGTACTAATAATTTCTATGAAAATACTATGTATTTAAAGCAATTCATTTCATTTTATAAAGTTCTTCAATTACTATTCAATTCATATCTGTTGTTTAAATAAATTTTATAAGGCTGTTTGCATTTCATTTTCGTCCCGAGATTAAAATGTGAACAGAATTTTGGATACTAAAGCTTCAGAGGAGTGCTTTTTTAAACATTCCAACATATATATCACATTGATGGCCTCAATTGTCTGATGGAATGAGTTTAGACTGATATGAGCTGAAATGATTCACTTCAGAATCCCAATTTTATGAGCCAATTGAAGGATTATCGGATTGTAAATTGAGATATTGCAGCCTCAAACGATCTGATTCCTCAAACAATCTGAATCACAAAAATTTAAAATGTCCTTTAAAGATTGGCAGGATTCCGTTATTCACATGCCTTACGTTTGTAGGTCATCAGAAGAAGCGTTTGTAGATACTGGTGGGGTGGTATAACACCCCATCTTCTGGATGTTGGGTCACTATAAAACACAAAATGAACATTTCCGTGGAAATGACATTGAATAAACGGTTCTTTATACGTAATGCTTAATTATTTTATTCATTTTGTAATACTATGTATTTTCTTCCGTAATACTATTAATTTTCCAGGTGTGTTGTTAATGTATCAATGATAATATTATTTATAGGATTGTAAGTAATGAAGGAAGAGGCAGATCAATAAATTTTATGAATGGACGATTTTATATTGCTTTTACAACATACATAGTGTAATGTGTAGGAAGAGTATTGTAACAAGGTCCATGTTTTAAGCATCCCTGAAAACGGACCGAATGTTTTTAAGGTGATGCGTGTGTATGTGTGTACGTAGGTATGCGTGTTAATGTGTGTGTGCATGTGTGTGTTAATGTGCGCATCCGTGAGTCTGTGGATATGATATCATGAATGAATATAGCGTTTCGAGTGTAGTTTTTAATTATTACGATCCGTGAATACTGGAACCCTACTGCTTTTAAATGCGATCGAAGGGTTGAAAGGTCCCCAAATCTTCAATATTTTTTCTTAAATCATGAAAAAAATCAAGACATTCAATAATGTTATATAAATAATCATTTTGTACGTATTCTGTTACGACTTTTAATTAATGTGGATTTTGTTATAATTAACGTATTTCCATATAAAAGAGTATATTGTTTAGCAGATGGGAGTAATATTTCCAATTACCAAGCCGGATTTGTACGAAATATAAGTCATTTTGATACTTCAAAATAATTTTACATGTTGTCATGCAGAAAAGCGTCAAATTCCATTATACTTTCCAACATTAAAAATATTGTGCAGTGGATATTCTCCGTCATTATTTCGCATTGAAAGAAGTAAAGCGCACTTGCATTATGTAGGGAAAGTCATGCGCTGCACACATCAGATACTTTAGAATCGTGTTTTTTCAAGATAAAATAAGATTTCGGCTATTAGGGAAATTTTAAGCTTTTTAAGTCGTTTGTTTTATTTTGGCAAATATTTATATTCCAATACATTTATATATGATTGTTTAATTGATGGTTGCAGCTGGATACTCTGGTACGGTAATTTGTTTATAATTTAAATTAGCATATTTATTTTGGCGTTTGTTGACAAAACATATTTTATTGCAATTGATTTATCAAAGTAATGAGGATATTTTAGTTTTTAGATTCACGTGAAGATTATTTTACATTGCGAGGACAGAAGAAATGAATCATTCGAAGAAAACTTTTGGAAATCATAAAAGGAATACTAGACATAGAATTTACACCTGTTTTAAATAGCAAACAGTGATATAATTGTATATATTATACTTATATTTTTCTCAAAGTGTAATATACTATTTTAAAATAAAAATGTCTAAAGATAGAATTTGCTCATATTTCAAAACAAATTATTACCAAATGATATTTGGGGTCTACACGGGCCCCGCCTAAACGGTGATGTTTGAGATGATATTGACACTTATTCAAAGTTAATTTCGTTTTCAAAGTTTTATTTGAAGTTAATTTCGTCGCAAAAATTAATAGTAAAAATGCTCACTCATCCAATTTAAATCTTAATCAATTACTACTCTATACCGTGTTCTCTACATGTATTCCTAAAATTTAGTACTATTCCCAATGTTATTTCTATAACGCTGTTAATTCTGTACTTTTTATTAACTTAATACATACTTACTATGTGTATCTTATAAAATTACATTTATTAAACTCAACAATCTCACCAAAACAAAATGCGTCAGAATTTGCTCATTTATAGAAATTGACGTGATGTTTATTTTTTTTTTCAATAAATAAAACTTGGGTTCGATATTTCAAGTAATAAATTCTATGACACTTTTAGACATAGATAGAAACAAATAGACGGCATTTATAACATTTTGCACTTCAAGTGAATACATTAAAATTCCCGATTGCATCAAATAGCTATGCTATACTTTTTATACCTGCTATGATTTTCAATACAGTTTTAAATTTTCATTTTTTAGCTCTTATGAAGAATCCAACCGCGAGTCTGACCATTAAATATCACATTTCATTTCCAGTTTTATTAATATTATTGCATATGCACTTATTATCCTGTAAAAAGACAAAGTTAAAGAACTTACCATTTTGTTCCATCACCTTTTCTATCTGATTAAACTGAGCATCAATGAACAGCGTCAGTAAAACTTGCTATAATAGGATACGACAAAAATGTACTTATGTTACTTATGACATAATAAATAAGAATTATTATGGTAGAAGAAAGTATCACTTTTAGTAGATCATTGAAACCAGGGAGGGTGTCAACCCGGGGCTTGACTGATTTGATTTTACCTTGCTTTGCTCATATGACGAAATGCGAATTAAGGGGCTCTCAAGAGGGACCAAATTTTCTTGAACGTCACTGGATTCTGTGTGCACATCACAATTTAAAACTTTTGCGCAAGTTGTTTACGACTGGATGTTGCCACTTCAAAATTAACAAATTATTTTTAACTGTATTAATGTGTGTGTTTTGGAAACTTCTCTCAAAGTTCATTCTGGATCATGAGCGAATCTTAATTCCTATTTCGTCAGAGTTGACAGCTTTTCATTGGTTGCCGAGTTGAGTGCCCAACCTTATATTAAATTAACTTCGATTGAAACAACAAGCCACATTCAGAACTTTTTCCCGATTAGATCAATCCGTCTGGTTAATACATGAAGTATTCAAACTCATATTGGTCAGTTGATAGATATTACGAGCTAATTAGAGAATTGACTATTAACATACGACTCAAGGCGACAGATAATGATGTTAAAATGAGGCAAATTTTTGTGCGTACTAAGGAAATGAGAGCGAAATCCTTCATTTTGACATTTATCAGTGCTCTTACTTAAATCGACAAGAGATCCATTAGTTTGATAGTATTTTGCTAGAAATCTTCTATGAAGCAAATTGGACACTCTGGCTGCTCAACCAGTTTAATTGGCTGATCTGGTTGGTCAACAGTTCCAGTTACATCAATGTTTCTGTGCGATATGTCATCTTAAAATTATGTCCCTTACTTTTATTTGTATTGGCAACTTCAGATGATAAAGTGTAACCATGGAGAGGTCCATGAAATACTTGTAAATATTTCTTTCAAAGAAATAAGCCAGGTAGAGATGAAACTTTCGAACACAGATAAACATTCATCGCCATTTTTCTATTTCTCTCTTTTATTAACACGATAAATATTTTCGGAACAAAAAATATCCCTGGGATCTGGCATGTCTTTGTAGAGTTTAGAGCAGTGCACCCTGGTTAAAGAAAACCTCAAATAATTTCTTCGAAAGCAACATATTACACAAAATTAATGGTGCAGAAAGGTAGGACACAGGCTTTGTCGTCAGGACATACAAGCAGTGCAACTTTCTCTTATGCTAACTTTCATAAGTGTAGGTGTTTATGTTGCCGATCTACTTCCACGAGTGAAGTTTGCTCTGTTGTGTGTCTTGACGAAGAAGGCTATTGCTTTCCTTCAAAACTGGTTGGCACTATTAATCTTGTGTTGCATGTTGCTTTTAACGAAATTATTTCAGTTTTTCTTTACATTAACAGCAGTTTGAGTTGTATGTAACCCTGGTTTGTTTTTACTACAACAATTGGTACAGCATCACCTGACGGAGCTATTTTTGTTATTGTTTACTTTAAATAATATAATTCAAACAGTGCGAGGGAAAACACACCAATTGCTGTTCACCCTTATTCTTTTATGTAGTTCCTGGAGAAACTAGTTGATAACCAAGAAATGTTTTAATCGCATGGTATATTAAACCGACCGCTTCAGTTATACAATTAGAGTTATTTCACTGGTTTCATACCGAGCATATTCGGAACTTTGACCGTTCAGGACGAAAATTTTTTGCGTCAAAGAAACATATACTGAAAACAGGAAAGGCATTGGTTATTTCGCAGGATTTGCTTACCTAGGAGTATCACTTGAATGAATTAAATTTCAACACAAACCATTATGAAACATTTAGATCTGTAATCAGTTCTTAATACGGCCGTAATGATACAGAATGGAATACTTCCGATCTGCGACTACGCAAGTAACTTATGACAACACCGGTGACTAATAAGATCTCTCTCTCATTGCAAACACAAACTATGGACCAGTTTCGTAAGTACATGTTCGTCAGCATGGAACTCTCGAATCTATAAAGAAATCTTTCTATGTGCCACAATTTTTTGAAATTCTATTGAAATCTATAAATATGAATGAGCTGAATTTACCTGTCTTCATAGATATTCTCAAAATTGTGGCGCATAGTAAGCCTTTTTTCTATCATTGTAGATATTATCTATTCTGAGCTCACCAGTGCGATATTGATGTTATCTGCAGCCGTCACTGTTATCTGAACTTTTGGATCGCCGCAGACGTTTTTTAGAGTTCTGTGATTTTGACCAATGACTATTTAGAAGCATGTATCTAAATTATCCCAATGTATGCTTCTGCATGATAGGAAGAGTATTATTAATGCATACAGGTATTAATACAAACCTTCAAATATATGAAAGTAATTGTCCCTACGTTTTAATGTTTTATTACTAAACGAAAGTAAATTTAACCTATATGCAGAAATGAATGAATACATTCGAACCAGTCGAAAGTAAGGACTGGGTATAAGTTATTTTATTTAATTTTAATTGGATAGAAACTTACTTATTTTGATAAAGAAAATTCCTTGATTTGGATTTCAAATATTTTTTTTCTAATTGGGAACTTCATACTTTTTCAATTGATGTATCACAGTCACAAAGTTTTAAAAAATGTCTGATAAACCTCACTAAAATTCTGAACGCAAGAAAATATGTATTTAACATTAAAACGCAAAATTTACGTATAACAATAAATACTTCCTTTTCAATTAAAGTTTACAAGAATGATTTCCATTTTCAATGCATACTTCATCCAACTACAACGACGTCATAATACGTAAAGTGTCCATTCTTCTAAACTTAATGACAATTCATCTTAATCAATAATAATATTAATTAATAGCAACAACAAGTAAAATATTTATTAAACATCTGTTCCTAGTATTTTCACTTTGACAGGATAGTTCTGAAGAGATCTTCCTATACACTGCGGGTATATATTTTGCTATTTATCACAAAGCATCATTTTACAATTTAGAAAGTATTACATATAAGCCTAGTCCTGTAGAAACAGGAATGTTCTATAATTCAGTTCAGTTTTAAGCCAAGTTAAATATGAGTTTTCATAAATGCCTTTAAAGTAGTTGAATAAGAAATGTTGTTGAATGCCTGGAACACAAGTTGCAAGTGAACGAACTCTTTTCAGTGAAAATATAGATATCAACGACGAGGCGATGTTTACGTACGAAAATTTTAATACAATTGTCACATTTGAACATCCTTTTATCCGGGAACTCTGATATAATTATTGAGGTGACATTTCTGTCTAAATAGTTTACTGCACAAGGGATATTTAAGGACCTTTCTTCCATGTTGTTGTTGTTGAGACCCAGACCGACCGACCTATCAGAAAGGTGTAGTGTAACTATTTGGACAGCCTGGAAGTGCCACCCAATTTAGACCGGAACCCAGAGGCATCCACAGGGACAGTACCTTCCTTCCCCTATCACCAACCTCTCGGAAGGACTTACGGACCCACATGTTTAACGTGATCGTACTCCGCATAAACACGGCGGCAGTTGCGGCAGCGTGCAAATCCAGCACGCAAACCACCGGGCTACCGCGTCCGAAATGTGCTAACAGCACGCGGTGTTCCCAGGTGGTCACCCAACCAAGTAATAACCGCACCATGTGAACTTTCATACCATTATCGAGATAATAGTCTTGTCTACACTTTTAACTGCAGAAGAGACACTTGTTGGACCTGTCTTCCATGTGAATTCTAATATGATTCTTCATATGTATGTCGTGGTAAATGGAAATGTATCACACTAGATGATTTTCCCCTGTCGTCGTTTCAAATTAACATGTATTCGTGAAATTTTGTACACATAACATTGTAAACAATCATTTATAGTGTCATGTCGCATTTCTGCGCCATGAGCCTTTTCGTATTTTTCTGTGAGAGAAACATCCTTCTCTCCGTCCGTGCCTGTGCTGTATTTTTTGCTAACACTTGTTTCTATTGAAATCGCATTGAAAAGCGCATTTGGTCGTGAATTCGTTGGGAATGTCTAGGATTTGTGTCTGGCCGAGATGCGTGACGTTTGCTCGCATGTTGCTAGGAGAGCGCGCCTGTCCAATCAGGAAGAGGCGCAGCGGAGAGGAGAACTTTTTGCGTGGGCTCAAGCGACCCGCAGTTTGTTCTCTTGGAGCTGGAGATTTCGACGAATATAGTCGCTTGAAGAATTTGTCTAAGTTTTTAGACAAAGGGAGTTTTGGCCGAAATGGCTAAACTGGCGGAGATGGGCATTTGGTTCTAAAGGAAACCGACCCTGCATTTCTGGAGATGATTGAAGAAGAACCTGGAAACCCACATTAATCCTTCTATACTATTTTCTAAAATCTATTTTTTATTCCAGGAACTCGGACATAGAAGGCCGGTTTTGGAGTAGTTATTCCGCAAATGATTCACGCTGGAGCATAATAGACTGATGTCCGGTATTCTAAATTTTGTTGGACTATCCTTCGTCATTCATTTTTGAGAACTTTTTGCTTCAGCTTAAACTATGCTCACCTGAGGAAAATCTGTGCATCCAAAATTGTAATTTAAAGGCTCAGGTAACCTTTTCTTTTCGGGAAAATTAGTGCCGTACAGCACTGGCATGATGAGTATTAATTTCTATAAAAATAAGAGGCTCATGCATAAATTTTACATTTATGATTAAATTAGATCATGATTAAAAATCATATGATAATTGAATAAATTAATTATTGTTTGTTATATTATTTGGACCAGAGCACTATTGTTGAATGTGTTTTATAATATATGAAGCTCTGAAGTCTCTGATTTAAAATTTGAAAGCTAAAATGCATATATTCATTTTTGAAAATATTAAATAAATATTAATTTGAGTGATAAATGAGCCTGATTTTTGTGTTGCCTTTGTGTTTTACTCACTGTAAATCATTTAGGATTTAATTCTCCTAAACTGGGAAACTCTTTAAAATTTGAACCTGGTGTTTTTATTGGTAATGTTGACAAAATTTATTATGTTAAAATTAATTGTTCTCTTTGGCATTTTGAAATTACGTTCACGTCCTTGTGTGTAGTGGAGTCAGTAGATGCTATTTGGTACTGATTCCGCTCCCACAAATTGGTGCCGTATCCCTTTCCCAGAGTATTACAGTGAGTGAAATATTGAATTTTATGAAGGAGTGCAGAAATATTTGTGTTGATTATATGCATATGAGTACTGCAGAATTTGAATGTCGAAGTAAGTCACAAAATTTCTTTTAGTGGTGCAAAATATTTGAGTTTAATGGGCATGAAAATTTTTTTATTTATGTGTCATATAGTAAATAAGTGCAAAAAGCACATAAGCCCAGATGCACCAGAGTATTGTTTGCATTTTGAATTTGCATTTTACATATTGAAATTGTGTTACACATATATTCTTGATATATTTGACATACATAAATACACAAAATTCTATATGATATATGATATATATGAGTAAATTGAAATTTCCAAATACACACACATTGAAAGGTAAATACATAAAGTGCATACATTTATTTATGAAAAGTGAATACAATCGTTCTGTGCACATGCAAAAGTGATTCGAAGTTCATGATAATGAACAAAAAGTGGAAAAAGTTACACGTAGTGTTTTTCCTGTGCTCTGTTTACACATAAATGAGTGATAGAAAGTGAAATTTTTTTCGAAATAAACCGTGAAAGTGAAACTATTGGTGTGATAACTGTGAAATATGCCTCGAAATAATAAAAATTCTCGTGCAAGTAGGAGTAGTGACTCCTCTGCACAACCTGGTTCACGGAACCGTGTGCCTTCGGTGTCTCCACCACGACTTTCTCCAAATTCTGGCAGATCAGCTTCCGCTGTCAGAGACTCAAACAAAATGAAGGTCGGAATTGGATCGCAGTTCCTTGGATCCATTCCGGGTTTTGCTGGCAATGCAAATGAATCATTCCAGGACTTTTTGGAAAAGTTTTCCCTTGTCGCTGACCATGCCGAATGGTCTAATCGAGATAAAATTTTCGTCTTGAAGTTGAAATTGTCTGGTCGTGCTGAAAGACTGATAAAATCCATTCCTAAATTAAACCAAAGCACGAATTTTTCAGAATTAGTGAACGCACTCAAGGACAATTTTACAAAAAAGGAAAATATTGCCAAGAATGTCGCTTCCTTGGTAAATTGTAAACAAATGATTAACGAAGAGGTTCGAGAATACGCGAACCGCATAGAAGCTGAATCCTATGTGGCTTTTCCACAAGATACTGGGACTGACAATGAAGATTCCCTGAGAACTGCTATATTACTAAATGCATTCAAGAAAGGATTGAAAATCCTTATTCGAAAAGCTGTGTTATCTGCAAACCCACAGTCATTTGAAGCTGCTAAAGAGATAGCAATATTGGAAGAAGAAGTGCAAAATGAAGTGCTGGAAGAAATGACAGAAGACGTAAATACTGTGAGAACTGAAAATGACCCTAAACATGAAATTGAAGAACTGAAGAAAGAATTGAATTCAAAGAGGAAAGAATTTGAGAAGTTAAGAAGAAAATTTAGTGAGAACTCAGAAAAAAGAAAGAAAAGACTGGATGAGATAAGAGAAGATCTGGAAAAGAGCAACTCCAGTTTCGAGGAATCCCTATTGGATACGCCCTCTACAAGCAGATATAATGAAGATGAATTGATAGAGGAAGATTGGGAAGATATTCCAGTAAAGAAGAAACATAAACCATCAACATCTTTCAAAACTTCTACACCATCGAGAAGAACTGACAATAGAAACCATTTCAGTCAAAGAAGAACTCCGGTTGCCTCACAGGAAGAAGAGTGGTATGTTAAAAGTCCATATCAAAATTATTCTCCAAGAAAGAACTCTCTGTCTTTTAGAAAACTTTTTCGTAACAGTTCATATAGAAATTCAAATTTCCAGAGAAGAAATTTTTCAAATTTTAGAAATTCTTTTGATAATTATAAATTTCAAAACTTCAATAATTTTGGATATAGAAGAAATAACAGATATTTTAATAATAGATTTGGTAATAGAATACAATTTAGAAGACAGAATTTCAGAACACAAAATTTTCAATCTCCAAATTTTAATAGACAAAATTCTGAAGTTAGTTGCATGACGGAAATTAAAGCTCCTTGCCAGAAAAATTTTCCGGTCATCTCAGTTTTTGTTGAAGATGTCAAATTGAATGCCTTAATCGACACTGGAAGTTCTATAAACATTATCTATAGAGATGCTTTACAGAAAATTGATCCTCGAAAAGTGCAAACAAAACATACATCCATTATTGTGAAGGGAATTGGGGATCATGATGTTTGGGCTGATGAGAAAGCTTCTTTTCTTTTGTCCGTTGGAAAAGACAATATTGTGATTGAATGTTGCATTTTAAACACACCTGCACCAAACGAATACAACATGATTTTGGGAAGTACCTTTCTGCATAAAAATAAAGTGACCATTACCTTTGGACACAAAGATGTTCAACCTGAAATATCTGAGTGCAATGCTATAAATTATAAATATGATAGAAGAAATTACGGTTTTACAAATGATGTGGATTATAGATCCAAAGACACAAATTTTTCAAGAAATTTTAGAGGATATGAAAATAAGTGTGATAATGGATATTTATTTGAACAAAACAATTTCCACAATGAATTCAGAGATGTCGACCTTAGAGATTGTGATGCAAATGTGAATAAAAGATCAAATTATGAATGTGAAAATGATTTACATGAAATGCAGATGAATGATTATGTACATACAAACAGATCTTTGACAGAAAACAATACCAGTGACAATGAGATTTTTCAGACAAGATGTGAAAAACATGATGAAGGAAGTTCACAACAAAACAAGGCAATAGGTATTGCCAAAGCTTTTAACAAATGTGTTTTGAAACCATACACGGAGTCATTTATTAAATTAAAAAGAAATTATAAAATTCAGAAAGACACGACAATTTTACTTGAACCTATCAATAATAAAGAATTTTCTGCAAATAAAATTTTCATTGCTAGAAGCATTCATAGAATTCCTGAAAATGACTTTTTGTATGCAAAAGTTGCAAATCCATCTGAGAAAATTGTTTATATAAACAAAGGTATGAAATTAGGAACTTCCGAAAACATCTATGAAGCTGATATTGACATAAATAACAGAGTTGACATTGAAAACTGTATTGAAGAGAATGACACATTTGATGCATGGGGAGGAGATTTTGATTTGAAACATATGAATTATGCTCAGAAAACTTTGCTTTTGAAATTACTAAGTAAATATAAACATGTTTTTGCTAAGAATATGAAAGAATTGTCTGGATGTGACACCATACTGCATGAAATTAATTTGGAGTCTAACATACCTGTTAGACAAAAGCCATACAGAATTCCACATAATTTACAGAAAGAACTTTCACGTCAGGTGAACGAATTGTTAGATGCCAAGATTATTCAAAGAAGTACATCTCCTTACAATACTCCTGTGCTGTTTGTTAAGAAACCTGATGGAAGTTATCGGTTAGTAGCGGATTTCCGAAAGTTAAATAAGATTACGATAGTGGAAAACTATCCTATTCCGAACATATCGGAATTAATAGATAATTTATCTGGAGTCTTGTATTTTTCGACTCTTGATTTAACCAGTGGTTTTTATCAATTGTGTTTACATCCTAATGATTATCCAAAAACTTCTTTTTAAACACCTGATGGACACTTTGAATGGACCAGAACTCCATTTGGTCTTAAGAATGCGCCCGCATCCTTTCAGAGACTGATGTCTCTGGTGCTGGCTGGCATATCTGGAATTTATGTAGACGACATAATCGTTGCTTCAAGAACATTCGAAGAACATTTGAAAAAACTAGAAGAAATTTTTGTAAGATTAAGTAAACATGGTCTTAAATTGAAACCAAGCAAATGCTATTTTTTCAGAAAAACAATTAAGTATCTTGGATTTTTAGTATCAAATGGAAAAGTACAACCTGATACTCATAATTTGGAAGTTGTAGAAAAATTCAAAATTCCTAAATCAATTAAGAATGTGAGACAATTTCTTGGACTCACTGGATTCTATAGAAAATTCATAAAAGACTATGCTGAACTTACTCTTCCACTGACAGATTTACTAAAGACTAAGAATAATGAAAGTAAAAAGAAATTTATTTGGACTAATGAAGCTCAAAAATCGTTTGAAATTTTTAAAGGAAAACTTTTGTCAAAACCAATTTTGACCCTTCCAGATTTTAGAAAACCATTTATTTTACATACTGATGCTTCAAATCACTCTTTAGGCTGTTATTTGTCCCAAGAAGATGAAAATAAAATTTTGCATCCAATATCTTATGCAAGCAGGAAATTGAATGAAGCTGAATGTAAATACAGTGTTGTCGAAAGAGAAGCATTAGCTGTTGTTTGGGCTACAAACTATTACAAACACTATTTAATTGGAAAACCTTTCACAATTTTTTGTGACCAGAAATCTTTAACCTTTGTATTTAAATTAAAAGATCCTACATCTAGATTGGATAGATGGATTGCATCTCTATCACAATTTGATTATCAAATAGTACATAAACCAGGAAAAGCAAATGTGTTTGCTGATTATATGTCGAGAAATGTAGATGAATATACAAATACTATTGACAATATTCCACAAAGATTTGTGTCACAATATAAAGTGATAAACAATGTTAATCAAAATTTTCAAAATGTTAATCAAAATTCTCAAAGTTCTAATAATGTAAACAATACTAATAGTAGCAATAGAAGAGAATCAGAAGTCAATTTGAATCCTACCAATACAAATGAAGTAAATGAAATTTGTGCTGTTGATAATGGTGAAAGTGAAATGCAAAATGAAAATAACATACAAAGTGGTCAATTGGAACAAACATTTACTTGTCCTACTTTGCTCATAAGAATTAAGAATGCTCAAAAATCTGACCCAAGATGCAATAAAATTATAGATCTCTTAGATAAAAACATAAAACCTTACCCACAAACTTTGGTATTTTTTAGAAAAGATGATATCTTGTGGTGTACTCATAAACACCCTAAGCGTAGACACCAAGAACAAGAAAGAGTTGTTGTTCCACAAGAGCTTGTGTCTGAAGTTTTATGGCTACATCATGATTGTCCTACGTACGCACATTGTGGATTTAGAAGAACTTTAGCTTCTGTGAGTAGAAAATACTTTTGGCAGGGAATGTATTCCCAAACCCAAAACTATGTTGCATCATGTGAAATTTGTGTGGTAAATCGTGGTTTTAGAAATAACAAAGCACCCATTCAAAAATTTTCAAAATCCACATATCCATTTGAGCGAATAGCTATGGATTGTGTTGGACCATTACCTATATCAAGATCTGGAAATAAATTTATATTGGTAATCACTGATTACTTTACAAGATGGCCTGAAGCATATCCCTTAGCTTCAATTAAAACTGAAGACATTTTAAATTGCTTAGAGCACTACATGGCTCAGCATGGTATACCCAAATACATCGTCTCGGATCAAGGCACGAATTTTGTTTCTAGAACAGCAAGATGTTTTTATAAGAAATTAGGAATAATAAAGAATACTACTACTGCCTATATGCCTTCAGTAGATGGCTGTGTTGAAAGATTAAATGGTACTTTGGTCAGATCCTTGAAAAATATTGCATATAACGATAAAGATAATTGGGACAATTTAATCCATTTTGCTTTATTAGCTCATAGAAATGCCATACATGCTTCTACGGGTGAATCTCCTGCTTATTTACTCTATGGTAGAGATTTAACAGTTCCAAATACTTTGATTGCTGGATTTAAACCTCCGACATATGAATCAACATATGATTATGGTGAGGATTTGAGATTCCGACTTAAAAGAACATATGATGTAGTAAAAAGTAACTTGGAAAAAGCTGAAAATTCACAAATTTTACAACAACATAAGAAAGCGAAGATGCCCAATATTAAAGTTGGTGATTTAGTGTATCTTTACACTCCCTTTTTGCCTCAAGGCCAGTCAAGAAAACTGAGCTCTTTTAACAGAGGTCCTTTTAAAGTGATAAAACAAACATCTGCAGTAAATTTTCTTATAAAACATGTGATGAATCCCAAAAATGAACAACTGGTTCATGTAGAAAGCCCAGACCACACGACCAACCCAAGGGTTTATGGTAACAACTGGTTCATGTGAACAGACTGACTCTTTTACCTCCAAGAAGAGAGGAATTGCAAAAGTTTTCAAAACAAACTACTGAAAGTCAAAAACTGAACTCTAAGTCAAATAAACTTACTCCTGTGATCACCGCTGAGAAAGACTCTGTGAAACTAAAATCTTGTTTATCAAAAAGCTCAGAAAAATCTCAAAACAAAAAGACTGTGAAAAGAGTAAGATTTAATTTGCCAAATAAAAGGGTAAATGAAAATGCTGTTCATACTAGATCAAACTTTCATGCTAATAAAAGTCAACATTTCACACCTAGAAATAATTCAAATAACTTTGATAATAGAGGAAATGGAAGAATCATTTACAACAATAACTTTAGAAATAGTTATACACCACACCAAAATCAGTATTATATGACAAACAGAAATACACGTACACCTTATAATCATAGGAATCAAAGATTTGACAATATTAAATTTTGGTTGAGTTCACAATTTTTCAGAAATTAAATTTTGCAAGAAAAATCTCATTTTAAGTTTAGGTTTATACTTGTATCACACTAGATGATTTTCCCCTGTCGTCGTTTCAAATTAACATGTATTCGTGAAATTTTGTACACATAACATTGTAAACAATCATTTATAGTGTCATGTCGCATTTCTGCGCCATGAGCCTTTTTGTATTTTTCTGTGAGAGAAACATCCTTCTCTCCGTCCGTGCCTGTGCTGTATTTTTTGCTAACACTTGTTTCTATTGAAATCGCATTGAAAAGCGCATTTGGTCGTGAATTCGTTGGGAATGTCTAGGATTTGTGTCTGGCCGAGATGCGTGACGTTTGCTCGCATGTTGCTAGGAGAGCGCGCCTGTCCAATCAGGAAGAGGCGCAGCGGAGAGGAGAACTTTTTGCGTGGGCTCAAGCGACCCGCAGTTTGTTCTCTTGGAGCTGGAGATTTCGACGAATATAGTCGCTTGAAGAATTTGTCTAAGTTTTTAGACAAAGGGAGTTTTGGCCGAAATGGCTAAACTGGCGGAGATGGGCATTTGGTTCTAAAGGAAACCGCCCCTGCATTTCTGGAGATGATTGAAGAAGAACCTGGAAACCCACATTAATCCTTCTATACCATTTTCTAAAATCTATTTTTTATTCCAGGAACTCGGACATAGAAGGCCGGTTTTGGAGTAGTTATTCCGCAAATGATTCACGCTGGAGCATAATAGACTGATGTCCGGTATTCTAAATTTTGTTGGACTATCCTTCGTCATTCATTTTTGAGAACTTTTTGCTTCAGCTTAAACTATGCTCACCTGAGGAAAATCTGTGCATCCAAAATTGTAATTTAAAGGCTCAGGTAACCTTTTCTTTTCGGGAAAATTAGTGCCGTACAGCACTGGCATGATGAGTATTAATTTCTATAAAAATAAGAGGCTCATGCATAAATTTTACATTTATGATTAAATTAGATCATGATTAAAAATCATATGATAATTGAGTAAATTAATTATTGTTTGTTATATTATTTGGACCAGAGCACTATTGTTGAATGTGTTTTATAATATATGAAGCTCTGAAGTCTCTGATTTAAAATTTGAAAGCTAAAATGCATATATTCATTTTTGAAAATATTAAATAAATATTAATTTGAGTGATAAATGAGCCTGATTTTTGTGTTGCCTTTGTGTTTTACTCACTGTAAATCATTTAGGATTTAATTCTCCTAAACTGGGAAACTCTTTAAAATTTGAACCTGGTGTTTTTATTGGTAATGTTGACAAAATTTATTATGTTAAAATTAATTGTTCTCTTTGGCATTTTGAAATTACTTTCACGTCCTTGTGTGTAGTGGAGTCAGTAGATGCTATTTGGTACTGATTCCGCTCCCACAATAGTAACCAAGCAGTAAACATTTGTTTTAAGAGGTTTATTCTAAAAAGATTTTGTTACAGATTGTAGTGAATTAAATAGTTGCTCATCCAAACAGTATTTTTATGTTCAGAAAGAGCAAGCGTATGAACTAAAACCGACTAGTAACAAAAATGTCCTAAAATTCCGTTCAGAAAAGATAGGATTCTTGGATTTTATGTGAAATTAAACATGAATCTTCATATGTGTCTTTAAAGCAGATGAGTGAGAAAAGCTCTTTCAACACATATTTCAATTGAACGGTTTTCTTCCAGTATGAGTCCGGGTATAAGAGGCGAGATGACGTTTACGTTTAAATCTTTTTTCTCGGATATGACTCTTTATATTATGTTCATATGGTGTGCAGTATGGACATGTGTCACACCTGAATGATATCCCACCATCGTCGTTTCTAAAACACTTATATTCAGGTGGTAATCCGGATGTTCTGTTGACATTTGGACTGCTGGTACAATTGAAAGCACCATCTAAAAGAGAAAGAAAATATGTATATTTAATGCAGAGAAAAATGAAATACGTTTTGGCAACACAAAATGGAGATCACTTCCGATGCTATCAATACTACTGTGTCAAAAGTAACACGGTTTAAACAGATTCTCATGTGATTGTGCCTAATTGAATTTGGGCAAACCAAAAGTGAATTGTAACATATCATGTTTTGCAAAATCTTAATGCAAGTATTTTTATAACTCGAAATTTTATTGAATTTTTTGAAGATTTTGAAATATAGATTTTTAAATGTTAAATACAAATTTTATTATTTCTAAACAGCATATCAAATGGGATATAATTTTATATTTACATATTTAAAGTATGTAGAGTAATATCTTGTATAAAAAATGGTATATGCAATTTCGTTTTTATAAGATGCAATTTTCAATGTTTTTTTCAAATAAAAGAAAGAAATAGAATTTTTTTTATTAAAGCTCTCTTTGGGAAGCCATATTATTATCCACTTAAAAGCACAGATATTTTCAAAAGATAAATTTGTCAGTCCAAAATAGCTAAAATATCTGTGGACAAAATTACATTGGTGCAAAATTTCCCCAAATATGTGTTGCCATCTGTTGAAAGTTCTTATCTCAAAACTATCATCAGTCCTTTTCTACAGATAAGATTAATTAATTGGTGAGCACAAATCATAAAGTTTAATCAGATCGTCTATTATCTGTCTCAATCTGATCTTTTTTTTTACCCAAATCTAAGTGGTAGAAGATATTTATTTAATATCAAAACACAGAGTTTATCCATAATGGAAAATGCTGCATCTCCGAAAAAATAAATTTTTACAAAACATGTTTATTTCTAATCCATCAATTCATCCAAAACACATTAGGTGTTAATACATGTACTAAAATGCATTAGACGTTAATAACCCCAAACACAATAACAATCAATCTTAATTAATAACAACATTAATTAGTAATAACACCGTTTAATGACAAGTAAATATTTCTTAAACATCAATTCTCAGAATTTGTACTTTAACAAGATTGTTCTGAAGAGATCTTGTTATACACTAACGCTTATCACTTATCGCGAAACAGAATTTTAAAATTTAGAACACACTGCGTATAGGCAAAGATCATCTAAAAACGGAAATGACCTATAATTCTGTTCAAATTTATGTGAACTTAAATATCAGTCTTCATATATATCTTCAAAATAAATGAAAGAGAAAATCTATCAGAACACAAGTTGCAAGTGAACGCTTCCTCTTCAGTGTGAATACGGATGAAATCGACAAGATGGAGTTTCCGTACGAATATTTTACTACATTTGTTGCATTTTAAGAGCTTTTCTTCCATGAACTCTGATATGATTATAGAGGTAATATTTCAGTCTACGCATTGCACTGCAGAAAGAGTATGCAAAAGACCTTTCTTCTGTCTGAATTCTTATACGACTATCTAAGTGATGTTTCTGTCCAACCTTTAATTGCAAAAGGGACATTGGATGGACATTCCTCCTGCGTGAACTCTGTGATTCTTCATGATTCTTCATATTATATTCGTATGTCGTAATAAATGGACACGTACCACGCTTAAATAATATTCCACTATCTTTATTTTGAAAAAATATACGAGTATGTTCATGCGATAATCAAAATGCCATTTTGGAATCTGAAATGCTGGTAGAATTGCACCACCTGAAAGAAGATAGAATGAAATATTTAATGTAGGAAAAAGATAAATTTGTCATTCCAATAAAAATGAAAGTGTCTTTAAACAAAATGACATTGGAGCTAAATTTTCTTTCACTGTACGTTGCCATATGCTAAAATTTATTTTTTCTCAAAACTACTCAACACTTTTTCTGCGAATGACATAAATCAATTGGTACACAAAATGCACATGCTATTTATATTTTCTGTTATCTATCTCAATAATTATGATGGGACAGAAAGGAATAAATTAACAATAGTCAATAAATAAGCAACAATGAAACAATAATAGAAAAACAAATATTAATTCATAATCAAATAACAATAAATAAAACAATTCGCGATAATTAAAGTACAACAAAATATTATTTTCCGCTAAAAGGAATGCACGATGAGCATTTGTCGATCAGATAACTAAAAGACGAGATATAAAAGGTTTTCTTTTCTTCTGTGGTGGACATACTAGAAAATCATTTGAAAACTGCAAGCAAAATTATTTAAAATTGAACTCAGAATTGCAACGCCGCTTTGAGGCTAAACACTACATCTTTCAGAGTTGAACATCTGAATTATGGGTTGGCCATTTTAACAAGGTGCACAATTCAACACTACCAGATCCTCAAATTTAGAGGAGAATGATTATTACTAAAGAAAAAAACTCTTATTAATGATATTTTAGCAGAAAATTTGATGCATTTATTAGAAAAATTCCATGTTAATATAAATTGTACTTTAATACAATTACAGAGAAGTCGAATTACAAAAATTTCAAATAAATTATGCATAATATTTGTATTATGAGATAAGTGTCGTTAGTTCGCCCTTTAAATTCAGAGGAAGACCACAGTAACGATTTTCCATGGAATTCAAATTATAAGTTTAAGCACTTGAAAGTTTTATTAATCAAATAATTTTATTTATAAATGGATATACTGCGAGTTCTTGTTTACAACAATTTTAGAATGTGACTTGTGTATGAAATTATGTTTATCAGTTACCCGGTTTCGGGTCCAAAGCACAGCCCCCTTCTTCAGGGTGAAAACATAAAGTAACTACCTCAGTCAAAGTAAGAGAAATTTCTTTAGCCAGAGAGTTTTGAACGGAACAAAGGTAGTATGGCGTTGCCATCTGATGAAAAGAAGGTCAAAAGGAAAAACATTGAAGAAGTTACTTTTCATTATTAATCCAGTACAGAGTTCGTTCATGGTTTAAATTCAAGAACTCGTAGTGTTGTAGAAAACAGTAATCAGTTAAGCGTTTGAATTTAAAAGTAAAAATAAAAAAATGTAATAAATGTGTTTAAAGGAATTACATTTAATAGGAATGCGTGTAATAAATATAACAGACAAATTTAATAAATTTAAAAGTAAAATACAATGCTAATGCAATATTTCAGAAATTTTCATGAAATAATAAAAATTAGGATATAAACCTCAATGGGACAAAATTAACGATTTAAAATTAAAATGTGCATAAGGCGAAAAGTCACATTTTTGTTCAAGAGAAAAAACTTACTAACTGTATCGCAAATAACACAGAAGAACTCAATTTTATCAAAATTTAAAAGTAAGTTGTAACATGTAAGACAGAAAAATTTATTATATTCATCACGTCATGGCGACATTAAGTTTAAGAATTATAAAAGTTTTAATATAATCGTGTTAAGAAAGATAATTTTATAGAACTATACAAATTTAAATTCTGATCATGAGAAATATCAATTTAGGAAAAGTATTTAGATGGCCAAATAGAAAATATTATTTGCCAATGACAACAATGAATACTGAACTATAGTTGAACACAGCAAAACCATTCGTTTGGAGTCGGAATTGTAACTTGGGAAATGCGGACAGAATTGTCATGCTTGAAAATAGGTTAAATCAAATACAATCTAAAAGAAAAGATTAAATTAATTAAAGATTAAAGACAAATAATTCCTTATCTTATATTTAAATAGTACCAAATCATGTATAATTTAACATTTAATAAGATAACATTTAATAACACCACATAGAAACACAAGTTAAGTACAATTTTTGCACTTCATATATTAGTAAGACTTATTATTAACTCATTTTAGAGATAGCATACTATTGAATCAAAACGCAAGCATGCTTTATGTAAATAATAACATTTTTAGCTCGAAATTGGTAAAAATTTTATTCTTCAATCTGTTAAATCCGTTTTTAAAACAATCATTTAAGGAAGAATAAATATTTTAAATTAGCATGAATTGAAATATAGAAATGAAAATCTTGTGCCATATTATATTATTAAACTGAATCAATATCATAACGTTATTCATATAGATATAAGAAACAACAGTAGATAAACATCAAATATTGTAAACAATGATGACAACAATAGTAGATAAGCAACAAATATTGTAAACAATGATGACAACAATAGTAGGTTAATAACAAACATTCGTTTTAACAGGAATTTTCTGAAGATATCTTGTTACATATTGCTGTGAAATATTTTCTCATTTATAAGAAAACTGTATTTTTAAATTTAGAACGAACTTCGCATAAACCAAGATCCTCTACTAATAGGTATGCTCTATAATTCCGTCCCGAAAAGGATTTTTGGATTTTATGTGGATATTATTAAACATGAGTCTTCAAAGCAGATGGTTGAGAAAAGCTCTTTGAACACAAATTGCAAGTGAACGGTTTCTCTCTGGTATGGATACGGATATGATAGACGAGGTGATGCTTCTTTTTAAACTTTCTACTGCAATGATGACACTGAAAGGGCCCTTCTTCCGTGTGAAATTTGATATGTCTGATGGAGTCATATTTCGGTCTCATCATTTTACTGCAGCATGGACATTTGAAGAGCCCTTCTTTCATATGGACTCTGATATGATCAACATGTTTATGATTCTGTGTAAATCTTGTACTGCAGTAGCTACATTTAAAGGTTTTTCCTTCCGTGTGAACTCTGATATGTCCCTTCATATTATGTTCGTATATTGTTGAGTACGGGCATGTGTCACACTTAAATGATATTCCACCATTGGTGTTTCTCAAAATTATGTATTCAGACTGTAATCCAAACGTAATTTTATGATCTGAACTTCTGGCAGAATTGAGAAGACCACCTAAAACAGGAAAACATAACATTTTTAAAATAGAAAACAGATAAATGTATTTTCAATATAATATTGAAATCACTACCGAACGCAAAATGCTATTAATCTTTCAATGTCAAAATATTTGTCTCTATGCAGATTTTTACGGGGTTGCACTTAACTGAAATGAAACATATATATCATTTTAACAAAATCTTAAGAAACATAATTTTGAAACACAAAATGTTATTGTATTTGATTTGTGATTTTTTCAAACATGGATTTTAGATAATTGTATTTAACATTTGAAATTATCCAACCGCCATTAAAATTTGTATTAAAATGTATGTAGAATAAAATTTATTAAAAAAAACTAATATTTAGTAATTTACATTCTTCAAGATCCATTTTCTTTAAATTTTTCGAAATAAAAAGAACAAATTAGAATTTTTTTTTATTACAGAATCGTTTGTGTAGTCTTCAATCACACTGCAGACTTAAAAGCAAAAACATTACATATTACATTAAAACGAAATTTTCTCTAAACCGTTAAAAATGTTTTCTAAAAACTACTCAACACTTTTACTACGGATGAGATAAATAAATTAATACACACCCCCTGCCCCTCATATTTAATTAAATATTCTATTTGTTTCAATCTGAATTTTTTCTTCTGTTCCAAATTTGATCGGATAGAATGGAACAAATGCACTAAGGGACAATTGGAAAACGTCGATTAGTGCAAGAGATATCGAAGGTATCCTATTTTCTGTAATTAACTGTAGTTCATATGCTAAGAAATCCTTTGAAAATTGCATGCGCAGTCAATTAACACGGATCTCAGGAATTATCTCGTTTAGAAATTTGTTCCAAAGATGAACATCGTAATAATCGATCCGTCCCGTTACGTTACGAAGGTTTAAAACTTGGATTACCAGATTCTGACATTTAAAAGAGAATGATTATTATTATTAAAAGTATTAAATATCAGTTGATAATATTTTAACAGAAAAATTATTTTAACAAAATTTTTGAAAAACAAAAAAAATTATATTGAATCTACACATTTTAAATAAGAAGCAACTATATATTTGCATATATATTATACATATATTCTTACCTGAATGTAATCAATCTTTTCGAAATAGAAATGTGTTTTGATTGCAAAATATTACAAACTTATAGATGGGATCTTTAAGCGCCCCACTGAAACAGTGATCTTTAACAAGGTCCCTAATTTGGTGTTAATTTCGCTTTCGGAGCACACATAAAACAAATAATAAGTATCTCACACATTCAATTTAAATCACAATCGTTATTTCATAACATGTTGGATTTAAATATTTTTAAAATATAGCATACTAAATTTTATTTCTATAAAAGGATTAACTCTTTTTTTTATTAACTTAATACTAACCATGTACCTTAAATTACATTTATTCAACACAGCAATCTCACCTAAACAAAATGCTGCAGATTCCGCCACTTTACGGAAATCGCATGATGAATTTTTATACAAAAACTTGAGTTCAGTAATTTCAATATTGAAGTTTATTACGGATTTAGATTCATACATTAACTACTAAACACTTCGTAAAACATAGTGAACAGGTCAATGCATTGAAGTACAGGGCTGCATCAAGAAGTGAAGCTACACTTTTTTATATCATCTATTAATATCCACAAGCGTTCAAAAATGTAATTCTCTGAGGTACAGTTAAAGAGAAATTTATATTTTCAGAATTTATATATGAGAAAAACTTAAAATAATGAGTCTTTAGTGTAAAAAGAGAGTATCATAACCATTCATTTTATTCCGCAACATTTTGCATTCTTCGTGCAATTGTTTATGAAAGCGAGAAAATCAAAATTACCATGAATTGAATAAGAAAAAATATAACAAAGTAATTTATAAGCGAATTGAAATATGTTAACTAAACTTTCAAAACATTCTACAATTTTTTAGCCACAAAGGAAATTTAAAAGCAAAAGCACACTTTTATGAATTGTAATAGGCACTTCTGGCTTTGCCTAATTACCATAATGTAAGTCAACATGAAAGAAAGTGAAATACTGACAATGAACTAAAAATATATAACGAAAAAAATTAATTATTTATGATCAAAATATAAATTTTACAAATAATTTCTAATACTTTTTTCTAAAACTGAGTTTCACAAGAAAATATTCCATGTTTATAAATACGCGCACACATTATGTTCTAAAAATGAATTGAAAATATGCATGTATCAAAAATTCAAAACTTAATGACACTCAGATTTTTCTCAAGAATATGTATTAATCCGCATGACTGTTTGTTTCATTAGTATTGTACGAAACGTGTTTTGAGAAACATAATATGTAAATGGTTTCTAATTGCATTGGTCACGAGACATTCCTTCCAAAAACGTGTTTATAAATATTCTTCAATTAATGTAAATAGAGTTTGAAACAAAGCCATAAAATACTATTGAAGAAAACATTAGTAGACTTCTAGAAGTTAAGTATGAGTTTTTTTTATGTCTCTTCAAATTTTGTGACAGACAAAAGCACCTGGAACATAAGTTGCAGTGGAAAGGTTTTTCCCCTGTATGAGCACGCATATGATCTCTAAGGTTCCCTTTGTCTGCATCGGAAGGGCTTTTCTCCTGTGTGAATTCTGATATGACTCTTCATATGGGACACTATCATTGTGGAGTATGAACATGATTGGCACTTCAAGAGTTTCTTTCCATCGTTGCTCAGATGAAGCAGGTATTTGGAGGGTGATCCAGTCGCACCAGTGTTGTTTGAACAGCAACTAGAGTCAAAGTCTCCATCTAGAAAAAGAAAAGATAAGAATTCTTAGTATAAAAACCAAAAGAATACTATCTGGAGCATGTAGCTCCTCTAGACTTTCTCATGCATTTATATTTCATATATTATGAAAGTTCTCTTTTCTCACAATCCATATAAGAATGGAAAACCAAATATATTTTAATGATTCTTTACTCACAACTCATACTTTTGAAAAATTATTAAAAGTCTCTCAAACTATTTAAAAATAATTTTTCGTTTTGATAGTAGAATGAATTGGACTCATGTGCCGGTTTCCGTTGACATATTGTATTATTACTTTCCTTATATACATAATATATAAGGAAAGTATTATAACGGGGCCGAAAATTCGAATTCGAGTTTTCGACGGGAGAGCACGTTTCAAGCATCCCTGATCACAAATCAAACATTTTTGAGGTGATGTCTCTGTGTGTGCGAAAGTATGTGCGCGTTTGTGTGTGAACGTATGTGTGTGTGTGTGTGTGTGTGTGTGTGAAAGTATGTGTGTGTGTTTGGAGACGATAACTGACGAACAAATAGACCGATTCGAACAAGATTTGGTGCAAAAATCGTAATCCGTGAATACTGGAAGCTTATTGTTTTTAAACGTAATCGAATGTTCAGAACCCCCCTAAATTGTTGAGTGAAATTTTAAAAAAATCATCAAAATATCAAAACATTTAATAAAGTTACGCAACTAGACATTTTTAATGTAATTTTTCCTTAGAAAACGATTGATATAAATTTTAGAACGCTAGCATGAACCGTTCTTGAGATATTGCACATTTTTTAAGTAAATTTATCAAAAAATCCCATAAATTAAAAAAAAATATTAACTGTTGAGAAAAATGTTCATTTTTCATATGTAATACCATGCGATAAATTGGGTAACATCATTCTCGTGGATTTAGCTCGTTCCATAAGAAAATATACTTTGAGTAATACTTTTGTATTTGAAAGCCAATAGTTATTTATCTGCTATAAGAATAACTTATTTATCCGTCCATAACGCTTGGCGAGATTTTGGAACCGAATTTGGCGGAATGTCGCTAACTTGACGACTTTTTTAAATGTTGCCAAATTAACGAAAATCTCGCCAAATGGATAAAAACGACACTGAATCAATGAAAATGACGATTCATTGACGAAAATTCAATATCTTGGAAAGAATATAAGTATCTACTATATGAATAACATTTCTTTTAGCTGTAAAAGTAGTAAATTTATTGCATTATATAAGGAAAGTCATGTGTTGCTCACATCAGATTTTTTTAATAACTTTTGCATTCCTATATTTCAAAATATCCCTTATAAACCATATTACCACCTTCGTTCCAACAATTATGATTTTCTGTAATAGACACAATTCTTTTAAAATTTGATAAATCGTAAAAGTCGAGGTCAATGCATACGAATTAAAAATAAAATCTATCTATTGCTATAATGTTTTATAAACATAATTCCATATCCCTAAACATAGACACCGAATAATATTCTCCATCTGTAAACAGACACCGAAACTTTTCTCAAAATTATTAGAAATGTGCCGATAAGGTTTGTTACGTGTTCATTTATTAAAATTTTAAACTGGGAAATAACTTAATGGAAAAATATTTTCTGTCTACCACAGTAGAAAGATGAAAAAATTCCCCTAGTATAAGCAAACTTCACTAAATACGTACAATACATTGTAATACCACCAGCCAGAAACATACATATTCTTTATGTGTTTGTCAAATTGAATCAAACGCCTTATCTTAAGGCTGTGTGTGTTCTGCAAGCAAGAGCTATGTGAATGTCCTATACCTTCAAAATCAATCCCTATTTAAATGCATTAGAGTTAATATTAATCAGATTGTACTTTGCACAAATTCCGGCATCTGCAGGTATGCATGTTTTGTGTTATTTTATAATACTATCTTATTAACTATACGTAATTTTTTCAATTGCAGGAAAAAAGGACAAAGCGAAAAAAATAGCGACCATCGGCCATATATTAATTTAGGTGGGTTTCAGTTAATCACCTTAGAGGCGGAGAAAATTATGGTTTCTTTTCTAAAAGTTTCATGTACGTTTAAAAATTTTCCTTCATTTTGTTCTTTTATTATCCTATCCTATTCTATTGCTATCTTATCCCTTTTTCTTGTTTTGCCCTTTCTTTTCAAATTTAGATTCCTTCATGTTTTTGTTTGTTTCTTTATTTTTTATTTTCAATTGCTACTTGTTTAAATTTATATCGTACTTCCATTAAACTTGACTTTTTTATTACTAGGTTTTATTTTGGTTAAATAGCAGAGATAAGTTTTCTTAAAACCTTACCGTAAATTCCACCGAGAACCTAAAGGCTCAAGCGATTGTTTTAAGAGTGTTTGTTTCTCTGTCTTTGACAGGCGTAAATACTAGTAGTTAGATAATTCTTTAAACTCGGTATAATTTGGCATTTAAAGGTGTAAAATTACGCAATTTATGATTGTGTAGAAGAGTTGGTATATTGCCGCTAACTGTTTTTCCCAACTCAATTTTTCAAATTATTTTTTCAAAAATAACATACTGATCAAAAAACATTTAATTACTTAATTTTTGAGACATCATCACAGGGTATATCTTTTAAGCGATTTTATAAGGATAAATATTTCATTCTGGTGCAGCTGAAAATATCTGATCAAAATCACTTCAGAGCGAAACTTTCTCAAAGCTTTCTTTGTCATCTGTTAAATTATCTACCTTAAAAATGCGAAACTCTTTTTCAGAAAATTTTCAATGAGATAAACTAATTGTTTAATACAAAACATATTTTATCAGATCGCGTCCCATTATCTATCCCAACAATTATGATGGGACAGAGTGGGGCAAATTAATTACAACATATACTTTTAAACTAAAAAGTATTCACGTTAATCGATGCTGATTGGATGATTAGAAAGCTAGATATTTAATAAATCTCGTTTTCCTGTTGTTTGTGGGGTGACAACTTCAACCACAGGCAGTCAAAATTT
Source organism: Amaurobius ferox (assembly GCA_951213105.1). NCBI lineage: Eukaryota > Metazoa > Arthropoda > Arachnida > Araneae > Amaurobiidae > Amaurobius > Amaurobius ferox. Next base: position 98,463,411 of record OX578155.1, read on the forward strand.
AACTGAGGACAAAACCCTCGTTTTTCAATTAACTCCTCGGCTTCTAAGGATAAGCATTTTAATAATGGATGAAGCATGGTCTTAAGGCTTGGAATTCATCAATATAAAAACGTTAAATTTAAGAAAGAAGTACCGGTAATAGCTAATCAAAACCTATTTAAAATATTATAACAGAAAAATTGTTGTTATGTAGAAATATGTCATATTAATAACTCCCATACATGAATATAAAGGTGAATATAAGATATGAATAATAGAATTTTCAAATAACAAAATGTGCATAATATTTATCTAGGTAATTTCGATATCACAACCCCCAAAACCATAGGAAAACGCTGTAAGGATATGTTTGTTCATCCCATTGCAATTTTACCATCCTATAACGAAACTGCGAAAGGATAATTAGAGTATCTACACAATTTTCATAATGAATATGCTCTTACATATGGGGGTCTACTAAAGAATTCAACTCTTGTAGCTTTAAACATGAAATATGGAAAAGAGTTATTTTCGTTTATTAATATACACAAATGACATTTCAACGATTGTTGTACCCTCAGTTTGTGCATTAGATGGTGCAATTTTTTGACATCACTGAGTACTAATTTCACTAACAACACAAAATAAAGAGCACAAATCGTTCTTTTACAAGGGCACGATATGGTCATACTGGCAAGGAGCAACTTAGAACTCTGTGATACACACACACACACACACACACACACATATATATATATATATATATATTGAATCTTTTCGTTAAAAAATTTGCAGTTGTATGAATTCATTAAATATTTTTATATTTATTTATTTGAATATATTCATGAATATGATTTTATATTTTTGCAGAAGCAAAAAAATAAATGTAAAGGCCATGAAATTGTCTAGCAATTTTATAAAATGAAGAGCAAAGATAGAAATACCGCAAAAACAATCATTAAATCAAAATAAGCACAGTTTTATTACTACAAAAAATGTTTACATTTGCTTCAATAAAATATTACAAATCAAAATAAGAAATCTTTAAACGAAACCCGACAAAAAAAAGTTAAAGTTTTTTTCTTTGATATAAAATTATACATTAAATGTAAATACAAAGCTAAAAATCATTTCCTCCACAAATGATTTTACAAAATGTATTTCCATTTTTATAAGGGACAAAATTTCATTATTTAACATTAATATAAGCATATAACAAATAACTGCACAATGACATTTACTTTCCCAATTAAGTTTCAATTTATTTATATTTCTAATGCGGTTGCATTTGTATTTCAAAGACTAAATTTGCATTTCAAATAATGATTGAAACTTTATTGAAATAAAAGAATTAGAATCATTTCAAGAGATTATTCAAGCTCATGAAAGTATATTTAAAACTATTGTACTCAAAATCTCTTACAACACTCCTCAAGTAAATGGATTCTCATACAGACATACAGTCTTTAGTTAACGCATCTGAAATTTATGTTAGTTAGATATTTATACTCATAAATAAGTACAATGGTCTCCAAACGTTTTACTGATTTGCGGGAAATAATAAAAAATTATTTTTATTAATTTTACATCTTACGAAAGACAACAAACTCATTTTGCCTTTTTTCTTCTCGTATAAATAATACAAATGTGCGTTATTCGAATTTTTTCATACTGATACAATGTGTGATAAAAATTTAATGAAACTAATTCTACGATTATAAAATTTTTGAAATTAAATTATATGTAGATACAAGAGTTATAAATTTATTAATAATTTAAAAGCGATATGAAATATAATAAAATACGAAAGCGTTGTTTATTGATATAAATTTATAATAATATTCATGAACGCATTTGAAAATAGTTCAAAAATATAATAAATGTTGAAAACGGAAAATATGAAGATAACAGGTACTCATATCAAGTGAATGATCACTTAAAGTCTCATTACAAACTTTGTTCAAAATCAAAGTAGTGAAATTCCAATCGTGAAAGCAATAGTAGAACCCCGGAGAAGTTATTTATGAGTTCTCTCATGCTTCTTCAAATTAGACAAGTGGCTAAAGCTCCAAGAACACACACTGCAAGTGAAAGGTTTTTCTCCTGTGTGAGTGTGTCTATGAGAAACAAGATTACATTTCATTGCAAATTTTTTAAGGCAAAGGATGCATTGGAAGGGCTTTTCTCCCGTGTTATTTCGGATGTGGATCTTCATTTTGGCCATATATGATGTAGAGAATGTACACGATCCACACATGTAAAGTATCCGGCTATTCTTGTCCAGACACACACGGTAGTTTGGTGATGATACAGATGTAGCAGTGTTGTATCTGCAGCGGTCAGCAACAAAATCATCGTCTAAAGAAAAAATTTAAATACTTAATGTAGAACAAACAATAAAAATGCACTTCAAGATGTCATACATATTTTTTATGCCCACTGAAAACAAGTTTTGTTTGTCTATATGACAAGTAATAAAAAACTTTTGCCACCTCAACATATGTTTTTCTTTCTTACATAAGCTTTTCTTCTGAGCTTGACTTTTTGATACATTAATATTACCTATTTGGATTCAGTATTACCCAAATGAATATGCTTTTAATTCATACATGTCCAGAAAATTATAAAATGTTTTTATAGAATAATTATGAGTGTCACATTGCTCAGATAAAATTATTTTTAAGATAAAATAAATAAAGCCGCAGTGGCAAAAGAAGTTATGCATTTTTTCCAATTAACATTTCTATTTTTATGAAATAACTTCATTTCATTGTATAAAGCAACTAAAATCTGCAAGGTAAAAAATAGTAAAAAAATAAATTGTACATACAACAGAGAATTTACTATTCCAATTTTAAGGTTCACAAATTTCTCCATTCATAATCGTAGTTCACAACTGTACTTCATTATAATAATCTTCATATAAAACCAGACGAATTGTCGTACATTTTAAAATTAATTGCAATTGTTGTTCTTAATAATCATCAGTTCTCATACAGATATTGTATAATCGTATTATACAGAAAAGCCCTTGGGAAACAAAAGACACCAGACCCGAATAGGACGTTAGAGATCAGCCCAGGAAAAAGAGGCTCTTTCATTGGTGATCCATCGCACGCATTACCGAAAAGAAAAAATGATTAAATCTAGCGGGTCCGGCATGGGAATCACAATAGATCCCGGCTGTGGGGCAGTCATATCAGAAGAATGAGTGTCTAAAATTTATCACAAAGCACATATTTATTGTGTTTCTCATTGATATCGTTCACAGAAAGCGTACAGTGATAAATTATTGTTCTTAAAACCGCTACAAAGCAATAAACGATATTAGACTTTAATAAAGCAGTAAAAGTCATAAGGAAGACACTCAAATTGCAGATTACAGTAACCGTGGACCGGTTTTGTGCTTAATATGCGCTCATCAGTATGAAATAACCGTTAACTGCAATAATGTAACCTAATGTAACTGATGAATATGAGTTGAATAAAAATATCTTGTTTTCTTTGTGTCCTATTATCTGTCCCAATAATTGTGATAGTGTAATAAATGAATTATAACCGATCCTTTTGAATTAATTTACTCCAGTTTTGCCCGTTAAACGATGCTGATTGGAACATGCATTACAGCGCTTGATGTTTAATATGCTCCTGTGGTTTTTGGTTGTGAAAGGATCAACCACGGTCAGTCTGAACTGAATATTTTGAACTTAACACTTGCTTTATAATACATATCGCATATTTAATGATGAGCACTGTAATAATGTGCAGAACAATGGCCCCGAAGACAGGTGTGCAATAAAACCAGAACCTAAATTTTAAAGGAGCATGATTGCTATTAACAGGTGAACATATATTTACAATACTATAACAGAAAGATTAGAATATTTACATAGAGAATATATTTGTTTAAGAATATATTTGTATACAAGTTTACAACAGTGAGAATTTCAAAAAATAAAATGGTATTTTTCAAGAATTTTCTATTTCTATTTTCTATTTTACAGACAGAACTGTGATATTTTACATCCGGATGAATGGGTCTTTCTGAATAGGAAAAATATTTCATTTTCTGTAATAATTTGTATTCGTTTAAAAATCAATCGTTTACGAAAACAAGAATATTAAATAATAACATGAAATAAAAAAAGTAGTTACTCATGAAATAGCGTTTTGAAAATTGCGAAGAATTGTTTTCATTAATACATGAGCTAAATATTGAAAATTAAAAAATTCAATCCCATAGTACATTTAAAGGTAAACGAACAAATTTATGTTTCATTGCTAGGCATAGCTGACATTTCCTTTATCGCACAGAAGTAGTAAAAAAAAATAAAATTGTGGAAAAGGAAGTCAAATGTCAAATTCTAACAAGATACTAAAATCTATAACAGCGAGAGATGATCGTCAAAATATAAATTTCACTTACAGAATCTTTACTTTTAAAATGAAATATCAAAGAAAATGTTTCAATTTAAGAGTGAAGAAACTTACTTAAACTAACATTGCATTCACAATAAGCAAACTTTCATTACAAACTTAATAACAATTATTATTCCTTAGAAACATTAGTTTACATACAAATTTTGTGTAAGCGTACTACCCTTAAAAGCTCTTGGGACAATCTTATCTAGAAAATGCGTGTCATAAAAAAACATTTTTTAAAATACGATTAGAAATGTAGTTTGTAGACTCACTTTTAAAATTAAGGAAAGTCATAAAATTCCATTTCTGAAAACGGTGTAGAAATTAAATCAATCTATTTATGAGTTTTCAGAGGTGATCTCAAATGGTTCGTGGAAAGTCCCTTGAACACACACAGCAAGTGAACTGTTTCTCCTTTGTATGAACACGTTCATGACAATATGAAATAGAAAATATTTTTAAATAAGATTGATTGAACAGTATTTATGTTTATCATATCTCGGAAAAGATCCTTCAGCAAGTAACAAAACAACAGCTTCTGTTTTGTCTGAACGCACAAGGGATTCATAACCTCACTTTTACTACTGCAATTGTGAATTCTTTATACCTCAGCACACTTAACTCTCTGGAGATGTGTGGACGAGTACTTGACACTTAAAGAATTGATAAACATTGTGACACATATTTATATTAAATATTCTAAAGATTAATTCAGATAAAATCATTTTTCCACAAATTTAAAAAGGACGTAACCAGTGATTTATTTCAAGGATACATGCATTTTCTTAGATACGTATTTGAAAAAACTGATAAAGTGAAATGCTCAAGAGTTCAAAGAACAATCTTTACATAATTAATGAAGAAAAAACAATAAAATATTACATAAAGATTTATAAATTGAACTAGACAATACAATAAAAGGTGAATTTCCCTGGAAATGTAAAATAAAGTATAAAATTAGTAAAGCGCACAGTAAAACTCTTTTGAAGCAAACACAAACTATATCTAAATACTAAAATTTTACAAAATGAAAACATTTATCTAAAATGTCTGATAAATAAAATATGAATAATAAAAAGAATACAATATAATTTACAAAATTATACATGTTGTTAGTTAAACATTTCGGAATGCATTTGTTTCCAAAGTCAAATATACACAATATCATAAAACGACTGAAATTAACGCATTTACACGAAATGTAACGCAGGTAGACGTGTAAAAACTACACGAAAAATAAGTAATAAAAATAAATGTTTTGCAAAGACAATTGGAACGAGCCAAAAACCTTTATATCCTTCTTTTAATTAAATACAATTTGATGGATCTTTCATGTGTTTCATAAAATGTTTTTTATAACAGTGTGGATAATAAAAGCTGCAGGAAGACTTTTTGAGAGTGAACAGTTTTTCTCACGTATGAAGACGCATATGGGCTGTAAGGTTATATTTTTGGCAAAAACCTTTATTGCAATGCTGGCAAGTGAACGGTTTCTCTCCTGTATGTATACGAATATACTGAGCAAGGTGACTTCCTTTTTTAAATCTTTTCTCACAATGAGGACATTTGAAAGGTTTTTCTCTCGTGTGAACTCTGATATGATCCTTCATATTGGACAGTTTATATGTGGAGTAATTACATAGTTGACACGTGTAGAATTTCCCACCATCATTGTTCACTTGGTACTTTGGCACTAATTCAGATGCAAAAGAATTATTTAAATCATTGCATGGGTCTTCCAAATCATAATCCAACCGTCCTATAAAACGGATACATTAAAATTTTGCAAGAAATAACAGATCAAACATGTTGTAATTGTACTAGCATATGTATATAAAATTCGAGCAAAGCAAATCTTAATGATACATAAAACAACTTATAATTACATTATATATCAGGAAGTAATAATAGAAGATACAATATGAAATACATTTTCCGAAATATTTGAAATGTTCCAAAATAATTCAGTTACAATTTTAATAAAGAATTTTGAAGTATTGCATGTCAATAAAATAGAATGTTAATGCAGATGTTTCTCAGAATATGAAATTAATTAATTAACATTGTACACAATTTCCTAAATAAATAAAAATAGAGAATTGCAATATGAATAACAAACTGCTTATTACATCTGGACACATTTTAAAAAATCTGGACAAAAACACATTTTTTTAATCAACAATACTAAAATTTTATGAACGAAGCATTTAATGTTTTAATAAATGATACTAAAATCTTATACAAAAATGATTAATTGGTATGAACAATAACTGACTTAAATGTATGACTTAAAATGTATGACTATAATGGTATGACTAAAATGACTAAATTTTTAATCAATTTTGATAAAATGGTATACTAAAATCATATGATTAATTTTTAGTTAATGGCACCTAAAATCTTTCTCACAACAATTCTTTTATACGAAACTCTTCTGAACACCTTTATTTCAAAACGTTCATGAGACGCCAGTCATAATAAGCCCACAAAACGTATAGAATTGAAAAACGTTCTATATTTCTGTTCTGTAAAACAACACAAATTATCCAAGTAAGTTAACCACATGTCTCCTTAATGTCGATAAACTCCTCCCCATCCGTCTCATCCAGCATCCTCTCTCAAACTCAAGGCCATGGGCACATGTAACCAACTTATATTTATCTTTCCTACTCTGTACCTCTATACTAAGTGCCTGATTAAACCTTATATTCTTCCTTTCTGAAAATTTGGTGAAGGGCACGACTTCGGTCATCGCCTCCCCCCCCCCAACCCCTCCCTTGAAGGTCCTCTTAGATGTAAACTTTCTTTATATGAAACTCCTTTTGCTTCGAAATTTTTCTTTTCGCTAGAAGGTTGATTTAGAATGAGGATTTTTTCCCTTCCTGGGCACTTCTTTATCCTTGTGTTCTTAAGTTAATTAATGCTGATAACTGTGAAAAGCCTCTAGAATAAATGCTATAAGTGAATGTTTTCTCTCTGTCATGAACTTGTATGTGCTGATCAAGAACACCTTTCATTCTAAACCCTTTACTGCAATAGTGTCATTAGAAGAGATTTCCCTTTTATAAATTCTGATATTATCTTCATATTCGACATTTATGATGTGATGTGTGTACGATTTACAATTGAAACATTCCAGGTCTATGTTCAAACATGCATAGTAAAATGTATTTGGAAAGAAATGTATGCTTTCATTCCAGCCAAAAATGTTTTTTTCTTGTTTGTATGTCAAATAATAAATAAATCTACGCGTCCTAACTGAAGTAAGTTATTTCTACGTTTTCAGCAAGTAACTAATAAAGCGTACGTTACTTGTAAAAAAATAATGAAACCGGGTGTTATATTTGTAAGTATATATTTCTCAACTAAATTCATATATTTTACGCTGGTTTGATGTTATACATATTATATTTTGAAATGCGATATATATAAAGGTTTAATAAATTTCAAATTGTTCTATTTGCACATCGGTTGGAAGGAGATGGTGTTTATATGATTCAAAGATTATCATTCAGTATTTGTGAAAATCTAAATACATGAACCCATCGTAAAGGGTTAAAGGAAAATTGGTGCCCATAGATTCGTTCTTGAAATATTGCTATTTAACGAATGTTTTAACGTGACTCTCAACACATATGAACTTCAAACTCGAAGTCAGCTATTCAGTAGAAACTGCAATTTCAAGATCTTTACACTAAACTCGTTCATGTCTTTGCTAATATGGTGAACTTGGTACTACTGCTAAATTACAGTTACATGAGCGGAACTGTAACAAATGCCGTGGCAATAAAAACCGACTGAAAAGAAATAAAATTTAAATTACTTTTTAATCATAAGAAACTAAAATTTATTCATTGCTGCAAAATAATAATAAAAGTCAGAATGTCAAATACGGTGAAAAGATTAAAAATGTAAAAGAATAAAATCAAAATATTTTAAACACATAAGCAGTAAATGTTTTCTAAAGCATTCGTAATTTGAACAGAAACATGTATATTAAAAGATAAAGACAATAGTTTAAAGTGAAATAAAATGTATAACTGTAAAAAAAAACAAAATATATCCAATTAATAAACATATAACAATAGTCTTATAATGATAGAAACATTTCAATGAGTATCACATGCTAAAACTTAGCTTAGAAAACTTTGAAATTCAAGTTTAATCATTCATTGCTCTAAAATATTTATAGTAAAAGTCAGAATGTCAATTACGGTGAAAAGATTGAGATTGTAAAATAATGAAATCAAAATAATAAAAACACCCAAGCAGTAAATGTTTTCTAAAATATACGTAATTTAAATAAAAACATGTACACGTATAATAAAAGAAAAAATGAAGAAAAATGTTTAAAGTGAAAAAAAATGCATAATTATGAATAGAACAAAATATTACCAATTAATAAACAAGTCACAATTGTCTCATAAGGATAGATGCATGTCAGTGAGTATCACATACTAAAAGTTGAACATTTTAGAATTTGAAAATGAAAATATTATAGTTAAATACAATTTTATGGATTTATATTTCAGGATATAAATTCTACTAATTGGTAATATTAAAAACTTCTTAAAATAGATTCAGACTAGACTTCTTGAATAATAGTAAAATTACAATATTTTTTAAGCATATTTAAATACAGTATTGTAAATACTTTTCATTCCTTCTGAATAAAATATTTCGGATATGAAAGCATTGAATATTAAAATAAATTTTAAAAAGACAACTGCAATACATATGAAGTACCCAAGATGCTATTATAAATATCTGAAAACATTGAAAAATATATTTTAATGAATCCATAAAATCATTACACAACTCAAAATCTCCTCTTCTTAAATCTAAATGAAGGCATTACTAATATAGATTTAGAAAACCCAGTAAAATTTGCTGTCAGAGAATTTTGAAAGTAAATTTTAACAGTTAAATATGTAGGGGAGAGTTAAATTGAACCACCAAAGAAACAATTAACTAAATTAAGAGAGAAAGTTCTAAAGAGCTTAAGAAAAAATAACTTTACATAAATATGAATAACTAAACATCGATGGTTAACAGTGACAATTTAAAAGAAAATTAAATCGCTATGTTTTACATATATGTCTTTACTAAAAACAATCATATTAACTAGCCGTGTGGAGATGGGAAAGGAACAAACAAATGTCTTTATTATAAGGTTGAGCAGTCAGCCATGCAACGAATCAAAAGTTGTCAGCTTGGCGTCATTGGAGTAGAATTTTGTTGATCGATACGACACGGAAGGACTTTGAGGAGTTAAATTTTTCACAAATTTAAAAAGGATATAAATAGCGGATTATTTCAAGCATACATGCATTTTCTTCACATATGTGATAAAATAACCTAATAAAGTGAAAAGTCTAACGAATTAAAGACCAAAAGAATAAAATTTATATAATTAATAAAGGAAAAACAATAAAGTTTAACATTAAGTGTTATGAATTGAATTAGGCATGATAGGAATAATGCAATAAAAGATGGCGAATTTCTTTGAATTTCAAGATAAAAAATTAATGTTAGTAAAATGCGCACACTAGAACATTTTTGAAGCAAACACAAACTGCTGATAAAAGATAAGATTTGAAAGCATTGTTCTAAAATGTCTGATACATAAAATAGTAATAATGAAAAGCATACAATATATTTCACAAAATGAAATATATTGTTAGTTAAACTTTTAGGAATGTATTTGTTTCTAAATTCAAATATACACTATATTACTAAATACATTATTTGATTTAGGTACAATTCAAAACAGGTTGATACGCAAAACCATCAAGTAAAATAACAAATAGAAACCAGTATTTTACAAAATATAAGTGGTACGAGTTAATAATACTTAAATCCTCCTTTTAATTAAATACACTTTGATAGCTAAGATTCGAACTTCAATTTGTAGTTCGAATTTTATACTGGTATATACTACTCCGAATGTTTTTCCTGCCTCCATTGACGATTCTCATCCGTCACACAGTATGATGGATTTAGTATTTTAATATTTTGTATTTTCTATTTTACCTTTTAATGACAGCATACAATTTAAATTTCTATACATTTAATTACTAAAAACAATGAGTTTTCAGGCAATTATTCAGAATAAATTGCGTTTCCAAATTATATGTTAAATTCCAAAATTCTTTCTAAAACAAGTACCATATGAAAACCAAAGCACTGTACATGGCAAACAGAATAACAAGTATCTCAGCTTATAAAAGCATTTTGATAAAACCTATGAAATTGAGTATATTGTTAGTACATCATATAATAGAAAGACATTTTCATATTTTAAAATAAGTTATTGTGAACAAAGATTATAACAATTATCATTTTAACTGTTAGTTAATTAGGCCTTTTAAATAAGCAAATAGTAATATTTATTCAAACTTAATTATTTTCTATTTTTTCTGGATGTTAAAATTTGCAAACGATCTATATTATCCAAAAAAAAAATATTTCCTGAAATGTTTCTTCTAGCCACATAATGTATAACGGAATAGACATAAAAAAACAAATGATACACAAAGAACAAAAAGGTTTTATTATTAAAAACAATTACAAGCAGACATACCCGATTACTCACAACATCTTACTAACTTCTAATTAAATCAAATAGTACAAGATGGTGTCAAAGGTTTTTAAAACAGATTTTACCATGGTTGTTAATGAGTTTATTGCAGGTAAATTTTATTGGTAAATATTGATGGTAAATATTAAGTTTTTTGTTAAAAAAGAATTGGGTTTTATTACAAAAGCATTTCAATAAATAGTCCTACTTATTTTCGAAGCGAAATTCTTTGTATGTCTTTCAAATCCTGTCTTGATAAAATTCATGAATTTTTATAAAATATAATATTTAGAAAATATACTATTTGAACATCAGTCTATTAAATTATTAGTCTTTGATACATTTGTCTATTAAAATACTGTTAAAATCATGCTAACTCGTGCACTATAAACATTGTATAAGCCAACGTCAGAAGATTTAAAAAGAATGCATTATTTTTAAAATGTAATAATACTTAATATAATCGCAAGAGAGAAAAAGACTCTTTTATAACATTTAAACACATTCTTATAATTCATGGATAATTATATAATTACGTTACATTTCTTATTCAAAAAAAATTTTGTATATCTTAACATAGAATTTAATAATGCCCTTTATTATTATAATTAAAAGAGTTAAATACACACACCTAGCAGTTCAAAAAACAAAATTTTTATAATTAAATAAAAAATAAAGGAAAAACAATAAAATATTATATTTAGTTTCATAAATTGAACTAGGCAAAACTATAATAAGTCAATTTCTCTGGAAATATAAGATAAAAATATAAAATTAGTAAAGCACACGTACAGTAAAACTTTTTTGCAGCAAACATAAACTGATTATACATGTTAAAATTTTACAAAATAAAAACATTTTTCTAAAATGTCTGAAAAATAAAATAATAATAATGAAATGCATACAACATTATTTACAAAATTAAATATATTGTTAGTTTAACTTTTAGAAATGTATATGTTTCTAAAGTCAAATATACCCAATATCATAAAACAAAAATTTAGACAAATTTAAAATAGGCGTAGACGAGTAAAAACATCACGACAAATAAGAAATGAAAATCAGCGTTTTTCTAAAGACAATTGGAACAAGTTACAAATATTTATATCGTCCTTCAAATTAAATGCATTTTGATGGTTCTTTCATGTGTTTCATAAAATGTTTTTTATAACCGAGTGGATCAAAAAAGCTGCAGGAAGACTTTTTGCAAGTGAACGGTTTTCTCAAGTATGATTTCTCATATGGACAGTAAGGCTATATTTGTAGAGAAAGCATTTTTTGCAATGCGAGCAAATGAAAGGTTTCTCTCCTGTATGAATCCTCATATGAGTAGTAAAGTTATCTATCCTACTAAAACTTTTGTTACAATGCGAGCAATTGAACGGTTTCTCTCCTGTATGAATACGCATATGTGAAGTAAGGTTTCCTTTCTGACAAAAGCTTCTGTTGCACTTCGGACAAGTGAACGGCTTCTCTCCTGTATGTATACGAATATGCTTAACAAGGTCACTTTGCTGTTTACATTCTTTATCACAATGGGGACATGTAAAAGCTTTTTGTTCCGTGTGAACTCCGATATGAACCTTCATATTGGGAATATTAGACGTGTAGAATTTCCTATCATTGTTGCACTTATTCACTTGGTATATAGGTAATGATCCAGGTGTAAGAGAAATATTTACACCGTGGCATGGGTGTTCCTTATCGTCATCCAATCGCCCTGAAAAAAGATACATAGAAAGTTCAAAGACAGGTCAAACATACTTAAATTTTACTAACATATGCATATAAAATTCGTGCAAAACAAACATTAAGGATACGTAAACAAAGTTATAAATAAATTTATATACAGGAAAATAATAACAGAAAGTGCAATAATAAATACATTTTTCGAAATTTTTAAAATCTACCAAAATATTTCAGCTACTTTTATTAAATACTAGCAGCATACCCGTTCTTCGTACGGAGTATATAATATAAAGAAACTTGAAATTCATAATCATGCGCAAATTCTTATAGTATACTAAATGACATGTTTAATCAAAATATTCTGTTAAAATATTTAATATAATGCTCCTAAAAAGAAGTTTAAGAATCTCTGTTCTCGCTATATAAAATTATCTTCATGGACATATCTGAAGAATAAAACATCTTGGACCCCTTATGTAAGCAAATATAAAAAAAAATATGGAATTGAATCAATATATGCAAAATAAAAGCGTTAAAATTGTATGGGACCCGTACTAATTATATACGCGAATATTAGAAAATATAACCTGTATTAGTAGATTACATGTATAAATTGAAAATACCAATAAACCCGTAATCTTTAAATCTGAAGACAGTCATTTATTCCAATATATGTCAAAATTAAAGTGCTAAAATTATATGGGGAGATATACACGTACTACTTATAATGTCCGATTATTAGTAGAAGATTACCCGTTTTGCAATATGAGTCACAAATATTTTTTGGTAAAATACAACAGACGACGTAATAAATTGAATATATAATTAATCCCCTTAATCTTCATACCAGAAGACTGTACTTGATTCCAATATATATGCCAATATATGTCAAAATATATGCCAATTTACCTGTACTACTTATATTCTCGTAGGTTAGAAGATATACCCGTGCATTCCTAGAAGATTACTCGTACAACGTACAATATGCGTGTGTCAGCAATTTTTGCCGCAATAAAACAATGGCGTAATAACTTTAAAATATCAATAATCACTGAATCAATAATTCCGGAAAATATCAATAATAATAATGTTTAAACCTGAAGAGTATAATTGATATTATCCAGTCCAAAATGAAATGGCAATGAAATTTATTTTATATACATATCTTCATTATTCAAATCGGAAAGGATTTAATAAAAATCGTCTGCCGCATAAACACATTGGATTTAAATCCGTTGCTAAGCGACATGATATCATTTGCTTCAAATAAATTGGTAGAAAAAATATCGTCTAAATAGTTATATTTCTATGGAACATTTGGCGACAGTTTCGTCAAATTAGCGACATTTTAAAAAATCGCCAAATTTATCGCCAAGTGGGACTGTAGAACTGACAGTTCCACTTTGCGACAAATTGACGAAATATCATCACAATACTATCCCCTAACAAAAAACAATTAATATCATTTATGTAGCGCCATTTTATCAATTTTAAGATATTTTTATAGATTTGAAAACATTTTTATCAATGTGGTGACATTTTAAAAATTCGCTAAATGTATTACTACGTAGGATGGTTGGTCTGACAGATAAATGCTAACCAAATTTCATTTCAGTGCTCTCTTCTAACAAAACAAAAAAAAAAATCATTGATATGTAGAAGACCCAAGTCACACGACCAACCCGAAGGTTTATGGCAGCTGTTTGTGTGTCGTTTATATCAATTTGGCAACATTTCCGTCAATTTGGCAAAGTTTAAGAAAAGTTGTCAAATTAGCGATATCCCTCCAAATTCGTAGCTTTGAATTTGCAGATCTAAATGAAACATTCTTATCCCGTTTCAATATACTAAATGAAAACACTACAATTATATTAGAAGATATACCCGCTCTACTCTTTTTCTGTTTCAACAATCGGCTATATGAATTTATTGGCTAAACACAATATATGAGTTTAGTAGCTAAATACGATATAAGCTTGAAAACTCTTTGCCAAAATAAATGAAATTGATGTACGCAGTCAGCAATTAATATAATTAAAAGAAAAATCAAACCGTCCATTCATAAGATATACTTTTATATCCATTTATCCATTTATTTATTATTTAAATCGAAAAAAAATAATAAAAACATTAACAAACACATTTAATTTAATCCGTTATTCGTACGGAGTGTATAATTTAAAGAAACTTATAGTTCGCAATCATGTGCAAATTCTGTTAAAATATTAAATTTATTGCTCCTAAAGAGAAGTTTAAGAATATATGTTCTCACTATGCAAAATTATCTTCACGATCAGATCTGAAGAATAAAACATCCTGCCCCCTTTCGTAAGCAATTTTACAGAAGAAAAAATAGGAATTGAATGAATATATGCAACCTCGTACTAATTATATTGTCGCAGATCAGAAAATATGCCAATATGTTAGTAGAAGATTACCCGTATTACAATATGCGTCTCAAAAATATTTGCCAAAATAAAAGAGATGATGTAATAAATTGAAAACATCAATAATATCCGTACTCTTTATACCAGAAGGTCGTAATTGATTCCAATATATGCCAATATATATCAAAACATATGTCAATATACCTGAACTACTTATGCTCTCGTAGATTAAAAGATATACACGTGTATTTGTAGAAGATTCGTACAACATACAATATATGAGTTTAAACAATTTTTGTCATAATAAAATAATTGCATAATAACTTGAAAATATCAGTAATCCTTGAATCAATAATCCCCGAAAATATAAATAATAATAATTTTTAAACCTGAAGACCGTAATTGATATTATCCAGTCAAAAATGCTATAAGAAAAATCAAATCGTTCTTTTCTAAAATATATTTTTATATCCATTTATTTATTATTCAAATCGAAAAAATAATTATTAAAATTAACAGACAGATTTAATTTAATTGCGTTTCTGAGTAACATGATATAAGATAGAATCTTATAACATGTTAAATATGTCATGTCTTATAACGTAAACTGCGAAATTAAATAACGATTTTGATTTCTCTATACTTCTCATTGTTCCGTAAAAGCTTGTTTTACATAAACCATGAACCATGGAGATAGATTTCCCCTTTAAATCACGTTTCAAACAATACATGTTTTCAGAAAGTGACTAATTAACGCAAACAATCACCCATCAAACTCAGAGATTAAATTTTAATTCACTTTCAAACGATTTTCAAGCTTTTCGTTTGGATAAACCACGGAGTTAGGGAGTAGAACTCCTAGGAAAAAGTTCCGTTTTTCATTAATATCTCGACAACCCCAGGTCTTAGAAACTCGAAACTTGGACAAAATTTATGGGGGGATATTTCAAGGCTATCCACCAAATTTCATTAAATTCGGTTCAGCCGTTTTTCCGTGATGATGAGACAAACGAAAATTTCGTTTTTTACTAATATCTCGAGAACCACTGGTCGTAAAAACTCAAAACACGGATATAATTTTAAATGGGGCTATTTCTGGGCTACCCACAAAATTTCATCAAATTCGGTTCAGCCGTTCTCCCGTGATGATGGGACAGACAGACAGACAGACAGACAGACAGACAGACAGACAGATTTTCATTTTTATTTATATAGAATAGAGCGTTGCGGTATTGCATGAACATAAAACAGTATATTAATTTAGATGTTTCTCAGGATATGAAATTAATTAATTAGCATTGTGCACAATTTCCTAAATTAATTTAAAATATAGAAATGCAATATGATTAAGAAATTAATTAACAAATCTGGACACATTTTAAATAGTGATTAATATTTTTAGACGCTAAGAAACATTAAAAAAACATAAGAAAAATTTGAAAAATATTTCAAATGAAGCTACTTAAGTTCATTTGTAAAGGCAAACAGATAGATCATATGCTAAGCAATATTATATACAATAATTATGCATTATCATATACAATAATTGTAATAAATATAATTATTAGTTTATATACGTAAACAAAACGAGGTGTTCTCAAACATATCTCATGAAGATTAAGTTGAACTCAAAAATTGCTGCATTGAAACATTAAATACATCCTTGCTAATATCTGTCTCATTTTCGTGAACAATTCTCAATTAGTTTTATCTCCATAATATTTATTTAAACATACAAATAATAATGTTCGTATAAAATAATATTTGTAATTTAAAAATTGAATTAACTCCATCAGCAGTGCTAAATATTATTAGAAGCATATCGAGTATATTTTACATTCATGACGTGAATTTCATCATCAATGCCAAGAGTATAAATGTAACAATATTTAAAAAAATATTCACACTGAAGACCCTGCTAAAAAATTTCATATAAGTATACAATAAGAACTACCCAAAATCGAGACGATAAAATAAGATGTATTACATCTATCTTGTAGAGAATTTTCACCGTATTGAAAGTGTTTACATTTCTATTCAGAAATGTTTTGAATTTAATGGTACTAAAGTAATGATACTGAACCAATCAACAGTACTAAAATTTTATGACCGAAATGTTTAATTTTTTAATTAATGATACTAAAATCGTATATTAAAATGATTAACTGGTATGAATGAAATGAATGATTTAAATGTATGACTTAAAACGTATGACATTAATTGTATGACTAAAATGATTATATTCTGAATGTTAATAAAATATTTCACTAAAAGGATAAATTTTTAGTTAATGGTAATTAAAATCTCTCTTACAACAATATTTTTTATAAAAAAAACTCTCCAAAACACCTTTATTTTGAAAAGTTCCTGAGACGCCAGTCATAATAAACAAAAACATATACAATTGGAAAACGTCCTAAATTTCTATTCTGTAAAGTAAAACTAATTATCCAAGTAAGTTAAACATATGTCTCCTTAATGCGGATAAATCCCATCCGTCTCATCCAGCATCCTCTCTCAAACTCTAGGCCATGGGCACATCTAATCAACTTATATTTATCTTTCCTACTCTACTAAGTGTTTGATTGGACCTTATATTCTACTTTCTGAAAACTTGGAGAAGGGCACGACTTCGGTCATCGCTCCCCCACCCCTCCTTTGAAGTGCCTCTTAGATGCAAACTTTCTTTTCATGAAACTCCTTTTGCTTCGACCTTTTACTTTTCCCTAGAAGGTGGGTTTAAAATGAGGATTTTATCCCTTCCTGCGCACTTCTTTATCCTTGTGTTCTTAAGTTAATTAATGCTGATAACTGTGAAAAGCCTCTAGAATAAATGCTGTGAGTGGTTTCTCTCTGGTATGGACTTGCATGTGCTGATCAAGAATCCCTTTTATTCTAAACCCTTTACTGCAATAGTGTCATAAGAAGAGCTTTTCCATTTTGTAAACTCTGATATCTTCATATCCGGCATTTATGATGTAATGTATGCACGATTTACAACTGAAAAATTTCCGGCCTATGTTCAAACATGTCCAGTAAAATGTATTCGAAACAAATGTATTCTTTAATACTAGCCAGAAATGATTTTTTCTTGTTTGTATGTCACATAATAAATAAAACTGTGCGCCCTAACTGAAGTAAGTTACTTCTACGTTTTCAGTAAGTAACGAATGAAGCGTACGTTACTTGTAAAAAAAATAATGAAACTGGGTGTTATATTTGCAAGTATACATTTCTCAATAACTAAATCCATATCTTTTACACTGTTTTGACGCTATACATATTCTATTTTAAAACACAATCGATATATAAATGCTTATTAAATTTCAAATTGTTCTATTTGCATATCGGTTAGAAGAGGATGGTATTTATATGATTCAAAGATTATCATTCAGTATCCTTGAAAATCTATTTACATGTCTCTATCGTAAATGGTTAAAGGAAAATTGGTGCCCATAGATTCGTTCTTGAAATATTGCTATTTAACAAAGGTTTAACATGGCTCTCAACACATGTGAAGTTCAAACTCGAAACCAGATATTTTGGAGAAACTGAAACTTCAAGACCTGTACACTAAACTCGTTCATATTTTTGCTAATATGGTGAAATTGGTACTAAGGCTAAATTACAGTCACATGAGCTGAACTGTAACAAAAGCCGTGGCAATAACGTCCGACTGAAAAGAAGTAAAATTTAAATTACTTTTTAATCATAAGAAACTAAAATTTATTCATTGCTCTAAAATATTTTTAATAAAAGTCAGAATGTCAAATATGGTGAAAAGATTAAGAACGTAAAAGAATGAATTCAAAATAATTTAAACACATAAGCAGTAAATGTTTTCTAAAACATACGTAATATGAACAAATACATGTATATTAAAAGAAAAAATAAAGACAATTGTTTAAAGTAAAATAAAATGCATAATTATGAAAATAACAAAATATAACCAATTTATAAACAAATGAAAATAGTCTTATAACAATAGACACTTTTCAATGAGTATCACATTTAAAAGTTAAATATTTTAGAATTTGAAAATGAAAATGTTATAGCTAAAATTCAACTTTATGGATTTATCTCTCAGGATATAAATTTAACTAATTGGTAATATTAAAAACTTCTTAAAATGTATTCAGAACAGATATCATGAATAATAATAAAATTAATAAAATATTTTAATGCATTTAAATAGAGTATTGTGAATACTTTTCATTCCTTCTGAATAAAATATTTCGGTTATGAAAGCATTGAATATTAAAATAAATTTTAAAAAGACAACTGCAGTACGTATGAAGTATTCAGTATGCATTTATAAATGCCTGAAAACACTGAAAAATATATTTTAATGAATCCATAAAATGATTACACAGATCAAAATCTCATTTTCTTAAATCTAAATAAAGGCATTACTAATATAGTCTTAGAAGACCCAGTAAAATTTGTTGTCAGAGAGTTTTGAAAGTAAGTTTAAACATTTAAATATGTAGGGGAGAGTTAAACAGAACCCCCACGTACCAATTCACTAAATTAAGAAAGAAGGTTCTAACGAGCTTAAGAAAAAGTAACTTTACATACACATGAATAATTGAACATCGATTTTTAACAGTTACAATATAAAAAAATCTGATGTGGGCAGCACATGACTTTCCCTGCAGACTTATATCCACGTTCTCTTTATTTTAATTAAATTTATTTCACTTTTAATTCAATTTTCGTTCTCATTCGGTAACCGGACTTATTTTCAAAGGTGGCGTAGAGAAAATACGAAAAACTAAAATATCTCGAGAACGGCTGGTCCTAATGTAATGGGGTTGGTCTTATTCTTTTCTTCTCTAAAAATTACGTATTAAACAAGCATTTAATGGATATATTTGAGCATACGTAGTTCCTTAGTTTAGATTTGGACAATTTTTGCGGGCCATTTTGCAAAAAAATGCAGGTTATTTTTTCCGAATCATACCAAAATCTAATCAGCACCAGAGTGACTCACAAATGACTCCTCTACCGAATTTGGTAAAAATCTGTCCATTAGTTTTTTAGTTAGAGTGGATACAAGCTTTTGCGGGCCATTTCGCAAAAATAGGCGGGTTACTTTATCCCGAATCGTGCCCAAAACTAAGCAGCACCAGACTCGCCCACAAGTGACTTACCTACCAAATTTTGTGAAATTCGGTTTATTAGTTTTTTAGTTACAGTGGATACAAAATCTGCTCAGACAGACAGACACACAGACGTCACGCTAAAAATGGTTTTTTCGTATTCTAGAGGTCTTGAAAGTGTAGATCCGTCGAAAACTCGAGTTGCGATTTTCGACATGATTCCAATACTTTCCCTATATATTACCATGTATTGCAGGGAAAGTAAAAAAATAAATCGCTATGTTTTACATATTTGTTTTTACTAAAAACCATCATATTAACTAACGGTGTGGAGATAGGAAAGGAACAAACAAGAGTCTCTAATATGAGGTTGGGCAGTCAGCCCAACAATGAATCAGAATATGTAAGCTTAAAGTTAGTGGGGTAGTATTTTAACAATCGATACGTCACGGTCCAAGGAAGGACTTTGAGGACTTTAAATTTTTCACAAATTTAAAAGAATATAAATAGTGGATTATTTCAAGCATACGTGCATTTTCTTCAAATATGTGATAAAAACAACCTAATAAAGTGAAAAGTTTGACGAATTAAAGAGCAAAAGAATGAAATTTATGTAATTAATAAAGGAAAAACAATAAAGTTTTACATTAAGTTTTATAAACTGAATTAGGCATAAAAGGAATAATGCAATAACTGATAGAGAATTTCATTGAATTGCAAGATAAAAAATTATTATTAGTAAAACGCTCATAGTAGAACATTTCTGAAGTAAACACAAACTGATGATAAATGCTAAGACTTGAAAATATTGTTCTAAAAGATTTGATAAATAAAATAGTAATAATCAAAAGCATACAATATATTTTACAAAATTAAATATATTGTTAGTTAAACTTTCAGGAATGTACTTGTTTCTAAATTCAAACATACAGAATATTACTAAATACATTATTAGATTCAGATACAATTTAAAACACGTTGACATGTAAAAACATCAAGTAAAAGAACAAATAAAAACCAGTATTTTAAACCTACCACCTTTGCCATCCTGGAGTGGCTGATCGCTAGGCAAAGATATTGGCACAGGAGGGTTAAGGGGACAGCTGACACTGTAATGATGTCCATCTGAAAAGAAATGAAATTTTAATTACTATTTAATGATAAGACATGAAAAGTCACCAAATGCACTAAAATACTTAAAATAAAATGAAAAATATCACTGAAGTGCAGAAGCTGAAGTGCAGACACAAACAGTAAAAGTTTCCTAAAGCATAAATTGAACTAAACATATGTAATAAAAGTCAGAATTTGTTTGAAATACCTAAAGAGCAAAACTTAATGATGAAAAAGTGAAATATAACTTATTGTTAAATAAGACACAATATTTTTCAACTGATTACAAACTGTACTGTATGTGATATACTAAAAGCTAAACACTTTGACATTTACAACTAAATAATGTTAGAGCTAGGATTCAGTTTTATGTTATTGCTGATGATTAAAATTTAAATACTATTCGGAACTTATTAAAATGGTATTAATTGCAGAAAAATTTTATGAACTAACTATAATATAGATATTTATAATACCAACTTTATTAATAAATATTCCCACCTTTATTTCATTTGAAAAGTATTTTTCAACTTAATTTGAATAAAATATTTGGAAGCATTGCAAGATTGATTAGAAAATTATTAAAATAAGGACAGATATTCCTATAATATACTTCATCAATATCATGAACTTCTGCAAACATTAAAAATGAGGTTCAAGTGTCTACCATTCAATCAATGTAATCATTCGATCGTAATAATATACAAAATCACACTTTTGTTCAAGACGAATAATAACATGATTCTATACAATGCATAAAAACTCTTCGTCAAATTTTTTTTAAATAAGTTAAACATTTAAATATATAATAATGGAAATAAAAGTTTGGTGTAGGCAGCACCTGACTTTACCTGCAGACTTATATTCACGTTCTGTTTATTTTAATTAAATTTAATTCACTTTTAATTCTATTTTCGTTCTCATTTGATAACTGGACTTATTTTCAAATGTGGCGTAGAGAAAATACGAAAAAACTAAAATATGTGGAGAACGGCTAGTCCTAGTGTAATGGGGTTGGTCTTATTCGTTAAAAATTACGTATTAAACAAGCATTTAATGGATATATTTGAGTATACGTAGTTTTTTATTTTAGATTTACACGATTTTTGCTGGCCATTTTCCAAAAAAAGGCAGCTTATTTTGTTCCGAATCGTACCAAAATGCAATCAGCATCAGGGTGTCCCACAAGTGACTTACCTACCATATTTTATGAAATTCGGTCCATTAGTTTTTTAGTTAAAGCGGATACAAAATCTGCACAAACGGACAGACAGATAGACAGACAGACAGACACACAGACAGACACACAGATGTCACGCTAAAAATAGTTTTTTCATATTCTAGAGGTTTCGAAACGTGTAGATCCGTCGAAAACTAGAGCTGAGATTTTCGGCATGATTCCTATGTGGTGAGGTGAATTTTACACATAAATACAATAAAACTTAAACACATAAATACATTAAAGATACTCACCAAATAGTTCCACCAGGCTCAACCGCGTTAACGTATAGTGGGGTCCAATTGGACCAAAGTACATTGCGTTTACTAAAACAAAATAATCACTCCCATTTTTGTGGCCAACTAACAATTTATTTATAGAACACATGAAATCTCAATTTCAAACATTAAATACAAAATACACAATTACAAATGAGTTCCCAATTTACCTAAGCTTGACCTCAGGGTGCACCGTTTATTTTGCATTAATTTGTATATTTTTTTTATTTACCCAAACTTGTAATTAATCACTTTTTTAAAGAAAACACATTAACATTTCATTTTGAAAAATATCACATTTATCATAAGTTGCCCTTAGCACTGGGGATCAATTAAGTTTAAACATTCATATACGCATTTTAAAATCAATATATAATTTCCATACCTTCATACATAGGACTCTCACTGAGTGCTGTAGCTGACCTCTGCACGTTGGAATGGGTGTCACGCATTAATTGAAGTTTGGTTCATTTATTTGAATAGTTCATGGAAAACACTGCCAGTCTGATTACACAGTTGCGTATCATCAGGTGACGAAAATTTTTGCCAAGTATTATTTTGGAGATGGGCACACCGTCCACTTTCCTTCTCTTCCTCTTAATTTCGGCTTAAGTCCCAGCGGCTCTTGAGCATGCGTACAGGCCCTTGCCTAAAGAGTGGAGATCAGATACTTTATTTGTAGAGATTTGCTGCTGCTTAGGAGCCCTGGATTGATGCTCCGCAGACACTCCGTACACGCATTGTTACAGTTACCACGGCTTAATGCAGCTAAAAGAGCAATGTCCAACACCGCGCCGTTTTGGTGGTAGAGCTGTGTGTACTGCAACCAATTAAAACATGACGACCTTCTTCCATTTTCTGGTTGAACTGCCCGAAGAAAATGCGCCCTCGCGCTGAGTTAGGCTCGGCTCGTCTTGGCTACGAGTCGCCTTCTGTACCGGACTCACTACGTCGGCTCCTCGGCAAAGGCATTTGCCGCCCGAGATAGGGACCGCGGATGCCGGGTCAGAGATGCATCAAAAATACATGCCGGATCGGCTACACCGAAATACAAGTGCCCCGCACTTGGAGTGCTCTCTACTCGAGCTCAGAAAAGCAACTAACTATTTTTCACATTTCTTAAAAATTCCAAACTTTACAAACAAGGGGAACGACAAAAACAGGGAGGAAGTCCCCCCAACTCTCATTCGCTGTTCCCAAACGCTATAAAAAGAGGAGGTCCAAAAATGCTTCACACCATTGGTTTTTGAAGCGACGCAAATTTTTTATGCGCTCCACTAAAATACAAGAACCAGAGGGCACTCTCGACAACCGTGTGGTCCCAAAGACGTAACCTGACAGGGCTATAAATTTTCAAAGATTTGTAGCTCAACTTTGACATTTTGCTGCAATTAAATCTCTGAATATTTACAATCCATGTCAGTGCGCACACAACCCAAAGGCGCCAAAAAATCCCAATTCCGTCTGTGCAAAGGCCTAGCTATAAACATAAATAAAAAAAACATAGTATACATTTCAATATATTTACACCATTCCCTTTTTCCAGGGTTACGTATCAAGATATGTGATTACAGTATCACATCCAATACTTTTCCTACACATTACCATGTGTTGCAGGGAAAGTAAAAAATGATGATAAACTTAACACCGAAGTGTCTGTTATTTTACGTTACGAAAAGAGACATTTTGTCACCAGTCACAACAATGAATCTTAAACTATAGCATGTAGGGATGGGATATGGACAAACTGCACGTTTGAAGGAGAAAATTTGTGAAATTTCACATATGTAGGAATGAGATTCAATTGGCGACTGTACAGATGCCCAAACAGGACGAACTCCTACTACCTCCTCCCCCCTCCCCTATCACACACACAAAAATTGCTTACTCGATGAAAGTTTTATTCCAAATTAGCGGCAGTTTATGAAACTTTTTACTTACAAAAAATGTTCACATAAAGAGTATAAACTTCAATTTAAAAACCAACATTCGAAGTACTTCTTACCATTGTAGTTCTGGGGCCGATGATAGTTAGGCAAATGTACGTGTTCAAGAGGATTACATAAATAACATCGATTATAAAACGTACCTAAAAATTAAGAAAGAATGAATTTTTAGTTATCATTTAACTTCTTACTCAAAAGTAAAATTCATATAAAATTGAAAAATCTTATGAAAATAAAAATATCAATATGAAAACAGACAATCTTATCAATATGAAAACAGACATTCACGGTACTTACAACCATTACTATTTTGGGGCGGTTGATGAATAGGCCAAGGTACGTGTACAGATGGGTTACATAAATAAGATCGATTATATAGCCTACCTAAAAAGAAACATGAAAGATCAATCATGCATAAACATTGATTATTAAACACTTTCCAACTGTAATGCAATTTTATTTAAACATCTCTAAAATGCAATACATTCGGGGGTAATATTTTTAAAATTATCACAATACTACAATAAATCATTATATTTAAAAACTTAAAATTTCATCGAAAAATTAAATTTTATTCAAATGACGTCATTGAAATAAATACAAATCGCCTGGCTATGTAAAAGCAGTAAATATTTCACTCAGTCACTTTTATTCCATTCCTTTCATTCATCACAATACTACAAAAGATTTTATTTTACTTAAAAACTTAAAATCATGGAAGTAACAGTAATTTAACTCTATGCTTAAAACTTCATCGAAAATGTCTACTATAAAATTGTCGGCTTCTCTATGTCAAATCAATGAATGTTTCATTCATATCAGCTATATTGCAGACTCCAGACATAAATAATTTTGTGTTACAAAAATCAGCAAATTGTTATACAACTCATCTTGCAGCTTGATGTGTTTATTTTCTGCAGAAGTGAAAATTAGGCTTCCTTGTAGAAATAATCAAAGTTGGATGATCATTTAAATTCACATATATTGTTACTGCGTTGTTTTAGAATATAGATGCACAGAAATTAAGAAAAAATAAAGCGGTTTTAGGACGAATGCAACACTAAATATAAATAAGAAAGATCAATCATGCATAAAGCATTGAGTATGAAAGACTTTCCAACTACAATGCAATTTTATTTAACCATAACGCAACTCCAAATTGCGATACATTCCTCGGTAATATTTTTAAAATTATCACAACACTACATTAATTTATTATACATGAAAACTTGAAACTTCATCGAAAAAAAATGAAATTTATTCAAATGACGTCATTAAAATATAAATCGTCTGGCTCTCTATATAAAAGCAGCAGTTTATTCATAAATTTTTTCATTTATTTCATTCATCACAATATTATAATAATTAATTTTTTTAAAAAACTTTAAACCACGGAGGATCAAGTAATTTAACTCTATGCTTAAAACTTCATCGAAAAAATCGTCTGTTTTTCTTTGTAAAATCAATGAATATTTCATTCATATCTGCTATATTGCAGACTCCATGAGTTAACTAATTTTGCATTAAAGAAATGCAGCAATCCTTATACAACTTACTCTACATCTTTTGGTATTCACATCCTCCATAAGTGAAAATTAGCCTTCGTTGTAGAAATAATAAAAGTTAGATGATCATTTATACTCAAATATATTGTAATTGCGTTGTTTCAGTATGTAGATGCACAGAATTTAGGCAAAATTAAAGCGGTTTTAGGACGGATACAACACTAAATATGAATTAAAAAGAACTTTAAAAATCACGACAAGACGGAAGCCATATTTTATTTTGAAGTGGGTCACGTGATCTCTTCATTATAATGGTCATATGATCTCTTCATATAAAGGGTGTAACTAATGTTTTAATTTTTATTTAAAAAACTACCAAATATATTTTGCTGATTTTTTTTTTCATATTTTTTATGGGATAATTTGAATGATTCCTAAAACTTTCAAAGCAATTTGTGAATTTAAATTTTGCTTAAGAAATGTTTGAATAACTAGGTCCCATAGTGTTCAATGTATTTCATTTCTTCAACTCGGGTTCAATCCAAAACTAATTAGGTGACATTATTCATTTATATACCCACAGACCGTCTGAATGACATACTAAAATTTCATTTTGATAAAGTCATCTTTACTGCAGTTATCGTGCGAACGGACAGACAGAAGGACTGAATGAAAAAAAATCATAAACACTTTTCAACACGCTGGTAAAGTGATAAAAAAGAATGAATTCCAAGTTATAGTTTAACTTCTTAATCGAAAGTTCATATAAAATAGAACAAACTTCAATATGAAAATATTACTTACTAGTATTACTGTCCTGGAGCAGATATTGTACGGATACAGGAGGGTTATATAAATAATATAGATTATAAATCCAACCTAAAAAGAAAAAAAAAATGATTTTCAAGTTGCAATTTAAGTTTTTACTCCAAAGTAAAGTTCATGTAAAATAGAACAAACTTCAATATGAAAATATTACTTACTAGTATTACTACTGTCCTGGAGCAGATATTGTACGGATACAGGAGGGTTATATAAATAATATAGATTATAAATCCAACCTAAAAAGAAAAAAAAAATGATTTTCAAGTTGCAATTTAAGTTTTTACTCCAAAGTAAAGTTCATGTAAAATAGAACAAACTTCAATATGAAAACGGACATTCGTGGTACTTACTACTATTACTGCTTGGGGGAAGTTGATTAGATGAATGTACGTATAAAGGAGGGGTACATAAATAAGATCGATTAGAAAGCCAACCTAAAAAGAAAAAAAAGAATGATTTTAAAAAGTAAAGTTTACATAAAATTGAACAAAATTCAATACGGAAACGAACATTTGAGGTAATGCCTACCATTACTGTTCTGGGGCAGTTGGTGGTTAGGACAATGTACAGGTACAGGAGGGTCCCTCAACAGAAAATCACGCCCATATAGCCTGCCTAAGAAGAAATAAGAAATATATTTCGCATTATAATTTAAAAGTAAGTAATAACATTTTCTTTACAGTACTGAATTACTCAAAGTAAAAATATAAGATCGTAAATTGAAAAGCTTGATGAGTTAAAAAAATCATTTGACAAAATTCTCTACGGCATGTAACTATTATATCGTTGCTTTTTAAGGTAACAATTTGCTTGCAGTGTTCAGTGAATTACATTTCAGATGTAACCCAATTTTAAATGGCTTAAAGGATAATGTCTTGTAAGTATGACTACTTAACAAATACGAGTAGTTTACATAATTATCAAAACATATGAATTTCAAACTGGAACCAATACATTCAGAAGACACTAAAAGTTCTAATATCTTTCAATTAAAGACGTTCATATATTTGCTATTAGGGTGAAATTGGTAGTAAGGCCTAATTACAGGCACATGAGTGTAACCGGGAAGATTGCCATGGTGAACATTTTCGGCTGAAAAAAAATAAAATTCAAATCGGTATTTAATTAATGGAAGTTAAAATTCATAAACTGCACTAACGTATGTAAAATAAAAGCAAAACTTTCAGTGAAGGCGAAAAGCCTAACAATGTGAAAAACTAAAATCGAAACAATTGAAAACGCAAAAAGTAAAAGATACCATACATTATGCAACCATTTTGCAATGAAAATTCAGATTCTCTACCTTTCCAAGACACAGGTAATTCAGTTCCAGATTTTAAACTTTCATACAGTTCGAACAATTTCCTATCAGTTTTAGTAGCTCTAGCTATGTCAGTTGCTGTAACAGGCATTAATTCAACTTGCGAAATATTTGTCACGTCTGCTTCAGTCAAGTACTCACAGTCCTTGTCAATTGCTAGTGGTAACCGTGAAAGTGCATCGGCATTGCCATGATTCTTAGTGTTTCGATACTTGATTGTATAACTGAATGCTTGGAGAAAAAGTGCATAATGAACCATTCGTGTTGCTGATAGACATGGTAAACTACGATTAGGTGCGAAAATTGATACTAGGGGTTTATGATCGATTACGAGATCAAAATGTCGACCAAATAAATATTGATAAAATCTCTTTACTCCCCATACGATACTCAATGCTTCCTTGTCTATCTGCGAATAATTACGTTCCGTTTTAGTCAATGACCTTGATGCAAACATTGCTGGTTTTTCTGAACCATCTGGCATAATGTGACTTAAAACTGCTCCTATTCCAACTGGTGATGCATCAGTTTGTAATACAAGAGGTAACTTAGGATCATAATGGCATAAAATTCGGTCTGAAGCAATTTCTTGTTTCAATGCCTTGAAAGCTTTTTCACATTCTGCAGTCCACAAAAATTTAGTACCTTTCTGCAGTAATTTATTGAAAGGAGCGACACGAGTAGATAAGTTGGGTATAAATTTTCCGTAGTAATTGACTAAACCCAAAAAACTCTTCAAATCAGATACAGTTTTTGGAACTGGTACCTTCGTAATTGCATCGATTTTTTCTTGTGTTTTGTGGAGGCCGAATTTATCAATTGTATGACCACAATAATTCACAGATTTCTTAAAAAATTCACGTTTCCGCTTATTTACTCTGAGACCATATTCTTCTAGTCTCTGTAGTACTAATTCTAACCTTTCAAAATGCTCTTGATCATTTCTCCCCGTTACGGTAATATCGTCTAAAAATACGTGTACCCCCGCGATGCCTGATAAAACTTGTTCAATGGCTCTCTGCCACACTTCCGTTACAAGAGAATGAATTAAGGCTATACCATAATTCATTCTCTTGTAACGGAACAAACCCTTGTGAGTATTGATCGTCAATAGATGTCGGTCCTGCTCATCAACTAACATTTGAAGGTATGCCTCAGATAAGTCGATTTTAGTAAAGAACTCCCCTCCTGACAGTTCAGCAAAAATGTCCTCGATACGGGGTAAAGGATACTGCTCAATTTTTAGTCCCGGGTTGATAGTCACCTTATAATCACCACAGATTCGTAGGTTCCCATTCTGTTTGATAACAGGAACAATTGGTGTAGCCCAATTACTATATGTCACCGGCTCAATGATGTCTTCTGCAACTAACCTATTAAGTTCAGTTTCTATTCTTTCTTTTAAAGCAAATGGTACTGGTCGAGGTTTAAAAAATACCGGTTTGTAATTAGGTTTCATTTGAAGACGGCAACAAAACTTTTCCAGTTTCCCGATACCCGGAGAAAAATTTTTCTCATACTTTTGAAGCAAGATATTTAATTTATTGGTTCGAGAATTACAATTTTCAACCCGAACTGCTTTAATTGAGCTCCAGTCTAATTGGAAATTTCTCAACCATTCACGACCAAAAACTGCGTTTACTTTTGCATGTACCAAATAAATAGTTTCTGTATTAATTTGATCTTTGTATTGAATTTGCACCACTGCTTGGCCAGCTGATGTTATCCTAGAATTATCGAAATTCCTAAGCAATAATTTGGTAGGCTTAATGGCTACATCCGGACAAAGTTTCTTAAATTCATTCACATTCATACAACTAATAGCAGCTCCAGTATCTAATTCAAATAAACATTTATTCCCTTCAACAAAAATTTCTAATAAAATCTTATCCCTTGCATGTCGTGGTGATTTAAAGCTATTAACTGGTACAGTTTCAGAACAAGATTCTATTTGTTTAACTGTTTCATTACGTTTTGAGCGGCAGACTTTTGCCAAATGCCCGTTCTTTAAGCAATTCCTACACTGAGTGTTCTTGTGCTTACATTCGTGAGCCAAATGTTGAGTACTATCACATCTGTAACATTTCCGAGATTTATCAAACTTTTTTGTAGGTTCAGATTTCTTAAATTTAGAAACATCTTTTTTGATAGTTTTATCTTGCGAACTATGTAATTTTTTTATCGATACCATTTGATTCTGAATTTCACACACATCTCTCTGAGCAGATTCCATTGCGAATGCAATGCTCTTAGCTTTTTCGTATGTTAACTTATCCTCTGCTAACAGCTTTTTCTGTATATTTCCGTTTTTGAGACCCATCACCAATTTATCACGAAGCATCGTACTTAAATTGTTCCCAAAGTTACAGTGTATCGACAGTTTTTGTAATTCGGCACAATAATTTGCAATGGACTCCTCTTCAAATTGCTTCCTCTTGTAGAAACGAAACCGTTCTGTCATCTCTAGTGGTTTAGGATTCAAATGTTCCGAAAGTAATTTTACGATATCTTGATAAGTCAATTCAGAAGGAATGTTCGGAGTGGCCAGATTCTTTAACAATTTATACGTTGTTGCTCCCATAAGGCTTAAAATAGCAGGGACTTTATTTTTATCTTTGATCCCATTAACAACGAAGTAAGATTCTAAACGTTCCACATAACTGGACCAGTCTTCCACAGACGCATCATAAGATTCAAAATTAATGTTCGAAGATCCCATCCTCGTCGCCAACTCTTTTGTCATGTATGCCAGGTAGACCGAGAGACGATACGATTCGTTTTACATACACGCAAAAAACATTTATTAGCATTAAGATACACAGGCACGAACGAGCATAACAACAACTACACCGAACATGTACAATACGAAACTACGGAACACAAAAAGGTAAACAAAGCACGCGCGCGTCACACAGCTTGGCAGGTTCTCTAATCTGGCTGTCGCCAGATACATAACAAGCACGTTTCAAGCATCTCTGAAAACGAATCAGACATTTCTGAGATTATGTCTGTGTGTGTGTGTGTGTGTGTGTGTGTGTCTGTGTGTGAAAGTGTGTGTGTGTGCGTGTGTATAAACATGGTCCTCGTTTACCTTGCAAAAATACATACTTGAAATAAAACTATTTTTAAAATTTTCTTGCCACATATGTCATTAACTTCCTTCCAGGATGCCTAAAATATGAAAATTATATCAGAAAAATCATTAATTCGGGAGGTCCACACTTTGGTGGGTTCCCCGCAGCGTCCTCGTTTTCCACCAAAAACCAACCTGTGTGTGTGAAAGTATGTGTGTGTGAATGTGTGTGTGTGTGTGTGAAAGTATGTGTGTGTAAAAGTGTGTGTGTGAAAGTGTGTGTGTGTGTGTGAAAGTGCATGTGTGTGTGTGAAAGTATGTATGTGTGAAAGTGTGTGTGTGTGAAAGCGTATGTGTGTGTGTGAAAGTATGTATGTGTGAAAGCGTGTGTGTGTGCAAGTATGTGTGTGTGTGTGAAAGTGTGTATTTCTTAAAGTGTGTGTGTGTGTGTGTGTGTAAGTGTGTGTGTGAAAGTATGTTTGTGTATGTGAAAATATTTGTCTGTGCATGTGAAAGTATGTGTGTGTGTGAAAATAGTGTGTGTGTGAAAGTATGTCTGTGTGTGTGTGAAAGTACGTGTGTGTGTGTGTGTGTGAGAAAGTATGTGTGTGTTGTGTGTGTGAAAGTATGTGTGTGTTGTGTGTGTGAAAGTATGTGTGTGTATGTGTGTGTGTATGTATGTGTGTATGTATGTGTGTGTATGTATGTGTGTGTGTGTGTGTGTGTGTGTATCTGTGTGTGTATGTGTGTGTGTGTGTGTGAGTGAGCCTGTGGAGACAATAACTGACGAATAAATGGACCGATTCTAACGAGATTTGGTACAAAGATTACAATCCATGAATACTAGAATTCTACAGTTTTTAAACGCAATCGAATGTTCAGAACCCTCTAAAATTTCGAGTGGAATTTAAAAAAGAATTCATCAAAATATTAAAACATTTAATAAAGTTGCGCAAATTGTCATTTCTTATGTAATTTTTAATTAGAAAGCGATTGAGATAAATTTTAGAAGGCTAACATGAACCGTTCTTGAGAGATCACACATTTTTCAAAAAAATTATCAAAAAATCATATAAAATCAAAATAATATTACCTATTGTGAAATATATTCACTTTAAATAAGTAATATAATAAGATAAATTTTGTGACATCATTCTCCTGGATCTAGCTAGTTCCATTCATGTCAAAAGATACCTTAGGTAAATTTTTGTATTTGGACGCTAATAGTCATTTATCTATTACAAGAATACCTTATATCTCCGCCCATAATGCTTGGCGAGATTTTGACAAAATGTCGCCAACTTGGCAACTTTTTATTTGTTGCTAAATTAACGAAAATGTCACCATCTTAATAAAAATGACTCTAAATCAATGAAAATGACGACTAGGTGATGAAAATTCAATATCTTGGAAAGACCATAAGAGTAGATTATAAGCATAACACATTTCTCCGTCCGTCCGTCCCTTAACATTTGACGAGAAATTTAGCGGAATGTCGCCAACTTGACTCTTAAATGTTGCTAAAATGACAAAAATGGCGCTAAATTGATGAAAATGACGCCAAATGAGAAATAATGTTTCCCAAATTCTGATTTCCGTCATATGAGTGGCATACCTTCTAGTATATAAGAAATACTCTTCTCTCAGTTTGTCTGTAACACTTGGTGATGCATTTGGCAAACTCAGCGTATAATTTAGCAAAGTACTTCCAACTTGACTCCCAGATTGACAAAAATATCGTCAAAATTGCGAAAATGACGTTAAATTAATGAAAAATACGCCTAATTGATGACGTAATTATTAAGGTATTTTAATATATGGTCTACCGCTTATTGAGGATGCTATCAACGTTGATGACTGTTTATTTACAGTTGCGCGAAGTATAAGTTAATTGAGTATTTTGAAATAGTTTTACATGTTGTCATCCGGAAAATCGCCAAATGTACAATTCAACGATAAAAACACAGCGTCGTGAATCTTATACATTCTTTTTTGACTGTAAAACTAGTAAATCCATTGCATTGTATAAGGAAAGTTATATGCTGCCCACATCAGATTTATTTGAAATTGCAATTAGTGAAGAAATGTTTTTTTTCTGTAGTACTATATACTATGTAAATGTGTCAGTATTGCAGTATTCGATTTCAAGCAAGCTTTCTCAGCTTCAACCTCCGGTATTCTGTGAGTAAGCTTGGCAAAATTTGAGTAGCAAAGTATTATAATTTATTTTATATAATTATAAATAACAGAAGAAATGGTAGATAATAAAACTTAAATAGTATAAGATTTTATATTTTGGATTGTGCTTTATGAGAAGAAATTATGATTTCTTCTACTTTGATATAATATTAAACTTCGTACATCATCTGTTTTATTTTGGGAAAAAATGTTTTTTCGAATGCATTTATTTCTGACTGTTTAACTGACTGTCGTTGGGAGATTAAAACTCGTAGGTGAATTTATTTTATCATTTATATAATAACCTTGTTTTGGGATTGGTTGTCAAAACATTTTTTTGTACTTGGTTTATCAAAGAATTCAGGCTATTTTATTCTATAGATTCTCCTAAAACGAATATTATGGAACAATAATGGGAAAAAATAATTACTTTAACAAATCTTTTGAAAAACTATAGGAATAAAATAGAATCTACACATTTTAAATCAGAAGCAAATATAATTTGTATATATATCATAAAAAATTATTTCCTAAATGTAATGTAACTTTTCGACATAAAAATGTGTTTTGATTACAAAATATTACCAAATTATATTTGGGGTCTATGCGGACCCCGACGAAAAAGTGATGTTTGACAATTGGACCTCGCCTAAAAAGTGATGTTTGCAATTTTGATATTATTTCACTTCAGGAACACGTTTGAAACTATTAATATAGTTATTAATATTAATTTTGAAAAGATTAATCTCATTTAATTTTCATTCCAATCGTTATTTCATAACATGTTATATTCAAATATTTTTTTAATATAACATACTCATTAACATACATAACTCATTTTAATATAACATACTCATTAACATACATTTTAATATAATAGAGACATAAATAAGGATTAATGTATCACAGAGAACTATCTCTTTCCCTAGATCATGGTGGCCCTGACACCCGAATCCTCACCCGAGTGTTGTCCGTTCACTCGAGTGGGGAAGCCAAACATAATACAAAGCACTGTGCACAACGAATATTAACGTTTAACAGGTCTGTTCTTCCCATGATCTCGTTTGCAACGAAATTTAAAATCCATAATATTTTTTAATTTTGAAATTATGGCAGGAAAGTAAGTTTCAAGACCTCCTGAACCCATTTCGAAAACTTTTAGAAAAGTTGTCCGAATGTGTGTGTATGTGTGTAAAGTGTGAACACTATAACTTATGAACTAATAAATCTACATCTATCCAACACTATTTGTTTAAGCATTATTTGTAAAACTAGAACTAGAAAGCGTATTTACTAATTCTTATAATTTAATCAAATTTTAAAATTTTTGTAACATCATTTCCTTTGAAAACCAATGATAATTCTCATAATGATGATTGTAGTATATGAGCATTGGAGATGAACTGGTAATTTTAACTACACCAAGGATGTTAATGATATCAAATTACTTTTAATAATCCAAATGCATCCAATTTATCGACGTATCTAAGTTGTTGTGAACTTGAAAAAATTTATCTTTAAATAATATTAAAAATTAAGTTAAATAGTTATTCTGTGAGCAATACTTTTTAATCATTCTGATAACCATTATAATGCAAGTTTAATTAAACATTGGATATCAATAACGTATGACAAAGTCGAATGGAATAACTTCAAATGTTTATGTAAATAACGCTACTGTCTCAATCTTAAGAAATTTTCTGCATTATATGCATTTTTATTGCTTTTTAAATACCAACAAAATATCGCTGCAAATATCGTTGTATACCACACAAAGAAATTATATATTTTTACATATATAATCGCTTATAAATTGAAAACACTCACCTTGTATGTAGTCAGCCATTTTCAAAACTTGATCCTGCATCAAGAATGAAAGATTACGAAAGAATTAATAAAGCAACACACACTAAATAAGCATTTTATAGTCAAAATTGAAACCAAATATTAAGACATGTTGCTTTAGATAAACTCAATACACAATAACATACGACCAATTGCTTCTTTTGAAAAGCTGATCCCAAAATACGTACAAAAAGTTAGAAGAATCCAGAATAGTTGATGTTAAAATAAATGTTTAATTTTCACAAGAGATTTTAAACTGTTATTAAAATTCAAACTGTTTTTAAGTATAAAAGATTTCTGTGTATTATGTTGGCGATTTATGGTTTACCTTCTATTATTGATAACTAAATGAATCAATGTCCATTTTAAAGTAAATTCTTATTTACTAAAAGCATTTAGTCGTATTTAGGTTTTTATCCTTTCACTCATAGTTACCTATAATGTCTATAAATGCAAAGTCAAAAGTCCTTACCACTGGGACACAGTTAGAGCTACAATTATAATAACACTTCATTAGTTCCAACGCAGAACTAATTGATAAAGTAATTCAAAGTTTAATTGGTTGTTTAGATGAATCAATGAAAATGCACTTATAAAGAACTGCCAGATAAGCTAAGTATTATTACAAAGCAAGTATATCGAAATATTAGATTATTTGTATCATAAAATAGTGAGAGATTTCAAAGGACTCTTGCAACTCTAAAATGAAACGAGGACGTAAAAAATGAAAGTTATGTATTTATAAATTGTGCAAAATTTGACGAATCCAATGAGACAAAAATAACTCACCTAAAAGTATTCAACTACGTTCAGTGAAAGTTTTGAATCACGTTTGTGTTTATCACATGTCCTCAGTTTCAAACTTCGAGTCGGTGTAGTCACTTGAATCCAATTTCACATCCACAAGGGCTGCGTTCAGAATTGACGACCGATGAGATTGGGCGGTTGAAAACTCACACACAGGATCATTTCGAAGAATTCAATTGGCTAATTATGGCTCAAGTATCCGACCGGGATGGACTTCTGTATATAGCCTAGGTTGCACCACTATGTTTCTTCTTCTTCTTCTCAAGTTTGAGAAACAAATGTAGCTTATGTATTGGTAAAACTCTCCAATATCCTCTTTTTTTTCTGCAGCAAAGAAAATTCTATAAGAGGATTACTATATTTCTAACTAATAAGGACTCATAAGAGATTTAGATAGTTCAGTATTTTTATTAGCTCCCTAAAGCTGACGTATTAGATTCGCTTCAATATCCGTAGTCTCTTTTGTCTTTGGATGACGTTCTGTGCAGAAAGAAAATTAAAAGGTGTTTTCTGAGCTTGCTACTGGCAACATTAGTTCTTAGTTTTAGATTTCGTTTCAGTGTTACCAACAAATGTCCTAAAGATTGGAAAATTTCCTTATGAAAAGAGGAAATTTTCAAAGATAGGGGTATTAGTTAACTAAATAAATTATATTAATTGAATATTAATATCATTTATTTAGGGGAAAAGGATAAAATGAGAAATATGCACATATTTTAAATTTTCTGTATATACACTCTTTTGCAAAAAAAAAAAAAGGAAGCACCCTAAAAAAATAATCCGATCATCTCGAAACTTCATATGCAAATTCCTTTTAACCATGTTTGCAAATGATTAAATTTGCAAGGCCAATGAGTGTTAACTTCAGTCATAGCGCGCGTTTCTACTGCGGAACTAGCATCTTGTAAAACAGGTTAAAAATGTGGACTGTTTATCTTTGCTCGTTATCGGCGTTTCAGATCCATGGAGACATAACCAACAATGTCGTTACGATGTCGACGAAGATCTTATAAGCAATTAGACGAGTTCGAACGTGGTCGTGTAGTCGGGATGCGTGACGCTGGCTGGTCATACCGAGCAATCGGCCGCCACCTGCACCGAACTGATACGGCTGTGCAAAAGTGCTGGCAATTATGATTGCTGTAAGGAACTCACCGGCGAAATGGAGGCTCTGGAAGGATAAGGTGCACGAATGCGAAGCAAGATCGGATAATTTTGCGACAGGTCCTAACTAGCCCAACGGGATCATTGTACCCGCCATACCACCCATGGTACCTTCCACCATCTCACGGCGCTTGGCTGTAATGGGGTAACACTCACGGCGGCCTTTAAGACATCTGCCCATAACCCCATGACATCGAAGGTGTCATTTGGAGTGGTGTCGTAGGCGACCATTAAGGCTACCAGCAGATTGGCATCGCATAGTGTTCAGTGATGAATCACGCTTCAGTCTTTCAGCAGATGACCATTGAGTACGTGTGTGGAGGCGCCAGGGCCAGCGGTTCTAATCAGCAGCCACCCAGCCATTACCCATGGTGTGGGGGTTCTATCACTTACGACAGCACGTCGTCCCTAATCATCCTGCATACAGCTTTAACAGCTAAACGATATGTTGATGAAATTCTACGGTCGTTGGGGTTACCCTTTATGACACATCATTCTGGGGACATTTTCCAGCACGATAATGCCACGCCACATACGGATCGCATATCTGCATACTGTCTTCTTGCTGCTGATATTGTTCGTTGATCAGCATGGTCACCAGACCTTCCACTAATCGAGCATGTATGAGACATGCTAGGCCCCCAGATTCGGGCACCCCGAAATGTAGCAGATCTGAAGCAACAATTGAGGAATACCTGGCAGAATTCATCGCAGGATGACATTAGGAAACTTTATCACTCCTTACCTAGATGTATATAGGCATGCATTGCCGCCAAGGGGGGTTTCACCAATTCCTGATTTGAAAATTCAATGTGCAATTGCTAACCATTGATGGGTTCTACGGCCGTGGTTTTGTATTCACTTCATTATCTGTGTATGAGCTGTACGCATATTTAATTTCAATAAACAGTTACTTTCTTCATGGTGCTTCGTTTTTACGAAAATGTTTGAAAACAAATATTCTAAACGAATCGTAACTTAAGATACTATTGATAAGCAAACTTGTTACTAAGAAAATATCAGCACATTAACCGTTAATTAATCTTATTCTTAGCGATACCTCTACTCACAAAGAAATGATTTATGAATTATGTAGGGATTAAATTCACTTACATAGGGAATCATTGATATCTGTTTTCTGTTTATTCCTTTTATGCCACGATATAAATTTTCTGAACAAGATATACCCTAGTCTATGCTGAGTTTAAAGCGATAGACTTTAAACAAACATGGTTTGTTTTTATTGCGTGGATGAGTGCAGCCATAAATATCAGGTGACTCAGCCATTTTAGTTCTCAGTTATTAATCTAATATAAAACAAAATGTCTAAGAAAAGAAAAGACACATTAACCGATAGGGGCGCAGTAGCCCAGTGGTTAGCGCGCGGAAATTGCACTCTATAGACCCGGGTTCGATTCTCGCCACTGCCAAAACTGCCGCCGTGTTCACACGGAGTACGATCAGGTTAAACATGTGGGTCCATAAGTCCTTCCGAGAGGTTGGTGGTAGGGAAAGGAGGGTACGGTCCCTGTGGATGTCTCCTCCACTGGATTCCGGTCTAAATTGTGTGCCACTTCCCGGCCATCCAAACAGGTACCTTACACCTTTCTGGTAGGTCGGACGGTCTAGGTCTCAACAACAACAACATTAACCGATAGACCAGTTTGTCTTTCTGCTCATTTTTACTGGAGAATATAGTTGATAACGATGGACACAGTTTTAGTGGTTTGATAGCAATGAAACGAGCATTCCACTTTGAAATCCTCATCTATCGCTTAAAAAGTTGAAACCGGAGCACGGGACAGAACCTAACCGAGACAATTTTCAATCAAGACAACTATTTTTGGCGCAAAACGATAAAGTAATCTATATGTATTGAAATTACGTTGCAAAGAAGGTACAGTTCTTTGAATTTATTAGATATTCTCATTTGAAAATATTCATGAATTTTAGATATCTTTACTTTTTGCATAAACTAAAAATATAAACATAAAGCATATAAAAATTTCCAAATTTCCAGCAAATGTAAACATTAAAGAGCAAAAATACTTATAAATCAAACAAAAAGTGTGTTTCTAAGGGATAATTTATTTGTGCTTCGAAAAAATCGAAGTCCGAAATCTTTAAAAGACAAAACCTTACAAAAATAATAACATTATGTTTTAGGAAGAAAAGAATATTTTATTTAATATAAAAATATACATAAAACGTTGATTCTAAGCGAGAAAATGTTCATTCATGATTAATTTTACAGAAAATATTTCCATTTGTTATAATGGTGAAAATTTCATCACTTAACATTAATTCAAAAATCTGACAAATAACTGCGCAGAAGTATTTAATTTCCAAATTAAATTTTAATTTAATCAAATATTTAGTGCGTTTACATTTGTATTTCATTAAACTGAATCTGCATTTCACACAATTTTTTGCATTATATTCGAACTAAAGAGAAACGGTTTTCCAAAGAGATCTTAAAAGTACATTCAGAACTATCATTCAAAACTAATTGCCTAATTGCGAAGTGTCCGTCTGTTACGCTTTTTTAGGTACTTTCCGAATAGATAGAGAATTGCAATTTGGCACACGGGTCGATCGTTTGATAAAACCCCCTGGAAAAATCGTATTTTCCGAAACTGTTCCGAAGAGAGGATGCTCCACCCCAAAACGTTCGAAAAGTGAAATGATAGAAAAGCATGCTTTGCGATAGGATTAAAACTTCAAATATGGTGTATGGGTAAATCGTTCGAGAGGAAGAAAGCGTGTAATTTCAGATTTCCAATATTTTCTATTTAAGGGAGTGCCGAAAACTAAAATGTTCAAATTGCCGAATAATTGAGAAACTATTCCTTTAGATATTGATAGAGCCTTGAAATTTAGTATATGAGCTAATCATTGCATGAAAACGTATAAGACGAATATGTATCTTCAAAAATGCTCGTTTAGGGGGTGCTCCAGAGGAAAACGTTCGAAAGGTGAATTAATAAAAAAAAAATGCTGCGAGATGAGATAGAGATTTCAAATTTTGTGTACGGATAAATAGTTTGGAGGGAAGAAAGTGTACAATTTTAGTTTTTCAATATTTTCTACTTTAGGGGGTGTCACGCACCAAAATGTTCGATTTTTGGAATAAAGGAGAAACGCCTCTTTTAAAACGTGATAGAAGCTTCACATTTGGTATATAGGAATGTCATATGATAGAAAATCCAAGAAGTATGGAGTTTTTCAAAAATGTTTATTTAAGGGGGCGGGTACTCCACGCAAAAACAATCGAAAAGTGAAATGAAGGAAAAGACATGCTTCGCGATGAGATAGAGACTTCAAATTTGGTGTATAGGTAAATCGTTCGAAAGGAAATATGCAATTTTAGATTCTCAATATTTTTTTCTTAATGGGGTGCCACACACCAATATCTCCGATTTACCGAATAAATAAGAAACTGATACTTTAAAATTTGATATAGGCTTGAAATTTGGTATATGGGCTAATTACTTGATGAAAACACCCAAGACGGATATAGTTTTTCAAAAATGTTCGTATAAGGGGGTGCTCCAGGGGAAAACGTTTGAAAGATATATTAATAGAAAATGTGCTTCGGGATGAAATAGAGATTTCAAATTTGGTGTACGGGTAGATAGTTTGGAAGGAAACGTACAACTTCAGTTTATCAATATTTTCTATTTTAGGCAGGGGGGGGGGGACAGCACACCAAAATGCTGGATTTTCGGAATAAATGAGAAACGCCCTTTTAAAACGGGATAGAAACTTCATACTTGATATATGGGCGAATCATCTGATAGAAAACTCAACAAGAATGGAGTTTTTCAAAAATGCATATTTTAGAGGGTGGGTGCTCCACACCTAAACGTTCGAAAAGTGAAATGATAGAAAAAGCATGCTTCACGATAAGATAGACTTCAAATCTGGTGTACGGGTAAATAGTTGGAAAGAAGGAAAGTGTGCAATTTCCGCTTTCTAACATTTGTTATTGTAGGGGGTGCCGCTCACTAAAATATGCGATTTGACGAGCAAATAACAACGTATCCTTTATAATGTGATACAGGCTTGAAATGTAGTATATGTACTAACCATTTGACAAAAATCCTAAGATGAATACGTCAAAAATGTTTTTAAAACTGTTCATTTAAGGGGGTGCTACACAGAAAAACGTTCGAAAAATGAAGTGATAGAAAAACATGCTTCGCGATAGGATAGAGACTTCAAATTTGGTGTGCGAGTAGATAGTTTGAAAGTAAGAACGTGTGTCATTTCTGATTTCCACTATTTGCTACTTTAGGGGGTGCTGCTTACCACTCTTTTCGATTTTGCTAATAAATGAGACACGCTAGCTTTTAAATATGATAGAGGCTTGATATTTGCACACCAAAATATTCGATTTGACGAATGAATGCGAAACCCGAATTATTCAAAAATTTAAATTATCCGGGGGTTGCTTATTTCGAGACTGTTGATTTTCAACGGATAGTCGGCTAGTTATATTCAAAACTCTTGTAAAATTCTTCATGTAAATGGGTGATTATAATATACATTCGTAAGTTAAAGCATCTGAAATTTATATTATTTTGATATTTATACTTAAAAGCGGGGCATTAATCGCCAAATGTTTTATAAATGTATAGAATATAATAAAAATACTTTCAATAACATTTTACATTCTGTAAAGTAAAAGAAATTTATCGTATAGTAATTTTTTAGCGCATGAAAACAAAATTGTGCGTTTATTGAATACTTTTATACTGGTACAATGTGAATAAAAATTTAATAAAGCTACTAAGATCATAAAATATTTGAAGTTAAAGTATATCTACATACAAAAATGAGAAGAAATCTCAATGTAAAAGCTTTTCTCAATAAAAGAACATTTTATATTGATAAAAATTTAAAATAATTATATTTATGAAATTGTGAAATGGTTTAAAAATATTTATAACATATAAAAGAATAGTTATAACATATAAAAATAGTTATAACGTATAATAAATGTTAAAAAGGGGAAATATAAAGGAAACAGATTTAACAATTAGATCAGTAACATACAATTAGAAGCGAAATAAACCATTATTGTTTACAACACATTTTTCAATCAAGCAATAAATAACAATGTAAGTTCACGTAAGAAAATTTAAAAAAATCGATTGTACAATATAGGTAAATGATGGCCACTAAA
Source organism: Amaurobius ferox (assembly GCA_951213105.1). Taxonomy (NCBI): domain Eukaryota; kingdom Metazoa; phylum Arthropoda; class Arachnida; order Araneae; family Amaurobiidae; genus Amaurobius; species Amaurobius ferox. The sequence goes on from OX578155.1 coordinate 98,506,032, forward strand.
TTTATAGGCAAAAATATGTAAATAACAACACTTTATTTCTTGGTCTGTTTTAAATATGGTTTTAATTTAATAAAGTACAAGTTTAACGGATTCGTGCAATAAAATTTTGATAAACATGTGACACATATTTGTCTTATAAAATCGGAGTTTACAACAAAACACACTGACAAATATATGTTTCCACAAGACATTTACTGCAATAGTGGAATCGAAAGACCATTTCCCTTTTGTGAACTCTCATTATGTCTTTTCATATCTGAAATATATGATATGGAGTACACATATGATTTACAACTGGAAAAGTTTCCGGTTAATGTTCAAGCATACCCGGTAAAATGTATACGATAAAAAAAAATTCTTTAACACCAACAAGAAACAAATTTAGCTTGTTTGTATGAAAAACAATAAATAAAACCAAGAGTCTTAATCGAAGTAAGTAACTTTTACAATTTTGATTAGTAACTGATGAAACTAATTTATTTTTAAAAAAAATAATGAAACTGAGTGTTGCAGTTGGAAGTATACATTTCTCAAAAAGTAAATTCACTTCTTTAATACTGTTTTGACATTATCTATATTATATTTTAAAATACAATAGATGTATAAAATTTACTAAATGTCAAATTGTTCTATTTACATGTGGGTTGGAAGATGGTGATGTTCATATGATTCAAAGTTTACTATTCAGTATCTTTGAAAATTTAAATGTATGACTCCATCGTAAATGGTTAAAGGGAAATTAGAGTCGATAGATTCGTCCTGTAAATATTGCTATTTAACAAATGTTTTAACATAAATCTCAACACATATGAACTTCAAACTCGAAACCAGATATTCAGTAGAAGCTGAAACTTCTAGATCTATAAATTAAACACGTTTATATCTTTGTTGATATGGTGAAATTCCTAGTAAGGCGAAATTACAGATACAGGAGTGTAACTGGAAAAAATGATGTGGTAATAAAGTTCATCTGAAAGAGAATTAAATTACTATTTAATAAGAAATTAAAATTCATTCATTGCTTCAAAATATGTATTATAAAAGTCAGAATGTCAATTACGGTTTAAAGCTTAAAGATGAAAAGGAATGAAATCGAAAATACACAAGCAGTAAATTTTTTTCTAACGCATACGTAGTTTGAAAAAAACACGTATAATGACAGAAAATATTAAAGAAAATTGTGTAAAGTGAAGAAAAAGGCATAATTTGAACAAAATATAACCACGTAATAAACAAATGACAATAGTCTTATAATGATAGTCGCATGCCACTGAGTATCACATACTAAAATTTAACATTTAAAATTTGAAAATGAAAATAATATAGTTAAAATACAATTTTACGGATTTATTGCTCAGGAAATAAATTCTGCAAATTGGTAACATTAAAAACTTCTTAAAATTGATCCATATATAATAACAAAATTACAAATAATATTTTAATATATTTAAATAGAGTATAGCAATTTTTTTAAGCATTATTAAAATAACTTTTAAAAAGACAAGTGCAATGCATGAATTAATCAGGAAAATATTATAAAAGTCTGCAAACATTTAAGAAATATATTTTAATTAATCCATAAAATTATTTCACAATTCAAAATCTCATTTTCTTGATCTAAATAAATATATTACTAATATAGACTTTGAAACTCCAGAAAACTAAGCGTTAGAGAATTTTGAAAGTAAGTTTGAGCATTTAAATATTCAAGGGTAAGAAAAAGCGACACATCTCAGTGACAATTAACTGAATTAAGAAAGAAGGTTCTAATGAACTTCAGAAAAGATAACTTTTGATAAGTGACAAATACAAAAAATCATTTAATTCGATATATTTCATATGTTTGTCTTCATTAAAAGCAATCATATTAACTGGAAGTGTGGTGATAGGAACAGAACAATTAATAATCTTTAATGTAACATTGGGCACTCAGCACGGCAACGGATCAGAAGTCTGACGTCAGTGGCATAGGATTTCGTCATTCGAGACGTCACGATCCAAGGAAGGATTTTCAGAGAAGTGAAAATTTCCACAAATTTAAAAAAGACAATAACAGTGATTTATTTAAAGTATACATGTATTTTCCATAAATATGTGATAAAAAATCCTGATAAAGTGAAAAGCCTAACCATTAAAAAACAAAAGTATCAAATTTATATAATTAATAAAGGACAAACAATAAAATATCACATTAAATTTTATAAATTGAACTAGAGAAATATTGAAGAGCGAAGTGTGAAATACTGGAGTTTAATAGACTAGCGGCCAAACGACAGGAATTTGTCAACATAATTGAACTAGCCAATGCAATAACAAATAGCAGATTTCATTGAATTGTAAGCCAAAACATTAAAATTTGTAACGTGCGCACACAGCAAAACGTTTTTGAAGCAAATACAAACTGATTATAAATGCTAAAACTATACAAAATGAAAACATCTTTCTAAAATGTCTGATAAATAAAATAGTAATAATGAAAAGCATGCAATATATTTTACAAATGAACTATATTATTAGTTAAACTTTTAGGTATGTATTTGTTTCTGGAGTCAAATATACACAATATTACTTAATACATTATTAGATTTAGGTAAAATTCAAAGCAAAACCTTCAAGTAAAATAACAAATAGAAACCAATGACAAATGAATAACAAATGACAATAACAAATGAATTATTAAAATTACATGCAATCTAAAACAGATCCACATATAAAAAAAATGACGAAAAATAAGAATAAAAATCATCGTTTTTCAAAATACAATTTGAACAAGTTAATAATATTTCAATCTCTCTCTTAATTAAATACATTTTGATGGCTAACTTTATTTCATATGTTTCATATGATGTTTTTTATAATTGGATGATTTTGTAAAGCTGCGGGAACACATTTTGCAAGTGAACGGTTTTTCTCCGGTATGTAGACGCATATGGTCAGTAAGGGTACCACTGTGGCGAAAACGTTTGTTGCAAAGCCGGCAAATAAACGGTTTCTCTCCTGTATGACGACGCATATGGATAGTAAGACATTCTTTCCGGGAAAAGCTTTTGTTACAATGCGAACAAATAAACAGTTTCTCTCCTGTATGTATACGGATATGTCTAACAAGGCTAGATTCTTGTTTAAAACCTCTATCACAATGAGGACATTTGAAAGGCTTTTCTCCCGTGTGAACTCTGATATGAGCCTGCATATGGGATGTATAAGGTGTGGAGTAAGTACATAGTTGACACGTGTAGGATTTCTCACCATCGTTGTGCTTGTTCACTTGATAATTAGGCAAGGACCCAGATGCAAGAGAATTATTTAAACCGTTGCATGAATCTTCCAAAACGTAATCTATTCGTCCTATAAAATAGGATAAATTAGAAGTTCACAAGAAATAACAGATAAAACATACTGTAATTGTACTAACATATGAATATAAAATTCGTGCAAAGCAAATCAAATCTTAGCGATATATAAAACAACTTATAATTATATTATATATAAGGAAGTAATAATATAAGTTACAGTAAGAAATACATTTTTATATAAAATTTACGGTATTGCATGTCAATAAAATATTATGTAAATGTAGATGTTTCTCAGGCCATGAAATTATTTAATTAGCATTGTACACTTTCTTAAATTAAGATAAAAGGCAGAAATGCAATATTATTAAGAAACTATTTATTACATCTGGACATCTTTTAAATAGTGATTAATTTTTTTAAACACTACGAAACATTAACAAAATTGAAAAATGAAAAATATATCAAATGCAGTTATGCAGTTAGTTAACATCATTTGTAAAGAAAATATGCAAATCATATGGTTACTAAAGTATTTGTATATAATATTTATAATTATTGGTTTATATATGCAAAAACAACTGAAATTGTTCTCAAATATATCTCATGAAAATTAAATAGAACTCAAAATGTATCTAACACTAAAAAATAAAGTACTTTCAAATAAAATTGGTCATAGAAAATAATATTTGTAATTTTAAAGTTGAATTAGCTCCATCAGCATTGATAAAATTATTAAAAACAGATCAAATATATCTTTCATTCGAGTTTCATCATTAATGCCATAATTTATTCAAAGCATAAATGTATGCATGTAATACTTTTCATTTGAAACTATTTACATTGAAGATCCGTGAAAGAAATTCCATGTTAATTATACGATAAGAGCTACCCATAGTTGAGAAGATAAAATAAGATTTCTGTTATATTTATCTGGTACAGTTATATAAATTTTTACCTATTGAAAATGATTAGATTTTTATTTCCATTCAGCAAAAATATTAATTTAAATTACCGGTACTTAAATAGCATTTTAATGTTACTAAAAATCTTCCTGAACGATTAATACTTTTATATAAAACTCTTCAAAGCAATTTTAATTTAAAACATGCATGAGACGCCAGTCATAATAAATACACACAACATATACGCCGAGAGGTTGGTGGTAGGGGAAGGAGGGTACGGTCCCTGTGGATGCCTCCCCCACTGGGTTCTGGTCTAAATTGGGTGGCACTTCCCGACCGTCCAAACAGTTACCTTACACCTTTCTGGTAGGTCGGACGGTCTGGGTTTCAACAACAACAACAACACAACATATACGATTGGAGAACATTCTAAATTTATATTTTGTAAACCAGCATAAAATATTCAAAGAAATTAAGCATATCTCCTTAATGCTGATAAACCTCTCCCCATTCCGTTTCATCCAACACCCTTTCTCAAGCTCAATACCCTGCTTATATTTTCTACTGTACTAAGTGCCTGCTTGGGCCTTATATCCTTTTTTTATGAAAACTCGGATAAATGCATGACTTTGGTCATCCTCCCCCCTCCTTTAAGTTCTACTTTGATGTAAACATTCTTTTTATGAAACTCCCATTTCTCTGATCCTTTTCTTTCTGTTAGAAGGTAGATATAAATAAGGGATTTCATCCCTTCCCGGGCACATCTTTATCCTTGAGATATTTTAATTAATAGGAATTGTTATAGATCGAATTTCGATTCCCAAGTCATGCATTTCGAAGTAAATTTGAAAAACCTGTATTCATTGCTATTCTGTAACAGTAGTCTTATACATACAGAAAGGGACAGGATCTTTTATACACAGTTGTTGAGCTTTAGCGGCACAAGTAGAGCTCTGATCCAGACTTGGATAAAAACATCAAAGTCGTCCTATGGCAGCTTCACTCCATTTAATCGGGAATAGGTCCAGACTTTCATTGCTAACTCTGTTCGGGTAGTGGCGGTCATTCAGGGCCGTAGCCAGAAACGAAATCTGAGGAGGCCTGGAACTCTACTTGACTTTCTCACGCATTCATATTTCATATATGACAAATGAAGAATATCTTACCAGCGTTGTTCGTGTTTATTTCATATTCAGACAAAGACACAGAATCAGGGATGGAAAATATACCGAGGTTGGGGTCATTTAGCACTTCCAAAAGGTCACCTGGAAATTCTGGAGAAAATAATACATTCAAATTATTACTTTGCAGAAAAAAATATTTTCAAGCTAAAAAAAATTCTAAATTAGGTATAACATAATCTTCAGTGACACCAGCCCCATGCAGACTAAATGGTATTGCATCAATAAAGTATTTTTTATTTGTGGATGGTATGTCTTCTTTGGCCATTTTCAAAACCACCACTTTTTCGAAATCGTTCAAAATATTTAAATATCGAAATTATAACCACTATATTTCAAAAACTAATAGCTTGATCTGAAATATGATTATATGTACCTGTAGGTCTCTTGAATTACTACAAATTATTCACACACTGTTCATAGCTTTTAGATTTTGATCCACTTTCATCTCGGTACTCTAACCATACACTTAGCATCAAATGTCAAATCATTTTACTAACTTTCTCGACGGCATATTATAAACTAAATGTAACTTTGAATAGATATAAGATTTCAGTGAATCTGTACACCTGCCCGATTTCAGTGAATCTATACACCTGCCCGGCGGTACATAAATGCGTACTAAAATGTTATACTTCCATTTTTCAAGCCATATTAAATGTCTTTGGAATCCTTAAGTTCATTTCACTTCCTAATTTCTTTGAAATAAAACAAGATATCTCGTGCTTGTTCATCACTATGTTACAATATTCTCCCCATTGAAAACCTTTAAAGTCCAATTATATATCCTTATAGGGGCTTTTAAAGTGATAAGAGCACTAATTCCTGTTCATAGCACTTTTATATTTCAGATGTAAGGATTACGATCTTTAGAAGCGGAAAATCTTTAATCTCCTTTAACTTGAAAATATGACCCCTTTAAAACTATAACAATTTGGAAGAAATATATTGATCTAGAAACGAAATTTCTGAAAAATTTGATTTATTTACAAAATATTATCAAATAATGTTTGGGGGTCCAGACAGACCCCACTCTAAACAGCGGTGTTTGACAAGGATAATTATTTAAAATTAATTCTATTTTCAGTGAAAGCATAAAGTTTTGAAAATAAAATTAACTTCAAACAAAATATAGCTCTTAAATAAAATTAACTTAACATAAAGTAAATATCTCATCCAATTTAAATCTCTGTCAATTCATCGTTACTCTACTCAATAAGATGCTGTCTTCATGTATTTTTAGTATATGGTATTCTCAAAGTTATATCTATAAACGTGTTAAACTGTGCTTTTTATTTACTTGATACTGACCAAGTATCTAATATAATTACATTTATTAGGCACAACAATCTCACGAAAACAAAATGCATCAGAATTTAACCATTTATATAGATTCGCATGAAATCGTTTTTTCCCCAATAATAAAATTTGGGTTCAGTATTTCCCATATTAAGGTTTAGACACTTTTTGAAACATATAGTAATTTATAGGCGGCTTTTATAACATTTTGTCCTTCAAATCAATACATTGAAATTCCAAACTGCATTAAATAGTTATGCTATACATTTTTATATTTTCTATGAATATCAATATAAGTTTCACAACTTCATTTTTGAGCTCTCGTCAAGAATCGAGCAGCGTGTCTGACCACAAAAAATCACATTTCATTTCTAGTCTCATTAATTTTATTCCATATACACTTATTGCAATGAAAAAAGACAAAGCAAAAGAACTTACCAATTTGTTCCATCAGCTTTTCTATCAGATAAAATTGAACATGAACGAACAGTGTCAGCAGAACTTGCTAAAAAACGATACAACAGAAATATTCTTATGTCATTTATGACTTAAGTCAGTGACATAAATAAGGATTACTGTGTTAAAAGAAACGATATCTTTCGGTGGATCATTGAAACTGCAAGCCACGTTCTGAACTTTTCACTGGTCAGATCGATTTATCTGGTTAATAACCGAAGTATTTAAAACTCACATTGGTCTATTAGGTCGATATTACGAGCCAATTATAGCCATATCTATTCACATAGGACTCAAGTCGATAGATAATAACATTAAAACGTGGCAATTTTTGTACGTACTAAGGAAACGCGCGAGTAAACCTTTATTTCGAGATTTTTCATTCATCCTTCTTAAATATCATATAAATCGTCTAGAGCCTCGAAAATTTGATTGTAATTTGCTAGAAATTTTCAGTGAAATAATCTGAATGTGTTGGCTACTCAACCAGTTTAAGTGGCTGATCTGACTGGTCGGCAGTTCTGAACACATCACCGTGTCTGTGCTATACGTCTTCTTAAAATCCTGTCCCTTATTCTTATTTATATTGGCAACTTCAGAAGGTGAAAGTAAACATGGAGCGGTCCATGAAATATTTATAATTATTTTCCCCATGCTTTAGGGAAATTTGAAGGTATGTTAATTGAGTATTTTTTTATATATGTGATGAACGGAAGTTTTTACTTAATATTTTTTGTGCAGTACTGAGTTACGTACATATCGTATTAATGATTATTTCCAGTTATTGTCAATACGCAAATACGAATAAATGAAAGGCGAGGAATATCAAGATTTTTACTTATTATCAATTAAAAATGATTTAGTTTCATATTTATTTAGGTATTTGAATCAACAAAGGAACGGGGGGGAGGCATCGTAGGAATTCTATGTGGTAAAGACCAGATGCAACGATGTTCAGATTTAAATTAACTTTAGAAGTCAATTAAATTGCTATCAAGGAGGAAAAGGTGATCCTATTGAAGAAGCCTGAAGTTAACATTAGACAATAGTCCACAGTAAAATAAATAGCGTTTTAGTCAATATTCAAAACGTGGTAATGGAAAATAATTCACTCTTAAATGGAAATAACCACTTTTAACTGTAAAATTATCATATATATTTTGTTTTGTAAAATAATCCTATCCCATGAAGTACTAGATGACTGCTTTTTCTTTAGACTATCCTTAGTGATGAACAACGGTGTTGATGAAATTTTAAAAATTTTAAGGTGTAGGTGTATATATATGTTTTTAATTCTGGAATCATTTATATAAAGTTGTAATATGAGGAGAAGGGTCATAAGGGGAAGTCCCTCGATATTTCTATGAATTGAACAGTGGTAAAATGGCCTTATTTCCATCTTGCTTAAATATATTTTTTACCTTAATGAGCGATGTCTCCTATAATATCGATATTTAAAAATAAACACTTAAATGTTGCATAGGTTAAAAAAAGGCTATTTCATTCAAATAAGTACCACTCCAGATATATTTGCAAGAAATTGATTACATGTGGGGCCGGACTTATGTTGCCATCTGACGAGGTTTTCAATCCGACAACTTGGTTGTTAAGTTCTTCGTGTGGTACGGACCTAAGTCGAATCGTTATCTATTAAAAGGGAATGAAATCTCACGCTAAGACATTATCATAATTTTACGGTGTCAAATTTTGAAGAAGTAATACGTACCCCGTTTGATTCCAAGGTGGGGTCACATCCGGCGTCCATTTAATTTACAAATAAAACTCGTTAAATTTTACAAAACTCTATATTTTACATTAAACATAAACGCAATAAAACAGGTCTTCGATAGTGTGTCTTCATTATTGCTTTTCCAACATACACATGGTATGCTATACAGGGAAAATAACGTAACTGGGTCGAAATTTCGAATGTGAGTTTTCGATGGAAGAGCATGTTTTAAGAATCCCTGAACTGAAATAAAAGTTTTGAGATGAAGTTTGCGTGTGTGTGTAAAGATGCGAAATCTCACGAGTGAAGCCTCGAATTTTGGTACGCATATTACATTAAATGAATACTGAAACCTTAATAATTTTAATCGCAATCCAATGCAACAAAGACCTTCCCCCTCACCAATTTTCGAATGAATTATAAATATCATTAAAAATCAGAACCTTCAATAATGATTAATAAACACTCGGTTAATACGTAATTCTGCAATTTTAGAAAACTAGCACGAAGCGTTCTACAAATAATTGTACTTTTATCTGTACTGTATATTTTTCAAATATATTTTTGAAAAAGTCATTAAAAAATCAGAAGGTTTAATACTGCTAAATGAATAATCACGTCATGCGTGACTTTTCATTAAAAACGAGTAACATAAAATTTGAATCCCTAGCACGAATCTGTCTCGACATACAACACGTTTCTCAAATAAAATTATCGGGAAATTATATGAAATAAAAGAAGAATTATGTATCGCCAATAGATTCGCTTTCTGTATGCAATATTTTGCAACACATTTGTGAACATAATTCATGCCGATCTCTTTCTGGCGCGATAGCCCAGTGGTTAGTGCGCTGGAATTGCACTCGGTAGGCTGGAGTTCGATTCTCTCTGCTGCCAAAACTGCCGCTGTGTTCACTCGGAGTAAGATCACGTTAAATATGTGGGTCCGTAAGTACTCCCGAGAGGTTGGTGGTAAGGGAAGGAGGGTACGGTCCCTGTGGATGTCTGCCCCAATAGGTTACGATAAAAATTGGGTGGCTCTTCCCTGCCTGCCAAACAGTTACCTTGAACGTTTCTGGTAGGTTGGACGGGGTGGGTATCAACAACAACGTGGATCCAGTTCGTTCCATTGAATAGAGAAAATAATTTTTGTAGTAGCACCCAAGAATTCGCCTATACTCATTTATATCATGGGATATGAATTCAATGTCCATTGCTTTTTGATTTGAATTCTGAAGATGAGTATGAAAATATCACACTGGACTCATAAGTTTCCGAAAATGTCCGATTTCAGATTACATAATGTTAATTCAATGCCAGTAACATTGTGCCGTGGATCTTGCATTCAACTATTTATTTGTGAAAGAAACAAAGTCATTGCCATATGTAGGAAATGTCATGTGCTGTCCACAACAAAGTTTTTACTATGTATGAACTCAGATAAAATTATATCACTAAATTGAGATAGGCATTAGAATCAAAATAAACTGTCCATTTTAAGTTAAAAATCTCACAAGTAAAATAAAAGACGTCGTTTTCAGCAGGACTGCATGCTTCTTAAGCAGATTTGCAGCTATTACATATCTGATGTGGGCAGCATATGACTTTCTCTGCCAACTCTTATTCATGTTCTCTTCATTTATTCAATAAATCATTAAATTGAGTTTAACTGCACAAATAACATTCGTAATTATTTTAGATGACACAGAAATTGCACTTTTAATTCCAACTTTCATCTTCATTTGGTAACTGGACCTATTTTCAAAAATGGCGTAGCGAAAAAACTAAAATATCTAGAGAACGGCTAGACCTACAGTAATGGGGTTGGTCTTATTACTTTCACCGTCAAAAATTACGTATAAAACAAACATTTAATTGATATATTTCATTATACGCAGTCATTTGTTTTAGATTATGCCGATTTTTGAGGGTCTTTTAGCAGAAAGAGGAAGGTTCCTCTCTACCGAATCGTACAAACTCTAATCAGTACCAGGGTAAACTACAAGTGACTTATTTACCAAATTTTGCGAAATTTGGTTTATTAGTTTTTAAGCTAGAGTGGATGCATATATTGCACAAACACATATACAAACAAACACTCAGACACATCCACAGACGTCAAGCTAAAAATAGTTTTGTCGTGTGCAGGACGATCTCAAAACGTGTAGATCCGTGGGAAACTTCAGTTTCGATTTTCGGCATGATTCCAATACTTTCCCTATGCATTACCATGTATTGCAGTTAAAGTAATAAAGTATTGAATACATTTGGAAGATTTATACTTGCCTATATTGAAATTTACTTTTATTTCACATCCATAGTGTAGTTGAAACTCCTATACTCTGAATAAAATGTCTTCTAATTATGCAAATTGCAAAAATTCTATCCTGTTACAGTTTTCTTACATAATGCATCAACATATAGATTTTGATGGTGTTACCTGCATTCGATTACGAGCTTTCGTGTACACGACTCGTATGCACACATTTTTCTAAAATGTTCGAAATGGGTTCGTGAGGTCTTAAAACGTGCATTTCGCACCAAAATCTCTAATTCAAAACTTTTTATTCAAAATAACAGTTTCGTTATGCAACGTGAAGATGTAAAAATATCTACATGAAAAATTCAATTGAAAAATACTCCCATTTCAAGTTTATTTACCTCAAAATGTATTCTTCATAAAAATACTTGTTAGGCAGTTTTAGATATATATATGCCCAACAATCTGATTCATATTAATCAAGATCTCAACTTATGCTATTTTTTAAATTTTAGCTAAATTCAAACCTGCGAAAAAACTTTCCTTCTTGTGAGCTTAAATTTTAGTGTTGATTTTAGCTCATCTTAGCATGATGAACTTGGATTTCTAATCTGATTTTTATATCACGCATGTTTTTTAAATATCTTGCCTTCAAGTGTTAATATTTATTTTCTCTCGTGCTATTGGCTGCTTGCTAAAGATGGTATCTAGAAACAAAATTTTAAACATGCACATTAGATGAATAATATTATACATCCTCCCACAAATCAGGAATTTTTTATACAAATATAGAACTCAAGTTGAATCGGACCCGATATGTTCTCAGTTTTGGATCAATTTGTTTACTAAAATGATTTTATAATGTATCGAAAAACTTGAATCTATAACCAGCGTATTCAAAAATACATAGTTTATAATATATTAAACATTTCCTTTACCTTACATATAACTGAAATTTATAATCATTTCTTGTCAAATCTATCAACATACTTTTATATATATTTTTAATTTTTCCATATTCGATATTTTGTTCAAATGAAGCAAAAATCACTTTTAGATGTTATGAATACGACGCAATTTTAGGGAAATCCTGACTTATGAGGTTCTAGAGTTATAAAAATTTTGAGGGCCAAAAACGAGATCCTTCAGACCAATTTCATGTAAAAAATGACACAGAAAATGTTGCACATTTCACCAATGTCCTAGCTTTACCAACATGAACATGTATTTGATTTGTTCTAAATGTGTGATTTCAGCAAATGTGTGATTTCAGGACATGTTTAATATATTATAAACTGTGTAACAGAAAAGATTGTCACAACATTAAGGGGAGATAGGGAATAAGGAATATTGGCCGTGAACCCCATGTCTGCAAAGGGGTGCATTTAGCTGTAGAGTGTAATTATTGTTTGCGTCCATTGCCTACAAAGTAGTAAGAATTGTCTTCGAAGCTGATGTAAGTGTAATTGTTTCTTTTTTCCCTCTGTTAATAATTAATTAAACAAATCTTTAAATTAAAAAAAGTTTCCACAATGTAAAAAAAAGTATTTTTCTGTTTAACTATGAAAGAACAAAATTCCCTGCAAATGTAATAGCAGAGTGAGTGTGTGATGATTAAGTGACTAGTATTTTTAATTTTTGATATTATTACGAACGATAGTTTTGACTGGAACTTTTACTGAGAGAAATCCAGACTCCACGGCTACAGTATGTGTACAATTGGTTGCATCCCCCCCCCCAAAACAGACCCCGTCAAAGATACCGTTTTTGCCAACATTTACCACGGCTTAAATAACTTCAAAAAGTAGCTAGATGGAAAAAAACCTCTTGCATGAAGTAATTTTCATCAAAAGTCGCCAAATGGCGCTGCTACTTTGTACGTAGTGGACGCAAACAATAATTACACTCTACAGCCAAATGTACTACTTTGCGGACATGGGGGGGGGGGGGGGGTTCACGGCCAATATGCCTTATTTAGTGTTTTCTATCTCTCCTTAAAGTTGTGATCATCTTTTCTATAACACCCTGTATACAGAATCAATTCCTAAGTGTCTTTAAACTTGATCTAAATTTTTATTTTGTTCAAAAGAAGCATTTAGGTGGTTACACTTCCTATCCTATGTTTCTGCTGAAATTCTGATATCTGTACATTTTTCTTATTATTCCAATTCTGTGAGGCTATATTCACAAATCGTTTATTCCCAATATGGCAAATGACCACGTTTTAGGTGTCAAAGATATTGGTCTTTTTTATTCTTACGTTTTGATCCAGAAAAATTATGAAACTTAATTGTTTATTTGGGAGCAGAACATTAAATTCAACTTAATAGTGTGATCGTATGGATTCCATCACAACATATCAGAAATGCTAATTGCCCCATATCAGAAGTTCATAGAATCCCAAATTCTATAAAAACTGTACATGATGGATAAGATTTTTAAGCCATTTCCAAAATCAGCTCATCAAATTATATTTACATTGTATTTGCCTTTGACTAAAAATCATTGGAAGCTAGTTTAATCACTATAATGAAGTTTTACTATTTTCTTTAATAATTGGCATTTACACATCTCGCTCCTGCTTCAAAAGTAGCCTAACTCAAAAGTGTCAAATTTGGATGATCCCTATGGTTTAGTTGGGTTACCCTATAAGTAAAATGTGCCAATTTGTCTTTTTATTGGATCGTCCAGATGACGCTCAAGTTTTATAACTCGAATAAGGTACGCTCTGTGTCATACTCAAAAAAAAAGTAGGCTTTTGTATGCAAACAGACGTAATAAGTGTCAACTCAAAATAGAGTTGTCTATGAATAGAGTTGTACATAATTGAAATATAAAAATAGTCACAACTCAGAATTATTAACGTTTGCAAAAAATTTGCTAAGGCATCTAACAGTTTCTTGCTCCATTAATTGACAATTAATATTCATCAAGCAATAGGGTAACTCCAATTTTACAAATTAAAATCACTTGTTTTTTTTATTTTACGAGCATCAAACACACTGTGTTACTTAAAAACAAGAAAGATCAATCGTTCATAAGCATTGATTATGAAACACTTTCCAACTGAAATGCAATTTCATTTGAAAATCTCTAAAATGTGATGCATTCAGTGATGATATCTTTTACATTATCACACTACTACAGTAATTTATTATACTTAAATATTTAAAACTGTATCGAAATATAAATCCTCTGATTCTCTATGCAAAATCAATGAATATTTCATTCATATAAATTGTATTCCAGACTCCAGAGCTAAATAATTTTGTGTGCAAAAAATTCAGCAATTCTTATGTAACTCAACTTGCATTCGCTTGAAATATTTGCAATATGCATAAGTTAAAATTAGGCTTCGTTGAAGAATTAATAAAAGTTCAGGGATCATTTAAAATCACAACTATTTTAATTGCATAGGCACGGAATTTAGATACACAGATGATACACAGATGATATATGTGTGTGTGTGTGTGTATGTATTCAAAGTATTGAAATCGTGCCTAAGATCGGAACTCGAATTTTCGAATGATCTACACGTTTTGGGATTTCTAGAACACGAAAAACTATTTTGAGGAAGACGTCTGTGTGTGTAACGGTGTATCTGTGTGTGTTTCTGTGTGTCTATGAGGATATTGCATCCACTCTAACTGAAAAACTAATGGACTGAATTTCATAAAATTTGGTAGGTAAGTTTTTTGTGGGAATTCCTGATGTTCATTAGATTATAGTTCGATTCGTAATAAAAGAATCTGCCTTCTTCGCAAAATGGCCGGCAGAAATTGTCTTTATCCACTCTAGCTAAAACTAATGGAACAAATTTAACAAAATTTGGTGTATAATATTTCAATAACCTACAAGTGATTTATATACTAAATTTAACAAAATTTGGTATATAAATCACTTGTAGGTTATTCTAGTACGATTCGGGAAAAAGGAACGGACTGTTTTTGCGAAATGGCCCACAAAAATCGTTAAATATAAAAATGAAAGTCTACGTGTGCTCAATTATATCAATTAAATTCTTATTTTATACGTGATTGTTGACAATAAAAAGAATAAGACTAACCCCATTACTCTAGGACTAGCCGTTCTTGAGATATTTTAGTTTTTTCGCGTTTTCGCTACGCCACCTTTGACAATATGTCCAGCTATCAAATGAGAACCAAATTTAAGTTTAACGTGCAAATTCAATGTCATTTAAAATACTTATGGTTGTTATTTTGGGCAGATAAACTGAAATTATTATTGAAGAAATAAAGAGAACGTGAATATGAGTCTGCAGGGAAAGACATGTGCTGCATACATCAGAATTTTTAACAACATTACAACAATGATATATAGAAGTGAATAGGGATTATTTGCAGGCCATTTCGAAAAAAATGTAGGATCTATATTTAAAGACCACCAAATTTTTGTAGAATAAAATGTTCTACAAATTTAAGCTGTGTATCAAATTTTAATTCTCAAGGACATAGGAAAGTACATTAAAAATGCCATCAAATAAGTATATCATGAAGAGTTATATATAATTTAAAAAATATTTGAAAAATTGTTATCTACCAAATTTATTTTGAAATGTAAACCCTCTTTCATATACAAAATAATTAAACGGTTGGAAAGATATTTATTATATAATATGTTTCTTTTTTCTTTCTGGAGGATATCCCAAAAGTCAGAATTTAATTGAATTTGTTTTTCTCTGTATATTAAATAATTTTTAATTAAAAAAATACCTAACATATTTTACTGAATTTTTTTTTATATATTTTATGGGATAATGTGAATATTTCCTAAAAATTTCGAAGCAATTTGTGAATTTTAAATTTGTTTAAAAAATGTTTGAAAAATTAGGTCCCTTAGGGTTCAATGTATTTCATTTTTTCAATAAAAAATTAATTGGGTGATATTATTTATTTATATTCCCATAGGTCCCACAGACTGTCTGAAAAACATACTAAAATTTCATTTTTACGGCAGTTATCGTGCTAACGGACAGACAGAATGAACAAAGTCATACACACTTTTCAACTATGTTGTAAAGTTTGACAGAGTGAAACGACAGCACATTATTTTTTGTAAAGACGCTTATTTTTAATGTCATGATTTGTATTGACTTAACTTAGTTTTATGAGATAAAATAATACAAGGTTTTTAGGAAAGTTTAAATTCCTCTATAGGGCACTGAAATCACTTTTATTCAATCAGGTATAGTCACTTTATTATAGAGGACTTTACATGTACATTCAAGGACCTATCCTTACAAAGTTATTTGGTGTGCTAAAAGACTTTTCTAGCAACTATCTATATGGAATCAATGCTTTCTTCAAATTACATCGAAATTGCAGCTCTGAAGTAATTTCTCTTTAATATGACAATTTGACGCAATTTTTAATTTTGCAGTTTGGAATAATATTTAATAAGACAGTTTTGATGCTACAATTCCAAAAAAAGGGAAATAGTGTGCGAAGAATGGATCATCTTTAACAGTAGAAGTGGTTTCGTTCATTTTGTCATTAAAAAGTACATAAAATATAAAGATTTTCCAAGTTAAGCATATTTCTTTTAATTTTTAAAAATCATACAATAATTTCATTTTGATAAAGTCATTTTTACGGCAGTTATCGCGCTGACAGATAAAATGAACAAAGTCATAAACACTTTTCAACTATGTTGTAAAGTGTTTAAAAAGTACCATGTTTTTATTTCCCATAGTGATAATTTCATTTTATTGAATAACTTTTATAGAATTATTTGATAGTTCATGATTCCAATAAAGCCAAAGTTTCAGCCAATAAATAAGTATATTTTATGATATTACATCCTTAAATTATATTTTTTACCCCACCGATTTTCACTCTAAAAATTTACTGAATTGATATAGGTTCATAGGAATAACAAAAATTTATTTCAGAAAATATAAACACTTTGATTATTTTATATCACCCCACTTTAAACTTCATAGCCCAAAATTTGACTAGTCTTAAAATTCCGCTCTGCATTTTTAACCATTCCTTAATAGAAAGTTTTCTATATTAATAAAAATAGGTTTATTTTCTGAGCCAGCAGCGACTGATACAAGGAATCATTAACATTGAATTCCTTCATAAGTAGTGTTAACTAATTCATACTAATTTCAATTGACTGCGGCTAAACGCAGCTTTCTTGATTTTATATCGTGTACGTGCAAAATACTTTGTTTAAACGAAATCATTTATTATATACTTAGCATTATTAAAAGATTCCCGGTTTATATGGTCAGTAAGGAAATATTATTTCAATTTTAATATTTCGTAATCTCAAATATCATGCTTAGATTGCCATCCTTTTTTGGGATCAACTAAAGGTCTAAATGTCTGCTGTAACAAAAAATCTGATGTGGGCAACACATGATTTTTCTTATGTAATGCAATGAATTTACTACTTTCACAACTGAAAAAATAGGTTTTTCTTATAGTAGATATTTATATTCTTTCCAAGATATTGAATTTTCGTTAATTAGTCGTCATTTTCATTGGTTTAACGTCATTTTTATCCATTTGGAGAGATTTTCGTTAATTTGGCAACATTTAAAAAATGTCGACCAGTTAGCGACATTCCGCCAAATTCTGCGCCAAAATCTCGTCAAGCGTTGAGGACGGAGAAATAAGTTATTCTTATAGCAGATAAATAGCTATTGGCGTTCAAATGCAAAAGTATTATTCAAAGTATCTTTTCTCATGAATGGAACGAGCTAGATCCACGAGAATGCCCCTACCAAATTTATCGCATGATATTACATATGAAAAGTGGACATGTTTCTCAACAGTTAATATTTTTTTTAATTTATGGGATTTTTGATAAATTTATTTAAAATATGTGCAATATCTTGAGGACGGTTCATGCTAGCGTTCTAAAGTTTATGTCAATTGTTTTCTAAGGGAAAATTCCATAAGAAATGTCTGCATAACTTTATTAAAGGTTTTGATCTTTTGATGATTTTTTCAAAATTTCACTCGAAAATTTAAGGGGGTCTGATCATTCGATTCAGTTTAAAAACAATAGGAAACCAGTATTCGCGGATTGTGATTTTTGTACCAAATTTCATTCGAATCGCTCTATTTGTTCGTGAGGTATCGTTTCCATAGCCTCACTCACACACTCACACACACACACACACACATCACCTCAAAAATGTTTGATTCGTGATCAGGGATGCTTGAAACGTGCTCTCCCGTCGACTCGAATTTGAAGTTTCGATCCCGACACAATACTTTCCTTATATATTATCTATACAAGGAAAGTAAAAATAACTTATGACTTGTCAATATACGAATAAAATAAAATGAAATTCAGACTTGGCCAAAAAACTGAATTTATTGGCCAAAAAACTGAAGTTTCTACTTCAGTTTTTTGGGCTCTAAATTCATCACTCAGTCTCAAAACGCTGAATGCTATACATTATCGGAATCATTATTAATAAGATTTACTTCTGTATGAACAGCTTAGAAACATAAATGACTGAGCCAGAAAACTTGTTAACAAATTCCCCCCAATAATGTCTATATTTTGTTGCTTACAAAACATATTTTAGGCAGTTACTTCCAAATTTTGAACCTTAACGAATTGAAGGATTATCCATAAATTAATGTACATTTTCTTATAAGCAAATATTTTGGTAGGACTAAACAGCACATAGTAATAGAAAAATAAAAAGTTACCTTATTTTTATTCCTTTAGAATTTATCTGAAGTTATCCAATAAACAAGATATCAAAGCATTATACGTTTTAATTACGGATCTCTAGAAACGTTTTAAAGCCCGAGATATTTCAGTTTTTGAATCTTTTTCACTTATCTTGTTACACGTACGATAACTTTTTAGAATGTCATGGTATTTATTAATGAGAAAGCATTGTTGAAATGGACCCTAAATTAAAACAGAGGGATTGACTGATTGTTGAGAGCATTGTTAATTATACTGAATTTCCTAATTTTCGAAATTCTAATCGTTTGAATTCCTGGGCATGTGCAGAATACGACTTCATACCGACTGATATTCGACAAATGATATGCAGTAGAAGTCGAAAATCAGGATTGTTCGGAGTATCCATGGAAGTGTCTATATCAAAACATGTCCATTGCTATTCTATATCGAAACATGTCCATTGCTATTCTATATCGAAACATGTCCTTCCTGTGCATTGCTATTCTATATCGATATACGATATTTACTGTGAAATGACCCAGCATTTTGTTGCTATTTTGTTCATAGTAAAAAGCAGTCCTCTTGAGAACACGATTTTCCTTTTCTTGAAGTATTTGAAAATTTATACTTCGCTAGCCGGATGATCAATAATTATTTGTTCTACCAACTTCAGTTTGCTGCGGCCGTATTTAGCCTCAGCTTTCTTGATTGAATCCGTTATACGGAGTTCCTCCCCATGATTAAACGCATTTACTTTTTATATATTTTATACTTTTAAAATATTACTGGAACATGTAAAAAGCACAGAAAAAATATATTGAAATTAATTATTTGTAACCTTCTAGTTTGTAGTTAGATAAAATGCTTTTCTATTTTGAGGCTTAACTGAAGGTTGTCTAAATGTCTGAAGTAAAAAAATAACCCATGATCTGTCAATCTATATAAAATAAAATAAAATCTAAACTTGAAATGGCAGAATTAGAGCCAATATGAAGTCCACACCTAAAAGTGATTTCGATTTCCATTTTTCCTTGGCCATTTTTGCACCTGAGATAAACAGCACTTTGGAATGAAATCCTCTACTTAAAAATTTCAACCCGTCTTTCATATTAAGTGCAAACATTCCGAAATTTGAAGGAACTCAGATTGCTAAAAGTAGGTGTAGTGACATGTGGGCGTGGCCATATACAGAACTGGTATTTGTCCCGGCCATTCATCACTTCATCTTGAAGATATGTCTTTAAAAATATTATTTTTTTTTTATAATTGAATACAGTTGTCAAGATTTTCAATTTGTTTAATTTATTATTGTAGGCAGGGTCACTGTATCCTTTGCCTGCCCTCAGCTTTCATGCAGAGAGAAAGCCCCCCTTAATTAGAGAAGAAAATATAGCAGATTGTTTTTAAATTTATCAATAATTTTACAGAAAATGTTAAAAAAAACCAAAATCGGTTTTACTCTTCTATTGTATTTTTCTATCTACATACATATGATTACAGAAAACTTTATTTCTTTTACATTAAAGTTTTTATGCATACAGCAGACATTAAAATATATTTATATTTTTTGTCAAAATGTACAAGTCAGAATAAATCATATTTATGATGCAAAAATTAAAACCAATTGCAAAATTTTAGCCATATAAACTGCATTAAAAATAACCATACTTTCTAAGTAAATATGAAAATTTTGATTTTATAATAAAAATATACATGAAGCTAGCATTAATTCAAAAGTGTCAAATTTGGATGATTCCTATGGTTTAGTTGGGTTGACCTATGACTAAAATGTGCCAATTTGTCTTTTTATTGGATTCGCCAGATGGGGCTCTAGGTTTATAACTCGAATAAGGTACGGTCTGTTGAGTGTTGAAGACCCAGACCGTCCGACTCGTCCAAAGGACTAAGAGCAACTATTTGGACGGCCGGGAAGGTACGGTCTGTGTCATACTCGATAAAAAAAAAGTAGGCGTTTGTATATAAACATACGAAATAAGTGTCAACTCAAAATAGAGTTGTCTTAGAATAGAGATGTGCATGATTGAAATATAAAAACCGTCACAACCCAAAATTAGGAGCATTTGCAAAAAACTGCTAAGGCATCTAACATTTTCTTGCTCCATTAATTGACAATTAATATTCGACAAGCAATAGGGAAACTCCACTTATACAAATTAAAATCACTTGTGCTTTTATTTTACGAACACCGAACACACTGTGTTACTTAAAAAAAAGCCCATGTTTTTATTTTATTGAATAACTTTTATAGAATTATTTGATAGTTCATGATTCGAGTAAAGCCAAAGTTTCGGCCAATAAATAAGTATATTTTATAATATTACATCCTTAAATTGTATTTTTTGCCCTGCCTATTTCAACTCTAAAAATTTACTGACTTGATGATAACTTACAGGTTCTTAGGAATAACAAAAATTTGTTTCAGAAAATATAAACACTTTGATTATTTTATATCACCTCCACGTTAAACTCCATAGCCCAAAATTTGACTAGTTTTAAATTAGCGCTCTGCTTTTTTAACCATTCCTTAATATAGAGTTTTCAATATTAATAAAAATAGGTTTATTTTATGAACCAACGTTGACATATAAGGAATCATTAAAATTGAATCCCTTCATCTTCGTTACTAATACCCCCGTGGTGAAGGAGCGAGGACTACGCACCACGTCCACAAGCCCCCAGGGTATCCCATAGCGAAGGGGAGATTTGCAGCTTACGGTTTTATTCAGTTTGTCCAAAATATCAGGAAGGAATATGAGTTACCTGATAATGTCCAGTAAATTTCGGGGCTAATAACCCCCCTGGAGTTGGTACGGACTGAAATAAATTTGAATCTTGGGGAGATATTATACAAGAAAGATACCTCTCCAGGTGTTTTAAGGTGTTATGCCTCGGAAACAATTGACATGAGGTACCCGGATTCTGAGTGGTTGCACGTCTATACGGATGGCTCTCTCTTTGATGATTATATGACCGCAGGATCAGGAGTTGTTTCGAGCCTTTTCTCCTTTTATGCTTCTGCGGGGAAATATAGAACTGCCTTCGATGGAGAGGTGGAAGCCATTCGAATTGCTCTTAAACAATTGTTTGCTTTTGAAGATAAATTTAATTGGGTGGTTCTGTTTTTAGACTTCCACGCTCCAATACAAGCCATTGGTTCATCTGGTCCTCCTTCATCGTACGAAATCCTTCAGTGTCGGGATTAATTGCGGAAGTTGGCTTTAAAGAAAAAGCATGTGCCGCTTCAGTGGATACCTGGACACTGTGGAGTTACTGGAAACGAACAGGCTGATTTCCTTGCTAAAAAGGGTTCGAGATTGTTCCAGTCTAGATGCTTGGCCCTTTCTTATCATTCTATTAAGCTGTATATTAGGCAGACTATGTCTCAAAATTATAAATCGCAGCTATTTCACCGTTTACAGACAAAGCGGTGGAATGTTAAGGATCTCCTCACCATTCCCAACGGCCCACGCCGTGACGCTGTGGCCCAGTTCCTTCTTTTGACAGATCACGACTTTTTGGGAGAACATCTCCATCGCATCGGGATTTTTGACCATCCAAACTGAGAATGCATGACTCTGAGAATGCATTGTATTAGCGTGCTAGAGAACTTTTAAGGCAATGACTTCGGTCAACATTTGTTGGACTTTTAGTCTTTCTCCCTTATTTGTTGTATTTTTCTGTCACTTGTATTTTTGTACTTTTCTTCTTGTATTGCCTTGCCATTGGAAATTAAAAGGAAAAAAAAACACTTTTATAGAGGCTCCACGCAGGGCGGAGGTCTGCCTTGGCCTCGACATGACAACATCCATGCCCACTGGCGGGATTCGAACCCGCAATCCAGCGATCAGACGGAAAGGGCTGCCCCTAAAAGCTCGACCACCCGATCGGTAAATTCCTTCATAAGTAGTGTTAATTAATTCTTACTAATTTCAATTGACTGCGACTAGACGCAATTTTTCTGAGTTTTCATCACAGCAATCCTCAGCAATGTGATTATACGAAATCATTTTTTCAATACATTATACTTTTAAAAGATTTCCGGTGTCAATGGGCAGTAAGGACATTTCTACTAAAATACTATTTCAATTTTAATATTTCGTAATCTCAAATATCATGCTTAGATTGCCATCCTTTTTCGGGCTTAACTAAAGACTGCATAAATGTCTGCATTAAAAAAAATCTGATGTGGGCAACACATGACTTTTCTTATATAATGCAATGAATTTACTACTTTTACAGTAAAAAAAATAGGTTTTTCTTGTAGTAGATATTTATATTCTTTCCAAGATATTGAAATTTTCGTCAATTAGTCGTCATTTTCATTGATTTAGTATCACTTTTATTCATTTGCCGTGATTTTCGTTAATTTGGCAACATTTAAAAATGCCACCCAGTTAGCGACATTCCGCCAAATTCGGCGCCAAAATCTCGTCAAGCGTTATGGACGGAGAAATAAGTTATTCTTATAGCAGATAAATAGCGATTAGCGTTCAAATACAAAAGTATTACTCAAAGAATCTTTTCTCATGAATGGAATGAGCTAGATCCACGAGAATGATGCCACCAAATTTATCGCATAATATTAAATATGAAAAGTGAGCATGTTTTTCAACTATTTATATATATTTTTTAATTTATGGGATTTTATGGTAAATTTATTTAAAATATGTGCAATATCTCGAGGACGGTTCATGTTAACGTTCTAAAGTATATATCAATTGTGTTCTCAGGAAAAATTACATAAGAAATGTCTATTTGCGTAACTTTATTAAAGGTTTTGATTTTTTGATGATTTTTTCAAAATTTCACTCAAAAATTTAGGTGGGGAAGGGGTTCTGAACATTCGATTACATTTAAAAACAGTAGGATTCCAGTATTCATAGTAGGATTGTGATTTTTGTACCAATTTTCATTCTAATCGCTCTATTTGTTCATGGGATATCGTCTCCACAGACTCACTGACATACACACATACTTTCACACACACTCACAGAGAGACATCACCTCAAAAATGTTTGATTCGTGATCAGGGATGCTTGAAAAGTGCTCTCCCGTCGAAAACTCGAATTCGAAATTTCGACCACGTCACAATACTTTCCTTATACATTATCTATATAAGGAAAGTAAAAATAACTTATGACTTGTCAGTATACGAATAAAATAAAATGAAATTTAGATTTGAAATCCACACCAAAATATTATTTCGATTTCCTTATTTTCTCTTTATCATTTAATCATGTGCGAAAACAGTAATTTGGAATAAAATAATTACTTAAAAATTTACCCCCCTCTTTCATATTTACGGCGAATAAGCACTGCTTCAGAGCCTCTCCAAAACTTTAAATACTAAAATGGGGAACAAATGGGGCCGTGGTCATATACTCAAATGATACATGTCACGGCTATTCACAATTGAATCTTGAGGTTAAGCGCTGCTTCACATAAAGTTATCCGCTGAATGGGTTATTATTATTATTACTCTTTGGCTATTTTTAGAAAATATTTGACACAGTGTTAGTAGCGTAATATGAGTCGAGAAAGAGGGTAATCCGCCACTGAATCTGCTTCACTCATTCCTGAAGTGACGAGCAGCCCCTGAGTCCTTGCTCTTTGTTGCTGACTTTCAATAATAACGGACCCAACCCCTAGTTGCTATTTGCTGCACTATGACAGAATTCTATAATTTGATTTCATTTTGATACGTTTATATTGCGTATTAAATTTGATGATAGTGAATATTGACATAATTTTCTACGATTTAAATTCGTGTATAATCAAATTTAAAACTCTCGAATTCTAAATATGCTCCGTATTAACATGGTCTTCCGACCTTCCCGGAAGTGTAAAGTGACTCTTTAGTCGGCTGGGAAAGAGTCATCCAATACTATGGACCTAGTATTTGAAATTATTATTTCTTATGCTATTTATTTCTTCAAATCGTTTTGTTGTGTTTTTTTCGGTCACTCGCTGTTTTAAGGATCGAAACGGGTGCTAATGTTATGATCTCATTGTAATGGAGTGTTTTTCCAGAGATCTTTCAGCAGATTGTTTACCATGGCGCTGTATCTAAATAAGAAAATTATGAAAAGACAGTTGGCTGCTTTCGCAAGAAAAGTTGACTTATGTAAAATTAATGTAATGATTGCTGAAACTGAATATTGTATTCTCGTTTTGGTAAACGTTTGGTTTTTGAGATTCAATCGAATTATATTTCTACTTTTAAGATCTTTCACTTCATTGGTGATTTTTGTATATTCCTATTTAATGTTATAGATAAAAATACTTTTCATTTAATATTAAGTTATGGTATGAGTTTTGAATTTTTGCTTAAATAATCTCCAGTTTATCTTATGAGCAAAGTGTAAATATTTGCAAATCTAGAAATATAGCACTGAAAATTAAAATTACCGAAAAATCATTTTTCTAATTTTATTACCGTAGTGAATGTTGTATTAATATGGTTTTACATTTTCATAATATTTTTATACATGGCATCCATATATATATTTTCAATTCTTTTCACGTATGCTCTTTATGATACAGCTTTAACGGAATGGTTTTCATCCGTGTCCGAAGATGGCTTTCGTACGATTTTAATGGAATCCATGGTTATTGTTTGACATCCAGAAACATGTGGTTGAAGCCTTCTTATGTGACCAGGAGCACGACGAAGGAAGTATTTTAGTAAATTTCCCTTTCTAAAAGCTTCAACTGACACATAAAACACTTCTGAATGTGGGGTTCCAGTAAATTTTCTCATACATTCGCATTCCATATACTCATTTAGTTCACGTACGATCAGTAATCAGTGAAATTAAAAATGTATCAGATTTATTTATCGTTGTTACACGTTGTTCTTAAAGTTCTCAAGTTATAATGTCAATAAACTCTAAATTTGTGACCTCGATACATTTTTTTGATTGATGTTAACTCGTTAACTTCCGAAATTCAAAAGATTAAAGTAAAATTTGTGATTTTTTTAATGGGCATTTCATACCCACTTAATTCAACAAAAATAGCTTTTGTAAAATTCTGGCAATGAATTTTACATATTTAATGTGGACGATCCTGAATATTTTATTCAAAAATATGGAGAATTATCCATTTCCGTCCACGTTTCGTGCGGATGAAATGACAAATGGTCACTAATGATGGCACCAACAAGCTTCGTAAATGTTCTAAATATCAAAAACCGTTTCAAATTTAAGTACGACATGTAGAAAAATGTTTCATCTCCAATGACTGCTGCCTTTTTTTAACGGTTTCAGACATTTTAACCTAAAAATCAATTTATTATAGCATTATTATACAATAGTTAGATTCGAAGAATAGGCAAAAAACTATTTATATACCTTAAATGGAACTTTCTGGCCTTAGTTACCATAATTGAATCCGAAACTGCAAATAAATTCGTTCATAAAGAGCAATAACATTTGTCAACTATAACTTTGCATTAAAAGATCTCAAGAAAGGTTAATTTTATACCAGTAGAGTTAATTGAGGAAACATATATTTTTTGTACCTAATGGTATAGAAATGAAATTTGTATATCAAGCTTACTTTCTATGCTTTCATACAAACTAAAATATTAGACTGGACTGACTCATCGAAGGAATGACAAACGTTATTTGATTTTTATTATGGATGTGAAAGTACACATAAGAGTCGATGATGGTTGTAAACGTAAATCCAAATTTGTGATAAATAGTTTACGCGTATTCATGATTCTGGACATTGGTAGAAAAGGGTTAAATGCCTACTAATTTCCATTTATATCCACAGTAAAGTTCAAACCATCAATTTACAGCATACTATAATCACCCAGACCTATAAGTCTAGAAAGCTTGGCGTAAATTGTCGACAGTTTAAAATATCACCAGATTCATGAAATGGACGCTAAATTAACAAACCTGATGCAACAGGAAAACTGAATAACTTGTAAAATTGAGTTCAGATTTTTTGATAAACCCCTGTTTCTTCGAATTATTATTTTTATATACTTGATTCAACATAAAGAGAGTTTCAGTGTTTGTGAAACAGGAACTTTTTGATAGGGGGTCTAGGAGTTCCTAAATAAATTGTATTTTGTTTGGCGATGAAAGTATGGATGTTTTGATAGGGAGTCGTATAAGATATAGTAAATTTTGATATCCTGTAAGAAATAATAGTATTGAATGTGAGAAGTTCATGGCTTCTTGTGCCTGTGGATTTTAGGAGCACAAGTACTGCAGGCTGGTGGATGGAAAATTCCCTTTTGCAACTTTAAACCGTTTAATGATATGTATATCTTTCTAGTAGACTGTAATAGTACAATCATTGTTCTGGGTATGATAGTGTTTCATCATTGAAAATAATGCTATGATAATCGTAAATAAAGATTAACTCGAATTCTACACATGTGAATCACCAAAAATACAGTGCAATTCTGGTTTTCATATGGAGATAAAACTTCGTTTCTTGAGTTGGGTGAATTTGTTCTTGAGTTATCGTATCCACACTAAGTGCACACATATACACAGATAGAAGTTGTCTTTTTGGAAATATTGGGAATTTGGTTAAATAAATACTTTAATGAAAATTGATAAAAACACTTTGACACTTTGATAAAAATTGGATCCTTAAAATCCAAAATAACGCGGACGAATTTATTTTCTTTTGGTCTTTAAAAATAGAAACAGTTCATTGAAAAATTAATAAAAGAGAAGTTAAATTAAAGGTGCCATTTTTACCAAATATCAATTTGAAACATTTTTGCTAATATAGAATGAATCCATATCCATTTTAATTGAGCTAATTGTTTATACCTTCAAAAATGTATCTTGATTCGTAGGGTATATTGGGTGGCAGAGTTAAAAAACCAATCAAATTTTGTATGCGTTTAAAAAAATGTTTAATACAAAAATATACCCCCCAAATGAATAAATGCCAAATACTTTTGACTTTGTCTGAGAATGGTATGAAAATACCGGCATATCTATTATGTTTCAATATTTTCTTCTTATTGTAATATCGTGCAGTATGATGATTTTAATGAGGTTTTAAAGTATCTTTAATGTATCTAGTAATTTATTCATTTTTATTTATGGAAGATTATAGAGATATGATTTTATTCCAGCTTTAAGCAGTTGGAAGCTTTTATATTCCACAGCTAACAAGATTCTTTACTGTTTATTGTTTACTTTCCAAGATTTTATACCCATTTACGCTTGAAGAATCTGTCTTTTCACCTCTTGAACAAGATCATCAAATGGATCTGTTGCTTTTATTCTCTTTGGGAATTTTCAACAGATTCTTGATTGCATTCCGAATACTTTTTTAGATCTTTCTCAGATCTGTATTTTTTATTTAAATAGACTCTAGACAATCTTTCTAAAATTGTTTTCTTAAAGTTTTATAGATCTTCTATAAATTTATACATAATTTCCCTCTCAGATTTTAAGTTCAGAATGTGTTTTAAATTCTGAATTTTGTTCTAAGAGAGATACACTATATAAATTCACCTTTTTTATTGCTAGAGAAGTTTCTTAGGATCCTGTACTATTTTAAAAAGTATTTAAAGCTGTTATAAAATGTTATTCCTTCTTTATGTAAAAAATATTTATTTCTATAATCAAGTAACAATTTAAAGTTCTACAGCCACTTCTCTGCTTTTGCTAGAGCGGCTGTCATGTCACATTTATCCTGACAAAGGAGTCTATTCTTTGTCTCCAAAAATGATTGCTACTTTAAATTAAATGCTGCACCTCATTTAATATTCAAAAAAGTTACCCTGTTCTTTACTGTTCCATTTTTTTGACTTGGCATATTTGTTTCGAAACAGGATGTTTCATTGATACATAACTGCTCTCCAAAGGAAATTCGTTGTTTCCTTCATTTTTAGATATATCCCGCTTAATTTCATAGTATTTTATGTCATTGTTATTTACATTTCTTGCGCTTTGTTGTGTGCTATTCGTTTTCCATCCGTTTTTTTAGTTTACTTTTATTGTTTCAGTCAGGTGAGTCTTTTCCTATTTATACTTTTTCTTTACAGGAGGAACTGTTTTGTTTCACTTATCACGACTGAGGACACTTTATTTTGCTTCTGAAACTACGGTTTATATATTTGCTGTATTGGTATTTTCTTTCTCATGTAAAGATTAAAATGTGAGAAAATGGCATTTTAGCAAGCAATATCTATTTTCAACTCTGCATTCACGTAAAATAACTTATTTTTCTGCAAGAAAAATACATGCAACTGTGGAACCGTACTAATTGAAATGTTTTCTTGCAGAAGCTGGCCACAATGCTGTCCTGGGTAGATGTGCCATGCGACTTTTACGGTACTATGAGTCCTATCAGAAATGGAAACGCAGGCGAGGGTTTTGATTCTTGTCGTGTCTAATAAGGTTTTATGCAACATCATTCTCCTGGCGTAGCTACTACAATATGTCAATTGTGTGGTCCTGTCATCTATTGTAACAATTATCTGGCTTTCTATTGGTCAAGTAAATCGTCTCTTGCTGTTTGAGTTTTAAGAATGCTACTGTAATTTCACCGTATTTAGTTATAGATAATCTGCCTTGTAAATATTTTTAGAGCACCAATAAAATATGTTGAATGTATTTTTAATATTATTTGTATCTCTGCATTTTATAAATGACGTCAAAAATCAACAAAAGAGATGGAACGCGAAAACCCTATATACTAAGTCCACGCGCATGTCAACCCAGTCTGGTGCATTCGCGCATGCTCGTGGACTTAGTCTGGATTTTCACGTTCACCTCTTCTGATCCTGAAAATTGAAAGAAACACATACACCATGAGTATAGATCAAACTTACTTTATTGAACACTAAAATATACAAATTAAAACAATCGACATTACGTGAAATACATTGTTTCTGCTCATCTTAAAATTAAAGTTAATGAAGTAACATTACGTGCTAGAGATATCTTAGAAAGAAACATGTCAGTAAAATATTTTACTTTGTAAGGCGTTTGGGGATATTGGAAAGTTTTTAAATTGATTTCAATAATTATTCCTATGAATAAGAAACGCTGAACATTAAAAGAAAGTGAAAGGAGATAAACCAGCATCTACTAATTTTAGAATGTGAAAAAAACAAAACCTTTCAAAAATTTAGAATAAAAATAATTTTTTAATTTAAAAAAATATTAGACTAAAATTCTAACAAAGAAAATAATTGTAAAACTAATTAAGAGCGGTGTGTTTAAATTTAATAGAATTTTAATAAACATCGCGTATTTCCTGAATAAAATGCTATTATAGAAACAATTGCAGAAACTCAATTTTTTACTCGAGGCCCTTACTTGCAGTTTGTAAGTTAAGCAAATAATACTTAAATATTATATTTATGCAGTGCAATTAAAAGACTGAATTTAAGAACCGATTACGTGATATATGTAAAGCTTTGCAATGCAAATTGAGATTTTTTATTATGCTACGCTATGATTGCTAAAATTTTAATTCTTTAATGAGATCGTGTAAAATGTTTTAATATTTCCCTTTAAAATTTTTATATTTATGGGTGCCATAATATACATTCAAGCATATATTTTCAAACTTGCACTCCATACTTAAGTATTTGATGAGAAAGACTAAAATCTAATTTTTCTAGTATTGCTTGATTATCTATACTTAAATAAATAATAAGATATAAAACAATTTAATTTTTCTATTGTAGCAGACGTGGATAGGTTTCGCCCAGTTTAGAACTCTTCAGCAGCAAATAGCCTATAAATGAGGAGTTTTTCAATAGTGTGTGAACCGAAGTTCGAATACGATACTTGTTTCCCTACGTTTGTGAGTGTTCAGTTCTATTTTTTACACAGAGGGAAATTTTGAGGCAATTGTCAGGTATGGCCATTTTTCCTAGGGAAGTGTGGTGACGGCAAGGTAATGTTTCTAAATGTTTCAATGTTCGTTTTTCGAAGAAAAATATAAAAAAGGAAGCTACATAAAATTAATTAGTATTGAGTAATATTAAAATGGTTGGCTTTCATTCGTCTTACAGAAACTACTTTTGATTGTAAAATATTTCTTAATTTCAAAGACCAGGAAATAAGTGATGTTGATGAATTAAATTTACTTTTGTTAATGCACACTTCCAATTTGTACAAAAAATATTTTACTTGTACCCAAGCTATATTTTACATATTGCGCATTTTAAATTTCCTTTTACTTAACGAGTAAAAAGTAACAGATTTTTTTCGTCTGCTATAAATCTTCCGGGAGTGATCACTGTTCTCTAAAAGAAATGAGGTAGAAATTTTAAGACTCAAATAATTACAATTTTAATCATGCCAATTCCAAAAGAATTATCTTATTCTAGTCTTTACATAATGTATCTACACTTAAAATACCAGCGCAATATGGGTAATCGTTCTTGAGATATCGTGCCTACACACACTTTTTCAAAAGTGTGTAAAATGTGTCTCAGGTTTAAAAATGAGCTTTTGTGTATAAATATTAAACATAAAAATTTCAAAAAAATAATATTTTCCCCATACAGTATTATAAAATGTAGACATGCATTAGAATGGGAAAATAAAATAGGACAGAACATTCTCTACGAATCCTCCTATACCATAATCTTGAGGTCCTGCTCCTAAAACGTTGATCCATATCGTTATCAGATAATACAGTCTCCCAGCATTTCTATGATCGTATTTCTTCTGACTTGAAGTTGATCACAATATCTCCATACAGCTCCACAGGTTCCAATGGTGTCGACATCGGCATGGTTGCGTCTTGCGTGTAGTAGCCACTGCACGGGAATCTTAACATCCTTCGACACCTGACGTCTGTGTTAAGAAACTGGAAAAACGCAAAATATAACTTTGTGAATATTCTATTCATTTTTTTATTATATGGAATTTATGCTAACAGCCTAAGTAATATATTACTTGAAAGGAAACAAATAACTTTTCGTTCTCACTAATAAAGTATCCAGGAAATTTTTAGTGCACTTTATTAGCTACATATGAAATGCAATCTTGTTTTCTATTTGCATTGTGACAGAAAAACAATCAAAGTAATGGAGCATATATTAACTATCAATGAAAGTGAATTAAATACAGTTGATGTTAAAAATATTAAAATACAAAATTTTTCAATGTGCATGTTATTCTTTAAAACAGTGAAAGATTGCAAAGAAGTTAAGAATAGCTAGTGTAGGCTCTTGTAGGTGAACTAAACATCAGCCTGATGAACATTTGAACGATTTTGCCACTAAATGAGATTCACCTGTAATTCATTGTAGTAAACGTATTTAACACAATAGTATTTAATAGCTGGGGCAACGTCAATGGACGGCTAAATGGTTCACATTCTGGCCGCTTTAATAAAGGCGAATGACGAAGGTCAAAGTGCCTGGCCATTTAAAAAAAAGAAACGTATTTAATATTAGCACTTTTACTTAATATGAATGCAATGCAGACATTTATCTATGCATAATAATTCATGACACGTGTGGAAAGAATGTGTTAGAGCTCAATTTTCAGTGTTAGAGCTCAAAGCAAGGTTATTATAACCACAGATTACATACATACAGATACCCGACTCTTCCTAAAACGCGGAAGCGCCCCCACGGGGAAAAGGCGGAACTAGCTAGCGGCAGAAACCCTCCACATCTTAGTGGTTTAATAAACCCACAGATTACACAGAATAAACCCTTCATTTTTGTTGGTAATTGCGTACTAATTCTCCCACGCTAGAGATTGCGGGGGCGAGTGCCATTTACAGGAATAGCATGTCTGCGAAAAAAGTCCTAAATCGGATGGGGGGGGGGGGGGTAGCGTGGAATTTAAAAGCCGCTAGTTTGTCTCTTTTCCGTGGGGGCGCTACGGTAGTTGCTTGTTACAATGGGCCTTATGTGAGATATCTGTCTGTATGTAATCTAGGATTATATCTTTAAAGGCTTAAAGTACATTACACCATACTACTAAATATTTACATATAATAAATTTGTTATAAATTACCGGTAATTAACATATGGAGATTTAAGTGGTTAATCTAAACGATAATTTTAAATTATTTGGATTTTTATAAACGTATTTAATCTTTTGTTTATTGATTTTTGTAGCAAGACTTTTTCAACAAATAAGTCAAAACATATCTGTAATTAATTCATTAGTGACGTAAATAGAAACTTTTTATAGGGTGCAACAGTTTTTTTTAAATAACATTAATCACTAATTATTCTGAATGACTCATGCTGATTAATATTTAATAATAATTAATAAATAATTTTATCTGTATAAATTAAATGATAATGATTAATATCAAATCACGTGTGCCTGTGTGTAATGATCCTTCATTGCATTAATAATCTGTTTATATTTCCAAACAATATTTGAAATAAATTCAGATATATACAGAATGCAAAAGTGAAATACAAGTGAGTATTTATAAACTCTTAAAAATTTCTTTGCAATACTTTTTTGTTGTTTAACAGTGTCTGCCGCTTAAGAGTCGAACATAGTCGTTTTAATCGAAAATTAACTCAGTTAGGTTCTGCCCTGTAGTCGAAACTATAATTGTGCTAAGTC
Organism: Amaurobius ferox; assembly: GCA_951213105.1. Lineage (NCBI taxonomy): Eukaryota > Metazoa > Arthropoda > Arachnida > Araneae > Amaurobiidae > Amaurobius > Amaurobius ferox. The sequence continues at coordinate 98,539,411 of OX578155.1, forward strand.
TCTGATTTCTAGGCTATGAAGAAAATTTTCCGAGGATCTAACAATATTTATTCACCCACACATTCATTTTCTATGAAGCGAAATTCTGTTTTCGTTAGGTCATAATGTATTAAATGTATTAAATTATGCTTAGTAATAATATATTATTATGCTTAGAATATTTCTTTGTTCATAACCAGTGTTCGGTACTATAAGTGGACAGAAATTCGGCCTTCTAGGTCAAAAGAGGCAATTAGTATAGAGACACAGACCATAATTATATAGATATACAGAAACTAGCAAAATAGTGTGCATCGTAAATTTTTGTGAATAACCATTGCCCAATTCAGAATGAGTGATTGAAAAATTATTTTACGGAAAACCAACTGGTCTCTACATACAATTTATAAATAAATAATAATATTATTCTATATATTTAAATTTGAACGCCGTTTGTGTCTCAATAGAATTCCCGGAATTTACTCGATCGATTTTTATAATATGTTCATTTAAACAATCTGCAGATCTATGCTATCTCGATCTGCATATTTACTCAAAAAATTTTACTATTATCAAAAATGCATTCAAATATGTATTATGACCATTTATGGCATCCACCTGTACCAAGGTTATTCTTGAAATCTACAAGGTTGGCTTACTTGATGATATTTCTCAACAAAACCTTTCATAAAGTTTGCTTATCCATAAAACAAATTATCTTTGTCTATGGTATGTAACGAACAATGTCATTTGAAATATTGTACTTAAAAAGTCGCTTGATAAATAAAACATCCACTCCCAGCTGCAAAATTTTTGCAATGAATAAAACAATGAATAAAACACATGAATAAAAAAAATGAATAAAACACTCACTCCTAGTTGCGAAATTTTCGCGAGGGGTTCAACAATTCTAAATTATATAGAAGAGTGATTATAGCTCGAAACATAGATATGTAAAAGCATCTACATATAATAGCAGTCATTTATTGCAATCGAAAAAAAATATGGGGTGAAATTAATCCCTTGCTCTATTGTAAATACGCGCGACTGATTCCTTGTAGTTGCAACATTCACGTTACAACCACTTCAATGAATAACATTTTCAGCATTTCGGTGTTTTGATTACATAAGAAATCATTAAAATTGCAGGAAATTGTTCGGAAATAAACGTATATTATATCTTGCTCTTGAATAATTTTACCAATGCATTTAGTAATCATTTATACGACCGTAGGCGTCCATAGAACTTCTTCCAGGAGGGGGAGGGTGCCAAACTCATAGATAAGACGTACAACATCGACTAGTTTGATGCATCGACTTTATAACATTAAGCGTCCAAGGATGAGCAATTGCTCCAGTTTTCCTCTTACCTTTCTCTCTGGGACCCCATGGCTACGATCCATACCATTTATTAACATTAACAGTTCATACCCATATTGATTAATCGAATAATATTAATCATCATGAGTAATTATAAAAATAATTACTCATTCTATTTAAGTAATACCCAATCCCCAAGACAAAGCTGCAGTTGTATCATTACCAATGGATTTAACATTCAAGTGCATATTAAGAGAACAGAGTTCTAAATTATTAGAAAGTGTTCTTCAATATTGACGGTAAAATAGAGATAATATGCCAATATATTTCACAAATTTCAATAGTGTGGTAAAACAAAAAATGATATCTTTAAAATGTTATTCTCGCCAAAAATCAAAATTTTTTAATGTACAATTAAAAATTATGTATTCAGAATTGCTAAAAGAATCGTTCGATTGATTCTTTCTAGAAATATAGAGAGCCTTCTAAAGTAGAATTTGTAATATCTCAAGATGTTCTCGGGAAACCTACTAAGCAATCATATCCACACATTTACAGTTAGAGGCAATTAAGAAGAATCATATAATGGATAATAGCGAGTATTTAATTTTAGACTTTTTCATTTTAAAAGCGTTCTGTAAGTATATTTCATTAAAACATTTATAAAATGCTATTTATGGAGCGTTAAATTTTCGAAAAATAACATTCTAAATGATGAGCATTAACTTGAACCGAAGGTTGTTAAAAATCAATCGAGTTCTTAAGTTTACCGATTGCAATATTCGTAGACTTCATTTTAATAGCTAGATTTATTCAAGGATTCACCTTGCTATAAAAAATAGTTGATTCTTATTCAGGAATTCCCAAAACGTGTGGATCCATCAAAATCTATTTGCATTCAGTACAACCTAATCTCCCCCAATCCTAGTAGTAATCATAGCAGCCAGTGGCTCTCAACTCAAACAGCAGAGCGAACAGAGAGATTTTTCAAATTTCATAGTATCTACCATTAAATTTGCTAACATTTCCAACTTAGTATGAATTGAATGACATTTTACTTCTCAGTCGTTCCAATTAAGTCAATTGGAATCAAATAAAGACAGAATAAATTCTGAATATTATACACAAAGTTTGCGAAAACAAATAACTAAAGAAATCAATTATTCGCTTCTTTCTGACAAATTGTTTGATTTTGAAACTAAGAGGCATTAATAAGCGAATTTTGAAGCTGTAATAGAAATGATAAGCGAAATTAATTCCATTTCTAGAAGCCACATTCGTTGCTTATATTATCTTATGACGATTCATAAATAAATTAAGAACAGCGAATTAAAAATTATATTTCTATTAAGTGCGTCTATTCCCATTTTCTAAATATACGCGCATAAATAGATGAATCAATCATGAATTTTTGAGTGTATCAAACGTATTTTGCCTTTATCCAAATTGATAAATTTACAACATCTCAAAATCTCGGAACTGCGATGATTCCCGGTTTCTCACCCCTTCAAACCTCAAAAATTCTTACTGATAAAATAAATAGTAATGCACACACGATATGCCTTTTTATCTATTTGCAGAAGCATTGTGATTTTCGCAAGCACTAAATAGGTCATCTGCGTTAGCTTAAAGTTTTGTATTTATAAAAGTATTTGCAAGATTTTTTGCTTCATATTATTTTGGACTTGTTTTTAACATGTGTAGACCGATAATAATACACTCAAGTACTTGTAGTTGTGAAACTCTGCCCTAAAAATTCAATTTTTTTTTACATACATATAAATATGGAAATAACTTTTTCTTGAAATGTTTAATCACTAAGATTTATAGATGTACTTTAGTGTTAAAGAAAGCCTATTTCATTCACACCCAAATTTGACTTTATTTTATTCCATAAGTTATTGAACGTTAAAGCTGTCATAAATCTAAAAATGCATATATTATGTATATCTATTATTAGATACAGCGTAGTTAAATGTACATGAAATAAAGTTAAACAGAGTTAAGTACAAGTTCAAAAACATACCTGAGATAAATGCTGCCCTTTATGATTCATAAATTTTTAAACGTAAAAGAAAAAAAATGGCGTAGAAGCTCAATGACTTGCAGATGAGACTGAAGAAAACCGGAAGTGACGAAAATCGTAAAACATACTGTGTCGCCACCTGGTTTCTGAAATACAAAAAGCAGATGTGATCACAAAAAAATAAGCTATGTTGGAAATTATATTTCATTTTTATTTCGAAAGGTTTTAAAACAAATTCAAATAATACCGAAAAAATTGATTTAGTTAGTATTCTGATTTTTTATGGTGGTATAAATTCTAGAATATATTATTATGCTTAGAAAAGAAGACTCCTGTCTGTCGTATCCTGAAAAAGGACGATTGCTTTATCTAAGAAACCGGTTTTTAACACACTTTTTTTCGTTATAATTCGTTTCTCTAAATGTTTTTATCCTTGGGTGAGATCTACTTATACGCGCATAAGACAACTCATTCCATACCATAGCCTAGCTTCTGAAGTGATACAACTCAGTATAAACAAACTTCACTAAATACGTACAATACATTTTAATACCACCCAGCCAGAAAGTACATATCCTTTATGTGTTTGTCAAATTGAATCAAACGCCTATCTTAAGGCTGTGTGTGTTCTGCAAGCAAGCGCCACGCAAACGTAATATACCTATATTATTACTTCAAGAAATCTGATGTGGACAGCACATGACTTTCCTTATATAATGCAATGAATTTACTACTTTTACAGTTAGAAAAAATGTTATTCTTATAGTAGATACTTATATTCTTTCCAAAATATTGAATTTTCTTCAATCAGTCGTCATTTTCATTGATTGAGCGTAATTTTTATCAATTTCGCGAGATTTTCGATGATTTGGAAACATTTAAAAATGTCGCCAAGTTGGCGACATTCCGCTTAATTCGTCGCCAAAATCTCGCCAAGCGTTATGGACGGAGAAATAAGTTATTCTTACTATTGACGTTCAAATACAAAAGTATTACTCAAAGTATGTTTTCTCGTGAATGAAACGAGTTAGATCCATCAGAATGGTGTTACCAACTTTATCGCATGATATAACATATGAAAAGTAAACATGTTTCTCAGCAGTTAATATTTTTTTTTAATTTAAGGGATTTTTTTGATAAATTTATTTGAAAAATGTTCAATGTCTCGAGAACGGTTCATGCTAGCGTTCTGAAGTTTATGTCAATCGTTTTCTAAGGAAAAATTACATAAGAAATGTCTATTTTCGTAACTTTATTAAAGATTTTCATTTTTTGATGATTTTTTCAAAATTTCACTCGAAAATTTTGGGGGATTCTGAACATTCGATTGTATTTTAAAACAATAGGCTTCCCGCTTCTAGTATTTATGGATTGTTATTTTTGTACCTAATTTCATTTGAATCACTCTATTCGTTCGTGAGATATCGTCTACACACACACATAGATACACAAATACTTTCACACACACACACACACGCACACATCACCTCAAAAATGTTTGATTAGTGATCAGGGTTGCTTGAAACGTGCTCTCCCATCGAAAACTTGAATTCGAATTTTCGACCCCGTCACAATACTTTCCTTATACATTATGTATATAAGGAAAGTAATATATTAGAATATTGTATTTTGTTCAGAATCGAACATCGAAAGCCCCAAAATTTTCGAGTGTTATGTTTAAAGAGTTATGTTGAAAGCGTTATGTTCAAAATGCTATGTTTAAAATATGGTTAATTTAAAATTAATAATTATTTTCCATGTAACTTTTTATTAGTAAACAAATGTTACTACTTTTATAACACTGCCATGATTCACTTTTGCTGGTTTCTGTCACACAAATTATGTATCAATAGAAACTTCTAATACTTCACATACACTCAATATGATTAAGTAAGCTGACAACAAAAGCATTGTTGTATACACAACTTAATTGATATTACCTGTTCGGGAAAGATAAAACAGATACTTCCTTGAGGATAAAAAGACAGATCAACAACCTTAACCGAAGCTTAGGATACATCTTTAACCAGAGAACATGAAGTTTGAACTGGTTGGTAACTTACTTTGGTTTTTGTGATGAAAGTTATTTTTTCTTGGTTTCCCAATGCAATTTCATTTGTCCTAAATGGCAACTCCATTCTTTCTTGGTTTTCCAATGCAAGTTCATTTGTTTTATATGACAACGCCATACTTTTTTGATTTCTCAATACAAGTTCATTTGCTCTAAATGGCAACTCCATACTTCTTTGGTTTCCCTGACCCAATGCAAGTTCATTTGTTCTAAATCACAACTGCATACTTTTTAGGTCACATGTGTAACTGTCTGGTGACAGAAAGCCGTTGGTACAGACTCTTGGTTTAATAGAGAGGGCTGTTTTCATTTTATCCTGAAGAAGAAATCTGGCTTTTGCTTCGGTCACCTTATATGAAGTAATTTATGCACACAGTTTTCAATATTCAATTTATCTTTGGAAGGAATTTAAGAATGATTTTCATATGATAAAGTTTTATATGAATCAATGTTAAACGTTGAGCTCACTCCGTGGACCCTTTTCTCAGTGTTGAACCATTTGGGAATAGCGGTGGCAACAGAGCAGGCCGCCAAATCGAAGATCAAGCAACAAAGTCAATGTCGTATGTGTATGATATCGTCGTAAGCGCATATAAATGATTATGATATAGTCAACAAAATCGCAAAAATTCAAATACTAATAAAGAAATCTTTCCTAATTAAGGAAGAAATCTTTATGTGTATCTATCTGCAAGTAACGTACGGCCTTGAAATTTGGTACACAGGTGTACTTCGGTGTTAATATCTAATTCGAATGAGTTTTTTTCCTTATTATGTTTTAGATCGAATTAGCACGATTTTGAGCCATTTTCACACAAACCCGTTCCTTAGCGACTGAATCCATAAACAGGTGTCTCATTTCGTCACTATCGAAAATATAAAAAAAAATCTCTTCCAAACCGTTTTAAAAAATAGAGAGAAGGGGATAATTCGGGGATATTATCCTTTTTTCAGTTGTACGCGGAATTTTTTCAATGTTCTCTTTTATTATGAATAACATTATTTAGATTAATAAATTCAATATCTCCGTCCTTTAAAAGCCGGGCAATGCTGGGTAATCCTGAATAATGTATAATTATTCTTTAAACATTTACCAAAAATATAAATTTGAACATAGCGTCTGGATATATAAATCTTTAATTCTAGTTTCAAGCAAAATGCTAATATTTCTAATCAAAATTACGTTTTCTATCTTCCTTTCCATAAATGTGTACCGGGACAATGTACGTTTATTATTTATAGGTTCGAAGCACCATATGTGGTTTCGAATTTTATGTCAACGGACATGAGCGAGTACTGAATTGACAGGAATTTTTCTCCTGCTTAGTGGCCACTGCCAGTACTGATCTATCACTATACCGTCACTCATTGTGAAAGATTCAGACTTTTAACATTTTGCATTTCAAATTTTACCTTATAATCATGATGTGCTTTACATTCTTATACATTAACAAATCAGGGTTTTCAGACGATTGTTCAGAATAAAGCGTGTTTCCTGTTTTTATGTCAGAATCGAAAATTCTTTCTAGACAAGAACGTAGTGAACGATTACAAAACACATAACTTAATAGAAAAATGTATAATGTGGGCAGCACATGACTTTCATTGCAGACTCATATTCACGTTCTCTTTATTTCTTCAGTAATTCATTATGGGGTTTTATTGCACAAAATAACACCCATAATTATTTTAAATGGCACTGAATTGGCACTTTTAATTCAATTTTCATTTTCAGTTGGTAACTGGACTTATTTTCAAAGATGGTGTAGCGAAAATGCAAAAAACTAAAATATCTCGAGAACGACTCGTCCCAGAGTAATGGAGTTGGTCTTACTCGTTTTGTCGTCAAACATTAGGTATAAAATAAGCATTTCATGGATATATTTGAGCACACGTAGTATTTTATTTTTAGGTTTAACGGTTTTTATGGGCCATTTCGCAAAGAAGGGCAGGTTCTTATTTCTTTCGAAACGCACAAAAATCTCATCAGCACCAGGTTAACCTGCAAGTGATTTATCTACCTCATTTTGTAAAATTTGACTAATTATCTTTTCAGTTAGAGTGAGTACAGGCAATTTTTGCATACCATTTTACAAAATAACACAGGTTCTTTTATCCTGAATTGTACCAAAATCTATTCAGCACCAGGGTCATCTAAAAGAGACATACCTACCAAATTGTATGTAAATCGGCCCATTAGTCTTTTAGTTAGAGTGGATGCATACATTGCACAGACAGATACATACATTGCACAATGTGTGTCTGTCTGTAGACACACACACACACAGACGTCACACTAAAAATAGTTTTTTCGTGTTCTAGATGTCCCAAAACATGTAGATCCATCGCGAAACACGAGTTGCGATTTTCAGTATGATTCTAATACTTCCCCCGTGCATTACCATGCATTGCAGGGAAAGTAAAAGTTCTTGAGACCATAGATGCAATGTGCTAAACATCGTATAATTGAACATATGTGCATTTATGTATAGAATCATATGTGCATTTATGTATAGAATCATATATTGAGTATATTAACAGAATAGTTGCATGAATAAATATTCACACCTTCTTTTAACACATTGCTTACCGGATATTTCGAACCAAAACTATTCCCTGCAGCGGGCTATTTTTGTCAAGTTGAATATAAAATGAAAACTTCAAAATAAGCTTCAATAAATTATATAGCATGAATTGAAATGAAACTTACTACATATCATTTTTTCATTAATCATTTTTTCATTTAATCATTTTTTCAGGTATACTGTAAAGCATTTACCTACGAGCAATGGTACACAACAAGTTTTATACACATTTCGAGTTTCCCTGTGCTTTCCTTTGGAAGAACATATTCTACACACTCTAATGGGATTATTTTCCTCGTTAGGAACTATTTTTCCTCAAATAGGTGACGTGAAAATTCGAGTATACTCGTGACCAGTTTAGCCATAAAAAATAAAAATGTTTTATTTTTCTTATGGCTGAAAACTGTTAAAATTTAGAAAACGATTTAGATTCCCATAAATTAAAAACAAATTGTAATATTCTTGAGGTGATTCTGCCATTTACATAAAATGTAACGGACATAAAAATTATAAATGATACAAAAGGATAAAATGTATTAGCTTATTAAATACAATTAAAATCGAAAATACCCTATTATTGTTCACAACACATTGCTAACAAAAGACGATGTCAGAAAATTTTAAGATATTTTACTAATAATGCAAATGGAAGTTAATACGTTTATTTCTGTATTAAAAGATATAAAGCATATTGTTGCACATTTACAAACGTGGCAACTTTGAAAAAAAATATAATATTTTGAAGAAAAATATGTTACTCAAGACAAAAAAATGAAATTTTAGTTTCAAATGAGTGGATATTTCTAAGTCATTAAAAGGTTTTATTTTGCAATGTTTTCTTAAAAAAAATCGTTTATGGAAGCAAAACATTTTATATTAACTTAAATTGAAAAATAAAAATGCAAAACTTATGAAATATTGTAGTTTTGAAATTTAATATCTGAACTAAATATTTTGAAATATATAAAAACTTTCGTCCAAAAAATAAATTCAAATAGAAAATCACACTTTCATTTACCATAACCAAATAGTGATAATTCAACACATTCCACAGTGGAAGTCTATAATATAATTTTCAAATCGGAAGTCAAATACGAACAAGATACTAAAAATATGTAGCAGACAAGGAACAAAGTCATTATTAAACATTCAATTTATTTAAAAATACAATGGAGACTATTTCATTATAAAATTAATTGACAAATACTTCCATTTTTAATGAGAACACACACATAATTTATTAATTAATTCTTAATTAGGAAAAATGAAAAATGACATTAATCAAGCGATACTATAATGAACTTTACTTCTAAAAATATTTGTTCTCATACGTGTATATTATAGGATTGCACAGAAAAGTTTTTTGAACACTTATATCAAACGAATTACCTATTTATTAAAATAATCATCACATGAAATTCATTTACACTTACGCCATAAAATGCACTTTTCAGACAACTTTGAAAATCTTGGAAAGTCATAAAATGACATCATGAAAGGAACGTAAAATTTAGGTTTAGTTACTTATGAGTACTTAGATGTTTTTTCAAAGTGTACGAGTAGGAAAATCTCTTAGAGCACACACTGCAAGTGAACGTTTTTTCCCTTTTATGAACGCGCATATGTTCAACAAGGGTGCATTTCATTGTAAATGTTTTACTGCAGTACTCGCATGTGAAAGGTTTCTCACCCGTATAAAAACGTATATGTTTGACAAGGTTCTCCTTCCTTGCAAACCTCTTACTGCAATGCTGGCATTGGAAGGGCTTTTCCCCCGTGTGGACTTTGATATGCCGCTTTATATGCCACAATATTGATGTGGAGTATCCGCAGGAAGCAAGTATACATTTGAAGAATTTCTCGTCCTGAGTACTCAGACACTCGATGTAATTAGGCGATGAAGCAGACGCGTCAGTGCTGTTTGAAGTGCAGCTGGAGTCAAAGCCACTGTCTAAAGGAGGGAAAATGAAAATACTTAGATAAAACAATGAAATAATGTCTGAAGCGCGTAGCTCCAAAATGATTGAATTTGAGGTTTTGGTAAGTTATTTTTTACATGTAACAAGTAGCCATAGTACTGCTAGTGAATTATAAACATGATGGCATGGATATGCCAGCGGTTAAGCAAGAAGTTGACACTCTGAATTCTCAGGTTCGCATCCACACGCCACCCAAAACTATCCCAGTATTTTCGCGGTGTATGGAAGAAATAAGTCCGTAGATGCTAAAGTCCAATCGAGAGGGGATGGGTCAGGGGAAGGATGGTACGTTCCTTTAGCTGAAACTCTTGCTGTGTTTCGATCTAAATTGTGTGACATTAAACAAAGTCTGACTTCTATCATAGGATCTGCAGACCAGCAGAAGCTGCAATCTCTTTCCATTTACTTTGGCCGCTGGTCTAGATATGTCATTTTCCGTATGAGATTATCAACAGAACAAGAATTAGGAAACGGAGAACTTCACGTGTTTCATCGAGAAACTTCATGAATATAGGTTTATTCGATCTTCTAATTTCATTGTGTACAACAATGCTTACTTAACCTATTGTAAATTTTCAAGTCAAATAGTTCTAACATGTTACTTAAGTACATTTATATTATAGTCTTTATTAAACTTCAAAATGTATTTCGAAACGCATTAATAAACTAAACTGTTAAAGCTCACTATTTATAAGTTGGTTAAAAAAAAACCATGAACGATCAATCATGCATAAAGCATTGATTATGAAACACTTTCCAACTTCAATGCCTAATATAAACCTCTCTAAAATGAGGTACATTCTTCGGTAATATTTAAAAAATTATCACAGTACTACATTAATTCATTATATTTAAAATTTTAAATATTTCATCGAAAATAAGGCTAACCCCATTACTCTAGGACTAGCCGTTCTTGAGATATTTTAGTTTTTTCGCTACGTCAGCTCTGACAATAAGTCCATCTATCAAATGAGAAACAAATTTAAGTTTAATGTGCAAATTCAGTGTCATTTAAAATACTTATGGGTGTTATTTCGTGCAAATAAACTCAAATTATTGTTGAAGAAATAAAGGGAATGTGAATATGAGTCTGCAGGGAAAGTCATGTGCCGCCTACACCAGAATTTTCAACAATCCTACAACAACGATTCATAGAAGTGAACGGGGATTATTTGCAGGCCATTTCGAAAAAAAAATTGCAGGATCTATATTTGAGGATCCACCAATTTTTTCTAGAATAAAATGTTCTACAAATGTAAGCTGTGTACCAAATTTCAACTCTCTAGGATGTAGGAAAGTGCATTAAAAATTGCCATCAAATAAGTGTATCATGAAGAGTTATATGAAATTTAAAAAAATTGATAAAATTGTAATCTACCATATTTATTTTAAAATGTAAAACTGTTCTTATATATATAAAATAATTAAACTGTTGGAAAGATACTTATTATAAAATATATCTAATTTTTCTTTCTGGAGGTTGTAGAAAGAGCCAGAATTAATTTGAATTTGTTTTTCTCCCTATATTAATAATTTTTATTTAAAAAACTACCTAACATATTTTATTGAAATTCTTTTTATATATTTTATGGGGTAATTTGAATATTTCCTAAAACTTTTGAAGCAATTTGTAAATTTTAAATTCGCTTAAAAAATGTTTGAAAAATTAGGTCCCATAAGTTTCAATGTATTTAATTTTTTCAACACTGGTTCAATCCAAAACTAATTGGGGGATATTATTCATTTATGCTCCCACAGACCGTCTGAACAACATACTAAAATTTCATTTTGATAAAGTCATTTTTATAGCAGTTATCGTGCTAACGGGCAGACAGACAGAATAAACAAAGTCATAATTTTCAACTATGTTGTAAAGTGTTAAAAAAAAAGAAATATTTTATTTCTTAGAGAATTTAAATGGAAGACTCACATGAACATTTTTGAGGAAAATTAGCATCCATGGATTTATCCTGGAATTATTTACAATTAACAAGAACCTTTACAGATGTCTGAATCCATACGGAATCCATACGGAAGAATACGGAAACTCGAAACAAAATAATATAGGTAACACAATAAAAATTCTTTGCTGGAAAATAATTAGCAATAACCATACTTAATTGAACATGTAGTGCCTTTCTGAAATAAAACACAGTTTTATTCTGAAATAATCTCCATTTGTTAAAAAAAAGAACAATTTTTTACAAAATCAAGAACGTTTTACATTAACATGAATTAAAAGTAAATATTTGTGAAACTTATGAAATAATGTATTATTGAATTGAAATCTCTTAACTAAGCATCTATAAAAAGTATTATAAAAATCTTAAATAATAAAAGGCAATGTCTGTGTGTGTGTGTGTGTGTGTGTCTGTGTGTCTGTCTTATACACTATACGTTTCGCGACCGCGCGTCGGAGAGCTACGAAATTTGGCAATCGGAGACCCGGGGGGGGAGGGAAGGGGACACGTGAAAACCGATTTTCAAAATTCTAATTATTTTTTTATTTATTTAATGTTTTATGCGATTTCGACCTTTTTTTGCCCTTTTTTCTCCACGATCCAGACGTCGTAGAAAAAAACAACTCACACCATCGGAAAGAGCAGACAATTGCGAGTAAAAATATATGAATTTCAAATCTCCATTTCGATTTCTAATATTTTTTAAAGATTTTAAAACAAAAGTCACCTTTGGCTCAAAAAAACGATTTTTGGTTTTTAAATTCTCGCATAGTAAAAAGTACTCATAATTTCGACTAATAATTTACATTTTTAGAAAGCTGAAATATCTGGCATTCTTACAAGTCTAATCTGGTCCAGAAATAATGAAAATTGCCTTAAGGATCGCAATTTTAAAGACGTCATGATTTTAAATTTCTCGGCGTGCCGCTTCGTTTCTCCCCCGCTGAAGCAGGGAAGGTGGTGGGTGGGGACGTCAAGGTGGAGGTGACGTCACGGTTCTGTATATGCATAGCGATGGGTGGGACAATAAGAAACCGAATTAGTTTTTACTTTCCGTTTCCCGCGCTTCCGATTTTAAATGAAATAAGAGCTTAACATATGCACTGTAGAAATTATTATATTTATATTTTAAATGATGGAACGATATGGATTTTTTAAATGGATATTTTAATTTTATGGATATTTTAAATGATGGAACGATGGATATTTTAATTTTATGGATATTTTAAATGATGGAACGATGGATATTTAAATTTTATGGATATTTTAAATGATGGAACAATGGAATGAGGATGATGGAATTAAGAGCTTAGAGAGCATATGGTCATTTTAAATTGTAAATTAGCGCGCGGGAAGTTAGCGGTAGGCCCGGGTACGATTCCCGCCACTGCCAAAACTGCCGAAGTGTTCACGCGGAATACGATCACGTTAAACATGTGGGCCCGTAAGTCCTTCCGAGAGGTTGGTGGTAGGGGAAGGAGGGTACGGTCCCTGTGGATGCCTCCTTCACAGGGTTCCTGTCTAAATTGGGTGAATATAAAGAAAGTTGCGGAGGGCGAGGCAGCCCAGTGGTTAGCGCTCAGGAATTGCACTCGGTAGGCCCGGGTTCGATTCCCGCCACTTCCAAAACTGCCGCCGTGTTCACGCGGAGTACGATCACGATAAACATGTGGGTCCGGAAGTCCTTCCGAGAGGTTGGTGGTAGGGGAAGGAGGGTACGGTCCCTGTGGATGCCTCCCTCACAGGGTTCCCGTCTAAATTGGGTGAATATAAAGAAAGTTGCGGAGGGCGAGGCAGCCCAGTGGTTAGCGCTCAGGAATTGCACTCGGTAGGCCCGGGTTCGATTCCCGCCACTTCCAAAACTGCCGCCGTGTTCACGCGGAGTACGATCACGATAAACATGTGGGTCCGGAAGTCCTTCCGAGAGGTTGGTGGTAGGGGAAGGAGGGTACGGTCCCTGGGGATGCCTCTCTCACAGGGTTCCCGTCTAAATTGGGTGAATATAAAGAAAGTTGCGGAGGGCGAGGCAGCCCAGTGGTTAGCGCTCAGGAATTGCACTCGGTAGGCTCGGGTTCGATTCCCGCCACTTCCAAAACTGCCGCCGTGTTCACGCGGAGTACGATCACGATAAACATGTGGGTCCGGAAGTCCTTCCGAGAGGTTGGTGGTAGGGGAAGGAGGGTACGGTCCCTGTGGATGCCTCTCCCACTGGGTTCCGTTCTAAATTGGGTAAATAAAAAGAATGTAATGGAGATAGTCGCTGGGGGAGAAGAAGCCCAGTGGTTAGCGCGCGGGAATTGCACTCAGTAGGCCCGGGTTCGATTCCCAAAATTGCCGCCGTGTTTACGCGGAGTACGATCACGTTAAACATGTGGGTCCGTGAGTCCTTCCGAGAAGTTGGTGGTAGGGGAAGGAGGGTACGGTCTAAATTGGATGAATAAAAAGAAAGTTATGGAGATTGTCGCGTAGGGCAAAGTAGCCCAATGGTTAGCGCGCGGAAATTGCACTCGGTAGGCCCGGGTTCGATTCCCAAAATTGCCGCCGTGTTTACGCGGAGTACGATCACGTTAAACATGTGGGTCTGTAAGTCCTTCCGAGAGGTTGGTGGTAGGGGAAGAAGGGTACGGTCCCTGTGGATGCTTCTCCCACTTGGTTCCGGTCTAAATTGGGTGAATAAAAAGAAAGTTATGAAGAATATCGCGGAGGGTGAAGTACCCCAGTGGTTAGTGCGCGGGATTTTCACTTGGTAGGCCCGGGTTCGATTCCCAAAATTGCCGAATAAAAATAAAGTTATGGAGATTGTCGCGGATGGCACTGTAGCCCAGAGGTTAGCGCGCGGGAATTTCACTCGGTAGGCCCGGGTTCGATTCCCGCCATTGCCAAAACTGCAGCCGTGTTCACGCGGAGTACGATCACGTTAAACGTGTGGGACTGCAAGTCCTTCCGAGAGGTTTGTGGTAGGGGAAGGAGGGTACGGTCTCTTTGGATGCCTCCCCCATTGGGTTCCGGTCTAAATTGTGTGGCATTTCCTGGCCTTCCAAGCAGTTACCTTACACCTTTCTGGTAGGTCGCGCCAACGAGTTTGCCACGGTCAGAATTTTCAAGGGTAGCGAACAGGCTGGTCGCCAAAGGCGGCTAGTATATCATAAAATACAACATGTGATGTAAAAGCTGGTAAATTCGTCATGTTAAGATATTACTAACTTTTCTTAATATAGAAGTCTATACATATGTGAAATCTATAGGAATATCTAACTTTCCCTTGTTTGCATCGCAGTTGACATAATAAAACAGAGAAAAGGAAAGTGAAATACTAACAAGATTCTAAAGTATTTAGCAGATGGCAGATTTGTTATTTAACTCGGAATCATACATTTTAAATATAATCGAGAATTGATTATCAAAAAAAGAAATTTTAAAAGAAATGAATTAAAAGGTATAAATTTCATAAAATATGAATTTTATTCATACTGAGTGCACAAACGCGATTAATTTTACTAAAAGTGCATTCAAAGTAAATAGTTATTATACTAGGCAAATACCTGTTGAAAATCAACGGTCTTGCCATAAGCAACCTCTGAATAATGTAATTTTTTTTAATAATTCGCGTTTCACATTTATTCGACAAATCGAATATTTTGGTGTGCAGAACGCCCTGAAGAAGAAAATATTGGAAAACTTAATTTGCGCATTTCTTCCTTTCGAATTATCTACCCGTACACCACGTTAAAGTCCATCTCATCCCGAGGCACTCCCATTTTGTTATTTCTCCTTCCGAACTTTTTTTTTTAAGCACACCCATAAATGAACATTTTTTAAAAACTGTGTCTTGGGTTTTTTATCAGATGATTGGCCCATATACCAAATATCAAGCCTCTATCACATTTAAAAGGAAGCGTGCCTCATTTATTCGAAAAATCGAACATATTAGTGTGCGGCGCCCCTTAAAGTAGCAAATATTGGAAATCAGAAATTTCAGTCTTACTTCCTTTCAAACTATCTATCTACCTGAACACCAAATTTGAAGTCTCTATCGAGAAGCATGTTTTTTCTATCATTTAACCTTTCGAACGTTTTCCTGTGTATCACCTCGTTAATGAACATTTTTGTCAAACCGTATTCATCTTTGATTTTTTTGTCAAATGATTAGCCCATATACTAAATTTCAAGCCTCTATCACATTGTAAAGGAGGCGTTTTTTTCATTTGTTCGGAAAATCGAACATTTTAGGGAGCGGCACTCCCTACAATAGCAGCTGTTATAAAACTGAAATTGCACACATTCTTCCTTTCCAACTTTTTACCCGTACAGCAAATTTGAAGTCTCTATCTTACTGCAAAGCATGCTTTCCTGTCATTTGACTTTTCGAACATTTTGGTGTGGAGCACCCCCCCCCCCCCCTCTAGAGAATGTTTTCGAAAAATTCGATTTTTCCAGAGGGTTTCATCGAACGACCGAGCCGTGTACCAAATTGCAAGTCTCTATATATTCGGGAAGTGCCTAAAATAGCGTGACAGACAGACAGACAAACGGACACTTGGCAATTAGTATATATAGACTAGCCGAATACCCGTTGAAAATCAACGGTTTCGCAATAAGCAATCCCTGAATAATGTAAATTTTATAATAATTCGCGTTTCACATTTATTCGACAAATCGAATATTTTGATGTGCAGAACCCCCTAAAGAAGAAAATATTGGGAAACTAAATTTGCGCATTTCTTCCTCTGTTTGTTTTGTGTTTTTATCAGATGATTGGCCCATATACCAAATATCAAGCCTCCATCACATTTAAAAGGAAGCGTGCCTCATTTATTTGGAAAATCGAACATATTTGTGTGCGCACCCCCTTAAAGTAGCAAATATTAGAAATCTGAAATTTCACACTTTCTTCCTTTCAAACTCTCTACCTTTACACCAAATTTGATATCTCTATCTCATTTCGAAGCATGGCTTTTTATCAATTCACTTTTCGAGCGTTTCACTCTGGAGCACCCCCTTAAACGAATATTTTTGAAAAACTATATTCTTCTTGCGTGTTTTCGTCAAATGATTAGCCCATATACCAAATTTCAAGCCTCTATCAAATTTTAAAGGGGCGTTTTCTCTTTTATTCTGTAAATCGAGCATTTTGGTGTGCGGCACCCCTTTAAGTAGAAAATATTGGAAATCTGAAATTGTACACATTCTTCCTTTCGAATGATTTACCTATACACCAAATTTGAAGTCTCTATCTCATCGCAAAGCATGCTTTTCCATCATTTCACTTTTTGAACGTTTCGGTGTGGGGCACCCCCCCCCCTCTAAAGAACGTTTTCGAAAAATTCGATTTTTCCAAGGGGTTTTATCGAACAACCGAGCCGTGTACCAAATTGCAAGTCTCTATATATTCGGGAAGTGCCTAAAATAGCGTGACAGACGGACAGACAAACGGACACTTGGCAATTAGTATATATAGACTAGCCGAATACCCGTTGAAAATCAACGGTTTCGCAATAAGCAATCCCTGAATAATGTAAATTTTATAATAATTCGCGTTTCACATTTATTCGACAAATCGAATATTTTGGTGTGCAGAACCCCCTAAAGAAGAAAATATTGGGAAACTAAATTTACGCATTTCTTCCTCTGTTTGTTTTGTGTTTTTATCAGATGATTGGCCCATATACCAAATATCAAGCCTCCATCACATTTAAAAGGAAGCGTGCCTCATTTATTTGGAAAATCGAACATATTTGTGTGCGCACCCCCTTAAAGTAGCAAATATTAGAAATCTGAAATTTCACACTTTCTTCCTTTCAAACTCTCTACCTTTACACCAAATTTTATATCTCTATCTCATTTCGAAGCATGGCTTTTTATCAATTCACTTTTCGAGCGTTTCACTCTGGAGCACCCCCTTAAACGAATATTTTTGAAAAACTATATTCTTCTTGCGTGTTTTCGTCAAATAATTAGCCCATATACCAAATTTCAAGCCTCTATCAAATTTTAAAGGGGCGTTTTCTCTTTTATTCTGTAAATCGAGCATTTTGGTGTGCGGCACCCCTTTAAGTAGAAAATATTGGAAATCTGAAATTGTACACATTCTTCCTTTCGAATGATTTACCTATACACCAAATTTGAAGTCTCTATCTCATCGCAAAGCATGCTTTTCCATCATTTCACTTTTTGAACGTTTCGGTGTGGGGCACCCCCCCTCTAAAGAACGTTTTCGAAAAATTCGATTTTTCCAAGGGGTTTTATCGAACAACCGAGCCGTGTATCAAATTGCAAGTCTCTATCTATTCGGGAAGTGCCTAAAAAAAGCGCGACAGCCAGACAGACGGGCGGACACTTGGCAATTAGTATATATAGATTGTAAAATAACTATGTACTGAAGTTCTTGTAGCATTCTTATCAAAACAAGGAATTCGTTCCAAAGAGTTTTTTTACATTCACCAAAAAATGCAGATTTTATTCAGCTTATGAGTGCACAACTTATGATGGCATTCAAGTATAAATCGAAGAACATTTTTTCAACTCATGACATTCACATAGAAATGCGTAAAGATAATTTTAAAAAGATCTGACGCATTGAGCATTACCCACCTTTGCTGTTGTGGTATTGCTGGTTATCACATCTACGCGGGTTAAGTAATTCAGGACAGCCACTTGGATACGTGCCTTGGTAATATTGTATGCCTGAAATGGAAAAAAGTCGAAATTACACATTTGGAAAATAAATAAAAGATCAGAAACTTAAAAAAATATTAATAATTAAAAAACACCCTGTCTAATATGTTAAAATATTAAATAAAAAGAGTAACACCCCAACAGTTTACGGAGAACAAATAAACCCCTGTTTGTAAAAATTGCAACACCATGAAGAAATCACGCGATTGAGTTGAAACTTACTGCAAATGCAAATTAGTGTGTGCTATGTAAATGATTAGAATTCAAGTCACCACGCATGCGTGGGTTAATCAGCGCCCTCTGAACTATTGTTTTAGCCGTATAAATAGAGAGCTGTAGCTGAACACTGAAATTAGTCTAAGGTTGTCTGCCTGTGGGAAACACTCAATGAGAAGGACCTACGCCTCTAAGTCGACAGAGAGCGCTATATCAGCAAGTTACGGGATTTAACGCTGACGAATGATCGGCCTATGTGAGGAGAATTTCCTATTGTGTATTAGCAGCTCGTATGGCGCGCAATGCCACAACAGTGATGTGAGGGTAGAAACAGTGGACTGAAGAGAACTGGACGAGTCGAAATTCCGCAGTGGACGATGATATGTTGCTTCAGCACGGAATGCTTTACACATCATCCACATCCCAGTGATGTATTTATTGTACAGCTTCATATCGACAGTTGGCAGGACGTTGGAGCACTGTTACAAGTGTTCCATTGTATGCTCCAACAATTCGTCGTTATATGTTGCAA
Organism: Amaurobius ferox; assembly: GCA_951213105.1. NCBI lineage: Eukaryota > Metazoa > Arthropoda > Arachnida > Araneae > Amaurobiidae > Amaurobius > Amaurobius ferox. The sequence goes on from OX578155.1 coordinate 98,558,755, forward strand.
CGTGGACTGCGTGCAAAAATTCCTTTAAACAGGATGCCTCTGACGCAAAAATATAGACGGACGCGGCTGACTCATTAAAAGAAAACAAATAAAGAATGGATATCAAATTATAATTTAGAGTTTGGTAATTAAATGTTTCACACAGCACTGAATTACTTAAAACAAAAATATAAGTTCGTGAAATGAAAACCATAATGAAGTTCAAATATACATTAGACAAATTTCGTTGTAACAATGTCTAACTTTTATATTGTTGAATTTTCAACTAATACTTTGCTTCCAGGGTTGAATAAATAACTTTTAAAATGCACACTATTTTAAATGGTTAACAGATAATTGGCATAATTCTCAATACATATGAATTTCGAACTCGAAAAGAAACATTCAGAAGAAACTAAAATTTCCAAGATCTTTCAGCTAAATACGTTCGTATATTTGCAACTTGGGTGAAATTGGTAGTAAGGGCAAATTAAAGGCACAGAAGTATAACTAAGACAAGTGCAATGGTGAAGGTTTTCGTCTGAAGAGGAATAACATTTTAATTACTATTTAATCATTGGAATTTAAAATTAATTAATCGCACTAAAATATATATAATAAAAGCAAACGTTTTAGTGAAAGTGACAAGCCTAACTATGCGAAAAAACAAAAGTAAAGTAATTAAACACACAAAAGATAAATTATTTCTGTAGCATACGTAAATTGAATTAAGATATTTATAATATAGGATAAAATTTAAGATAGATTTTTATATTGAACCGACATGCATAACTAAAAAATCAAAATATGACTAATAAATAAACAATATTCTTTAAAAGTTAGAGCACATTTTACCAAATGTCTCCTGTTCAAATTAAAACATTTAGAAAATTAAAGCAACATATATCATAGATAAAATGGAATTTTTTGGTTTAATCTTTCAGGACATATATTTAACTAATTGTTAATATTGAAAACATCTTAAAATAAAACGAAATACATATAAGATTTAATGAACAAAATAGAACGATGATTGTTTTAAAAGACGTAAAAATACTTAAATATATAGGAGAGAGAAAGAAATGATTTTAACATTAGCACACCAAATTTGCATTTCACTTTAGCTGAAAAAATAATTTCAATGAGCTCGGAAAAATTGAAGTTTACATAAATATAAAAAACTTAATCATTGATAGTTAAAAGAGACAATTTAGAAAAATTATTTGAATTGTTAAATAGTAAATGTTTATCTGCAGAAGGAAAAGCGACCATAAACTTGACGTTTGCGTATTGGAGAGGAACAAACTTTAGAGACCAATTTCTTTAAAATAGAAGTATGGATGTAAGATGCTTTATAGCAATGGGAACAAAACTGCCATAACTGAACTTGTATTAGAATCGAAAATCACTATCTTAATAATTAATATAATATAGAAAAAGCTATACAGAATTTCTAGCATATAAGATAAATAGTGCCAAATGATGCACATTTCAACATTCAATATCAGACAGAAATATGACTTATGTTTTATTCATTTTTTAACTTAAGCACATTAAAAGAAAAATTGATCTATTTAATTATTATATATCCGTGTATTAAAACTAAAAAACACAAAATTATTACGCAAATGAACATCTAAAATGCAAATGAGTGGGTCTCCCAGAATCGATAAATGTTATCTTTATTCTGCAATATTTTGCATCCATTTTGAAAACAATTATTATATTTAAAGCAAACTCACGATTTCATTTGTTATATTAAATTGTTTATATCTTTTACTTAATTGCATGAAGGTCTGTATATTTAAGTTGTAACCTTTTGAAATACGAAATTAGAGACATTAAGTGTAGTTTCAGGATATAAGCCACACCTCCCACATTTTGTACAATTTTAACATGAAGAAATAATAAAATATAGTTAAAACTATAGAAATATTTCCGGTAGATGTATTCCTAGCACTAATATATGTATAATTAAATATTTAATGCCACTATAGCGACACATAATTAAAGAATATATTTGCATAAACGTTTAGGAAAGAGAGAACTTTTGAAAATAAAATGATAATTTTCAAGAATTATCTATTTTTCAAAAAAATATAAAGATGCCAAATTTCGCATCCAGATGAGTGAGTTATCTCAATCGGAAAAGAGTTTCATTTTCTGAAATAATTTGTATTCGTTTAAAAGGACAATCATTTACGAAAACAAGAATAATTAAATATTACAAATATTGCCATGCATTGAAAAAAAAATCAATTACTTATGAAAATTATGAAATGATATATGAAATGAAATATATGAGCTAAGCATTGCTAATTAAAAAAGTTTGACTTTTCCTTTATCGCACGAATGTCAAAATAATAAAATAGTGAAAAAGGGACTCAACTGTCAAATACTAACAAGATACTAAAATGTTTAACAGCGACAAATAGATGTTATTTAGCATCGAAATATAAATTTCACATGTAATAAAGAATCTTTATTTTTAAAATGCTGTTTCACAGAAAATGTCTCCATTTACGAGTGAAGGAGCTTATTTAAACTAAAATTGCATTCAAAATAAGCAAATTGTCATTACAAATTTAATAACAATTACTATTCCTTAGAAACATCAGTTTTTATACACATTTTATCTAATCGAAGTGTACTGAAAAGCTCTTGTACAATCTTATCTAGAAAATATGTTCTTAAAAGATTCGTAAAAGACCATTTTTTAAAATGCGTTTAGAAATGTAGTTCTTAGATAGGAAATTATTTTATAAATTAAGGAAAGTCATAAAATTCCATTCCTAAAAAAATCGTAGAACTTAAATTATTTATGGCATTTTAGATGTGATCTCAAATAAGATGTTCGTGTAAAGTTCCTTGAACACACGCAGCAAGTGAACAGTTTTTCCTTTGTATGAACACTTTCATGGCAAACAGAAAAGAAACAAAATGGTTTTAAATAGGATTGATAGAACATGACTTATATCTCGGAAAAACTCCTTCAGCAAGTTGCAGCTTTTGTTTTGTCTAAACGCACATGGGATTCATAACCCCGCTTTCATGAATAAAACTATTACGATAATTGTGAATTTAAATAGAACGGTGTTCGTGTAAAATGTCTTAATTCTCTGCACACTTGACTTATCTGGAAATGTGTGGACAAATATTTGAGACTTAAAAATTTGATCAGCACCATCATTATGGCCACATTATGAGTATTTTAAGTATGTATAGAGATAAAATAAATTTTCACAAATATAATGAGTGCAGAAACATTGATTTATTTTAAGCATACATGCATTTTATTTAAATATATAATAAAAAACCCCGATAAAGTGAAAAGTATAACTATTGAAAGCATAACTATTAAAACTATAACCATATAAGTGGAAAGTAAACTAATTAAGGAACAAAAGAACGAGATTTATATAATTAATAATGTATAGGGCACATAAAGTATTACATTAGGTTTTATAAATTGAACTATTCAACAGACAGTGAATTGTATTGAATAGTAAGACAAAAAATTAAAATTAGTAAAGCGCGAGCACAGTAAAAGTTTATCAAAGCAAACACAAACTGATGATAAATGGAAAAGTAATTACAAAATGGAAACATTGTTATAAAATGCCTGAAAAATAAAAAAGTAGTAATGAAAAGCATAAAATATACTTTGCAAACTTTACAAAATGAAATATATTGTTCGTTAAACATTTAGGAATGTGTTTGTTTCAAATATACGCAATTTTAATCAATATATTAATAGATTTAAAGGCAATTTAAAACAGGTTGACATGTTAAAACATCACGAAAAATAAAATCAGTGTTTTTTAAAATACACTTTAGTGAAAAATATTTAATTTTCCCTATTAAATAAATACACTTTGGTGGCTAACTCTTTTTCATATGTGTCATAAGATGCCTTTTATAACTGGATTGATCGGAAAAGTTACGGGAACACATTTTGCAAGTGAACGATTTTTCTCCTGTATGAAGACGCATATGTACAGTAAGCTGAGAACTCTGACGAAATCTTTTGTTGCAATACTGACAAGGGAACGGTTTCTCCTCTGTATGAATCTTCATATGGTTAACAAGGTGAGCATCCTGTTTAAATCCTTTATCACAAATGGTACATATGAAAGGCTTTTCTCCCGTATGAACTCTGATATGATCCTTCATATTGGATATTTTAGGTGTGGCGTAAGGACATAACTGACACTTATATGATTTCCTCCTATCGTTGCACTTGCTCACTTGATAATGAGACAGGGACCCAGATGCAAGACAATTATTTAAACTATGGCATGGATCTTCAAAATCGTCGTCCAACCATCCTATTAGAAGGATAAATAAATTTTTCACATGAAATAACAGATCAAACATACTTAAATTGTACTCGCATAAGTATATAAAATTTGTGCAAAGCAAATCGCAAAAATGCATTAAAACAAGTTATAATTAAATTATTTATAAGAAAATAATTATAGAAGATACAATAAGAAATACATTTGTCGAAATCTTTAAAATGCACCAAAATGTACAATAAAGTGCGAACATTTATGAAAGTTAAAACAAATAATATACTTCAAATTCCATTTCGATGTACCATGCGACAAATGTGCTACGGCGATCGCTGAGAAATTTGGCGAACAGGTTCTCCTCATTACCTCGACGAGCAATAAAAATTAGTCAGAGATTAGCAGTAACCCATTTTTGCCCAAAAAGGCAACCACGTTTTGGATTTGAACCACGAGACTTCAATTTCAAACAGTTATCTTTCATACAAGATATAACAAAGATTTAAGTGCTCGGAGTAGCATATTTCTACTCAATCAAATTCCAGAAACGGGGCTTGTCACGTGCACATATTATATTTATCTTCAGAAAATCACACTAGAATTGGCTTAGAAGATAAGATCAACCGATACGTCAAAGAAGAAATTCCAGACCCATGTCAACCAAAACTACAAACTACTTCCAATTTATTTTGTGAAAACATTGATTCACAGCCTGTTTGATGATCTGCATCCCAACAGTCCTTGCATTGAAAATTTCATTTTTTACCTTTTTTTTTTGTGTCACATTTAGATTTCATTTTGTACAACTTCCAATTGCCATGCATATATTTATTATCATAATTTACAAGATATTTAATGAAAGATAGAACTAAAAAAATTGAAGTGGCAAAAATAGGATAGTAAATAAAAAATATAAAGTAGGTTAAGATAAAGATGGTAACTTTATCAAGTATCAATTTTATGTTTTTCTGCTGCAGTAAAATAAGACGTATTAATGACATAGTAATTTTTGTAAGTAATAAAAGAGTAATAAAGAAAGAAATTTTCATTTGCTAATTACTGATATGAAATAATATTTCATTAATTATATTAAAATAAATAATTATAGATGAAACTCCGTGAATTGAATATATCTGTGATCTAAAGGAATATTTATATGCACAAACATAAATAAAATGGAAGACACAATACATTTTTTTTAAGTTAAATAAACGCCATTTAATAAATTTGTTAAATAAATACTTTTAAACTAAATACATATGTTTACATAATACCGTAGTTTATGTCAAAGAATAGTATGTTAATGTAGATGATTTTCAGGATATGAAATGAATGAATTAGCGTTGTACATAATTTTTTAAGCTAAATTAAAATACAAAAATGCAATTTGATTAAGAAACTAATTATTATATTAGAATACATTTTAAATAATGACTCATTTTAGTTAAACATTTAAACACTACAATGCATTAAAAGGACGTATAGAAAATTTGAAAAATATTTCTAAAATATTATTCTGTAAAAAAAATTCGCGAGGGTCCTTTCACACTGAAGTCTTCGCACGTTCATATCTTTCCTGACAGTGAAATTCATAGTAAGACTAAATTACAGTCACAGGAATTTAATTGGCACAAATGTCGTAGTAATAATGTCCGGGTGAAAATAAATAAAATTTAAATAACTATTTAACCATAAGAAATTAAAAGTCATTTATTGCTCTAAAATATGCATAACAAAAGCAAAAACTGCACTTATGGTGAGAAACTTAATGTAAAAGGATGATATCGAAATAATTAAAATACACAAGCAGCAAAAGTTTCCTGAAGCACACGTATTGTAAACAAAATCATGTATAATAAAAGAAATAATTAAGAGAATTATTTAAAGTGAAGGAAAATGCATAATTATGAAAAGAACGAGATATAATCAATTAATAAGTGGCTTTAAAACAAGTAACAGTAGTCTTCTAATGATGGACACATTTCAGTGAGTGTCACATACTAAAAGTAAAACATTTAAGAATTTGAAAATCAAAATATTACAGTTAAAATACAATTTTATGGCTTTATCTCACATGATAAAAATTTTACTACTTGGTAATGTTAGACTTTTTAAAATAGATGCAGACCAGATGTCATGACTAAATTATAAAACATATAAATCACAATATATAAAATACAGTTTTATGGCTTTATCTCAAAAGATAAAAATTTACTACTTATTAATATAACATTTTTTTGTAAATATACTCAAATGCAGATGAGTAAATTATAAAACAAATAATTTGTCATTACAGATAACTTTTTAATACTCTAAATACAACATTACGAAATTTTTTTCGTTCCTCCTAAATAAAATACTTTTGATACGAAAGCATTGAATATTAAAATAAATTTTAAAAAGGAAACTGCTAAACACATGAAATTTTCAGAAAAATATTATAAATGTTTACAAACATTGAAATATAAATGAATAAATTCATAAAATCAGTACATAATTCAAATTTCTTAACCTTAATAAGTACATTACCAATATAGACTTAGAAAACCCAAACAAAACAGGATTCAGACAGTTTTAGAAGTATGTTTGAACATTGAAAAATGTAGGAGAGAGAATAATCGACACACCAAAGTGAAATATTAAGAAAGTTGTTTTAATTATAACTATATACAGTATATCATATAATATTAACTCTATAACTACTCATCAGGTATAGCATAAAATAACATATAACTCTGTATAATTAAGATCTAGAGTAATACATTATCAGCTGATAATGCATAACTCTAGAATGTAACTATGAAACTCCAATTTCTGAAACATTATTGAATATTTCAAAATTAGTTATGTAAATAAATCTATGATCATCAATATAACCACTTTCAGCCACTACAATTTTGCATTTCTGTGCTATACGAAAAGAAGTAATTTACACAAAAATTCTGAAAAATCAACTTTTCGGGAAAATATTGGATGACATGTTGTACGAAATTTCATACCATTGATGAAAATTAAATATTATTATCAGAGAGGGCTGATGACACCTCTTAGAGGAGCTTTGTCCCCTCTGGTCCCTGCCTGTATACGGCTCTGCGGTCATGGAAGCAACGGTGAAGACGCCCATTTTACCAGCAGGGCCATAAAACCTCTGGAAATAAAGGCGTAGTACTGGGATACCTGTTTGGACCTTATACATTACAGCTCAGTCGTAACAAATGTGTGAAAAGCAGTGGTGAACGGAATCGTTGATATCTCGGTGGTTTCGTTGTCTCTACACTCGGACGACTATGCACTGGCGAAGGGTTTGCAGGGTACAAAACCTGGGTCTCTAGGAACATGTAGCACGGCTCATCAGAGGCACTCAACCGCCATTGTATCTTAAGAATGGCGGTGTATTCAACCGTGCGTGATCAGCTGGATCCTACACCAATAGGCAGCGTCGGTCAAGTATATGTGTCGGACATCTAAATTGCGCAACGAACTACCCGACGATGAACAATAGATCCTCAGTGAGTTAAACACCAGCGAACTTTGCCTCATTAGAGATCCCCTGATGGACTCCAATCCTCCTTGAAAGGATCCTACTGAAACGCAAAAGCCAGTATGTCTGGCAGATCACCCTATAAAGACGTTGGATGTAAATACGCAGGACTGTGCAGATATCTCCTGCATAAATAACGGAGGCATGGTGTTGAATTATTAGTTTCATAACTCTCACCAGTAATTTAAATTCACAAGTCCGAATTCGATAATTATCCAAACCCACAGCTGCGATTTTTCTGGACATACAAAAAGCCTTTGATTAAGTGTGGTACTGTAGATTAACGCACAAATTGATCACTTTAAAAGTCCCTGACGCTCTTGTCAAACTTTTAATCTCATACTTAAATAGCAGACACTTTCAAGTCAGAGTAGGAGGCAACTTATCTACACCCAAGCTCATTAAAAGTAGTGTACCGCAAGGTTCTATCCTGGGCCCGACACTCTTCAACATATACCTGAACGACATCCCCAGGACTCCAAACACAGAGCTGGCACTCTATGCAGACGACAGTGCGATACTTGCAAAGCACCCCTATGTCTCAGTAATGCACAGACAGCTACAACAACACCACTTAGACATACTCCAAACATGGCTGGAAAAATGGCGAATAAATTTAAACCCCAATAAATGTCATTGGATTTATTTCTCGAGGAAAAACAAACCACCGCCGCCACTGTACATAAACAATCATGCCTTACGCGCGGAAAAATCTACTAAATACCTAGGTATAACGATAGATTCCCACCTAACCTGGAAACAGCACGTAACAAACTTAATCAAAAAAGCGTATATAGCTACAGGAGCCTTATACCCAATGATAGGAAACTGAAATCTCAGTCATCAAAACAAACTGCTAATTTATATATCGGTCATCCGCCCGGGAATGCTGTATGCAGCACCCGTATGAGGATATGTCTGTAAAACTACAATAGACCTCCTAGAGACAAAACAAAACAAAATCCTACGGATTATCAGGAAAGCTCCCAGATACTTAAGAAACTCGGTAATTAGGAATGACTTCAAAATAAAAACTGTTAGAGCCCAATTTAAAAAGCTAGCGCTTAAATTTTACTAAAATTTGCCATCCGTTCCAAATGAACTGTTATTCAATCTGTATGACTATTATCATCGCAAGGCCAAATCTCGTAAGAGACCCCGCGCTGTTCTAAATATCGATAATCGGAATTAAAAAATCCCACCTCAAACATCTGATATTAAATAACACTCGCGACTAATGTTTTATAAACAAAAAAAAAAAATCTAAACCCAAAGCTGTCAAAATGCTAGATAACCCTTAGATCTGCATCAACCCCCCAAACTGCTTAAACTCTAAATGTGCAACAAACTGCCACACCAGGAGCTAGGACAAATAATAAAATATAGCAAATAAAAACCTCGAACCTCCAATTAGGGTCACAGAATTAATGTCACAGTTTGACGATAAGATCCACATATTGACACCGGAGATTAAAGGCGCTTCGCGCCTGGTGCTCTGTCCTGAACGACACTCATAGAGAATTTTTAGATGATATAAGCCACAGAATACTATATTCAGAAGGCTCACTCCCATAGGATCCTATGGCAACATTTCTAACATGGGATGTCGCATAGACACTAGCGCTAGTCAGATGGACCAACTGAAGTGCGATGCGTCTGCCAGATTTGGCGCGTTATCGCTCGCTTGGCGATTTTTTTTTAAACGGGAGGGGAACAAAATGTTGAGGACTGTACTTTTATAATTTTTGAAACTATAGAAAGGATCAGGATTTAAAATTACATTAATCTGCAACATAAATATATTCATTAGTTTAAGAATATTTAAATAAACATAGTTATATATTTAATTCAAATAATCATAAAATAGATTAAAAAATACACACATTGCATTGTCTCACTATAAAACATAATGCACAAAAAATTACAAGCTAACATACTCAAAAGACTGAAATATTATATAATATTTTCAGTCTAAAAAGTATACTAGCGTGTTGATCGTTAATTACTTGATCCTTAATTTATTCTGGGATACTGATAATAGACTTTTTTTTTTTAATATAAAAATATTCATAAAGTAAATATCAAATTTACATAAATGCACTATCGAAGTTGTGGAACTCAATCATTAATTACCCGAGGGGGGGGGAATTTTCCACCATAAGGCACTTAATAAAAATTTTACATAAATATATACACATACTATATCACATTCAACTAAGAAAAAGCTATCCAAATATCAATTATTTCACATTTTATAAAAATACGGAAAATATTTTTTAACTAATTATACCACTACCTCTTAAAATTTAGTCTAATCCGGCAGTAATAACACAGCACTAATATACTTATATGAACACGTGTATACTTATGAACACGTGTATACTTATAATGAACACGTATGTAGGATGGTGATAACTAAAATTATTTCAATTTTAATAAACATAAATTACATACCCTGTAACGCAACCAGTTTTCTTTTATCAATCCATTTCTATGAAATGATCTAAACACTTAACAAATAATCCTTTTTCACGTTACTCAAACCACGCTAGTCTGTTCTAAGTTTTCGCCGAGCGAAATAGGGTTATAACATTGAAAATCGTCTTGGAACCAAACCAGACTATCGCCAAGCGCTCGGAACAAACCAGACCATCGCCAAGAGCGCGCCAACCCAATGTTTGGTCTATCTCTAATGGCCGCCGCGAAAACGAAACTATCGAGAGTGACAGGTCTGTATAGTAGTCTGTGATATAAGCAATGGACATTCAGTACTCCCGGAAGTCAGGTGATGGATAAATGTATAATGCTTGTTTGATGTTTAATTGCTTTCACAATATATATATAATAAAATTAGTGGCTACAGAATCATCTGGGTTTCTTATTTCAAATCAATGCAATGTACTTGTTTTATCAGCTGTCACCGCTAACGATTTCTGGGGAAACTATGGTAAGTGGTATTTGTGCATGCATGTGAAATTTGAACGTCACATAGTGTAGTTACCAGGAAAATGTGGTACTGTTTCCTTTCGGTTTGAACCTGACAATTATTTGCTAAGTGAAATTTCACAACGTCACGCTGATAACTGTGAAAAGCTTCTAGAATAAATGCTTCAGGGAAATTGTTTCTTTTAGGTATGAACTTGTATGTGCTGATCAAGAATCCCTTTTATTATAAACTCTTTACTGTAATAGTGCAATTAGAATATCTCTTCCTTACTAATTTTATGCTCGTAAGGAGAAATCCGTTAGCAACCAAAACTATTATAACTTTAAATTAAACAAGTTTTTACCTTTGCCGTCCTGGATTGGCTGATGGCTAGGCAAAGATATAGCCACAGGAGGGTTAACGGGACAGCTAACACTGTAATGATATCCATCTGGAAATAAATAAAATTGAAATTACTATTTAATGATAAGACATTAAGTTCCATCAATTGCATTAAAATACATAAAATGAATTGAACAATATCATTGAAGTGCAGAAGCTGGACTATCTAACAGAAGAAAATTGCAGATGCGTAATAATTAACAGACATAAACAGTAAAAGTTTCTTGAAGCATACAAAAATTGAACTAAAACGTATGTAATAAGAGGCAGAATTTGTTTCAAATACCTACAGAGCAGTACTTAATGATGCTAAACTAAATATAACTTATTATTAAATAAAACACAACATTCTTCAACCGTTCAAAAAGTGTACTGATGTAATATACTTTGACCTTTATAACTAAACAATGTTATAGGTAGAATTCAGTTTTACGTTATTGCTGATGATTTAAATTTAACTAATTAGTACTATTCGCAACTTATTAAAATAATATTAATTGCAGAAAAAACTTTATGAACAAACTACTATACAGATGTTTTAATACCAGCTTTATTGATAAATATTTTCACCTTTATTTCATTTGAAATGTATTTTTCTATTAAATTTGAATAAAATTTTTTGAAACATTACTGTACTGATTAGAAAAATATTAAAATAATGAAAGACATTCCTATAAATTTCTTCATCAATATCATGAACTTCTGCAAACATTAACTGAGGTTCAATTCTATCTTTCAGCCAATGTAATCATTCAATTATAATAATATGCAAAATCACACTTTTGTTAAAGACCAATAATAACATGTTTCTATACAATGAATAAAAACTCTTTGCCAAAAATTCTTAAAAATAAGTCAAACATTTTAATGTATAATAATGGAAATAAAAAGTGATGATAAACCGAAGTGGCATTTATTTTACGTTACGAAAATAGGATTTATTTTCATAAATATTAAAAATATGCCGTTAATTGACAAACATAACAATATAAAAATAATTAATTAAATTGCTAAGTAGTAAATTAGAATTTATGTTTGTTGCAATTGACTCCTAAATTATAGTTAATGAGATAGAAAAAACTATACGTAATGCATTTGAAATAGGAAAAATGAAACTTGTAGCACGGTTGAATACATCGCCATTCTTAAGACAAAATGGCGGTTGAGTGCCTCTGATGAGCCGTGCTTCATGTTCCTAGTATAGTAGTAAAGATTGTACAAATATTGTAATTGTACAAATAATACAATAATTATAATATATGATATGCTTTCACATTTATAACTGTGCAGCATCATCTAAAAGAAATTAAATTAATTTCTTAAATTAAACTGTTTAGCACATCTGTAGAAAGATAGATTGCAAGCTTACGGATTTTCTCTTCTGACAACGCATATGTCCAACAAAATAATTAAAAACAGATAACTTTATCTTTCATTCGAGTTTCATCATTAATGCTATAATTAATTCAAAATATAAATGTATGCATGTAAGCTCCGGGGAAGAAATTTCATATAAGTATACTATAAGAGCTACCTATAATCGAGTCGATAAAATAAGATTTCTGTTATGTTTATCTCGTACTGTCAGGGAAGTTTTTCTCCATTGAAAATGATCAGATTTTTATTTACATTCAACAAAAATTTTAATTTAATTGTATTAAATTAATGGTACTTAAATAGCACTTTAATGTTACTAAAAATCTTTCTTAACGAACAATACCTTTATATAAAATTTTTCAAAACACTTTTATTTTAAAACATGCATGAGACGCCACTCATAATAAACACATACAGCATATACAATTGGGGAACATTCTAAAATTCTATTCTGTATAATAGCACAAAATATTCAAAGAAATTAAGCATATATCTCCATAATTTGTCCTCTCCGCATTCCGTTTCATTAAGGACTCTTTCTCAACTCAATACCTTGCTTATATTTCCTACTCTACTAAGTGCCTGCTTGGACCTTATATTCTTTTTTTATGAAAACTCGGATAAATGCATGACTTTGGTCATCCCCCTCCTTTAAACTCCTCTTTGATGTAAACATTCTTTTTATGAAACTCCCATTTCTCTGATCTTTTTCTTTCCGTTAGAAGGTAGGTATAAATGAGGGATTTCATTCCTTCCCGGGCACATTTTTATCCTTCAGATTTTTTAATTAAAGCGGATTGTTAGAGATCGAAGTTCGAATCCATCCCAAATCATGCATTTCGAAGTAATTTGAAAAACCTGTATCCACTGCTATTCTGTAACTATAGTCGAATACATACAGAAAGGAACAGGATCTGTTATACACCGTTGTTGAACATTAGCGGCACAAGTAGAGCTCTGATCCAGAATTGGATAAAAACATCAAAGTCATTCTATGGCAACTCTATACCAATTAATCGGGTATGGGCCCAGACTTTCATTGATAACTCTGCTCGGGCAGTGGCGGTCGTCCAGGGCCGTAGCCAGAAATCAAATCTGAGGAGGGCTGGTGTGGAATTCAAGAGGGCTCGGAAGCACTGAAAGAGGGGATCATTAAAATAATTTTGGGGAGAGGAAAATGTACTGAAAATTAAATTTCAAGTCTTCGCTATATTAAGAAAGTTGTTTTAATTATAAATATATACAGTATATCACATAATATTAACTCGATAACTACTCATCAGGTATAGCATAAAATAATATATAACTCTGTATAATTAAGCTCTGGAGTTATACATTCTAGACTAATACATTATCAGTTGATAATGACTCTAAAATGTCTAACTATGAAACTCTAATTTCTGAAACTTTACTGAATATTTTAAAATCAGTTATGTAAATAAATATATGATCATCAATATAACCAGAAATTCAGCCACTACAATTTTTCATTTTTGTGCTATACAAAAAGAAGTAATTTACACAAAAATTCTGAAAAAGCAACTTTTCGGGAAAATATTGGATGACATGTTGTACGAAATTTCATACCATTGATAAAAATTAAATATTATTATCAGAGGGGGCTGATGACACCTCTTAGAGGAGCTTTGTTCCTTCTGGTCCCTGCCTATATAAGGCTCTGCGGTCATGGAAGGCCCTGCTGGTGAAGACGCCCCTTTCACCAGCAGGGCCATAAAACCTCTGAAAATAAAGGCGTAGTACTGGGATACCTGTTTGGACCCAATACATTACAGCTAAGTCGTAACAAATGTGTGAAAAGCAGTGGTGAACAGAATCGTTGATTTCGTTGTCACCACACTCAGACGACTATGAGCTGGCAGAGTTTTTGCGAGGTGCGAACTCTGAAAAACGTAAAATGCCTCATCAATGGCACTCAACCGCCATTGTGTCTTAAGAATGCTGGTGTATTCAACCGTACGTGATCAGTTGAATCCTACACAAATAAGCCATCGAGTACATGTCCCTGACATCTAAAATGCGCAACGAACTACACGACGATGAACAATAGATCCTCGGTGAGTTAAACACCAGCGGACTTTGTCTCATTAGAGATCCCCTGATGGACTCCAATCCTCCTTGAAAGGATCCTACTGAAACGGAGAAGCCAAATTGTCTGGCAGATCACCCTATAAAGACGTTGGATGTAAATACACATAGTTGTGTATGGATGTGTATGGAAATAGTTGTGTATGTATGTGGAATTTCAACGTCACATAGCGTCGTTACTAGGAAAACCTGGTACCGTTTCCTTTCGGTCTAGACCTGACAATTATTTGCTAAGTGAAATTTCACCACGTCACACGGATAACGGTGAAAAGCTTCTAGAATGAACGCTGCAGGCGAATTGTTTCTATTGGGTATGAACTTGTATGTAATGATCAAGAATCCCTTTTATTATAAACTCTTTACTGTAATAGTGCCATTAGAATATCTCTTCCTTACGAATGTTGTGCTCGTAAGGAGAAATCAGTTAGCAACCAAAACTATTATAACTTTACATTAAATAAGTTTTTACCTTTGCCGTCCTGGATTGGCTGATCGCTAGGCAATGATATAGGCACAGGAGGGTTAAGTGGACAGCTAACATTGTATTGATATCTATCTGGAAAGAAATAAAATTGAAATTACTATTTAATGATAAGACATTAAGTTCCATCAATTGCATTAAAATACATAAAATAAAATGAACAATATCATTGAAGTGCAGAAGCTGAACTATCTAATAGAAGAAAATTGCAGATGGGTAATAATTAACAGACATAAAAGTTTCTTGAAGTATGCACAAATTGAACTAAAACGTATGTAATAAAACACAGAATTTGTTTCAAATACCTAAAGAGCAGTGGTGCTTAATAATGCTAAAACAAATTATAACTTATTATTAAATAAAACACAATATTCTTCAACCGATCAAAAACTGTACTGAATGTAATGTACTAAAAGCTAAACACTTTGACGTTTATAACTAAGCAATGTTATAGATAGAATTCAGTTTTACGTTATTGCTGAGGATTTAAATTTAACTAATTAATACTATTCGCAACTTATTAAAATAATATTAATCGCAGAAAAAACCTTATGAATAAACTACTATACAGATGTTTTTAATACCAGCTTTATTGATGAATATTCCCACCTTTATTTCATTTGATAAGTATTTTGCAATTTAATTTCAATAAAACATTTTGAAACATTACAGGATTGATTAGTAAAGAATTAAAATAAGGAAGGATATTCTTATAAAATTCTCTATCAATATCATTAATTTCTGCAAACATTAAAATTGAGGTTCAACTCTATCATTCAACCAATGTAATCATTCAATCATAATAATATACAAAATCACACTTTTGTTAAAGACCAATAATAACATGGTTCTATACAATGCATAAAAACTCTTTTTCAAAATTTTTTAAAAATAAGTCAAACATTTAAATATATAATAATGGAAATAAAAAGTGATGATAAACCGAAGTGGCATTTATTTTACGTTATGAAAATAGGATTTATTTTCATAAATATTAGAAATATGCCTTTAATCGGCAAACATGACAATATAAAAATAATTAATAAAATTGCTAAGTAGTAAATTAGGATTTATGTTTATTGCAAGTGACTCCTAGTTCATAGTTAATGGGATCGAAAAAACTATACATAATGCATTTGAAATAGGAAAAATGAAACTTTATAGTAATGGCTAACAAATTGAATATAATTTGACACATGCCAGAATAGAAAATCTTATCGAAAAAAGAAAAAATTATACAAAAATAACATGGGGAAAATAATAAAAATAATTTTAATGGATATAAATAGTAGAAAATATTGTACAAATAATGTAATTTTACAAATAATGCAATAATTATAATATATGATATGCTTGCACATTTATAACTGTGCAGCAGCATCTAAAGCAAATTAAATTATTTTCTTAAATTAAACTGTTTAGCACATCTGTAGAGAGATAGATTGCAAACGTACGGATTTTCTCTTCTGACAACGTATATGTCCAACAAAGTCACTTTTGAGAGAAAACATTTAGTGGAAATGGTTAAAGAACATTTTCAAAATTCCTGATATTCACATAGTCATGCGAAGAAGATAATTCCAAAAAGAACTGATGCGTTAAGTATTACCTACCTTCGTTGTTCTGGTATTGTTGGTTGTCACATCTGAGCAGGTGAAGTAGCACAGGAGAGTCACTTGAATACGTGCCGTGGTAATACAGTCCGCCTGCAAAGAAAAAAATCGAAATTACACGTTTAGGGGGAAAGAATAAAAGATCATAAACTGTAATAAAATATTTATACTAAAAGCAAAACTCCGCCTACGATTTAAAAATATTAAATAAAAAGAATAAAATCCCAACAGTGTATGAAGAACAAATATTAATTTTTTCAAAACACAATTTATAATTAATGCGTTACTTAAGTTAAATATAAGAAGTTAATTATGAAAAGCAGATATTTCAAAATTTATAAATAAATAATTTTATAAATCTGTAATATATTGCAGACATTTCTATGAATATGAAACTATTTAGAACTGTATCCAAGTACTTAATTTCAAAGGAAATAAAAAAAGAATTTAACAAATCATGATATGTTTTTGTTAACAGTCTCTGGTTCGTTTAAACATAAAGAATTACATACATTTTGAATTCTTTTTGAAACAGTAATTTAAAATGTGAAATTAAAATTTTAAGATACAAAAAAATACTAATGAAATATTTCAAGAATCAGTGAAATTTAAAAAAACAAACAAATATAAATAGTTATAATGGAACAAAAAACCCATTTGATAGAAAGATTTACAAAACGAGAAAAATGTATTCGTTTTTTTCAAAATAAGACATCACTAACTTGCTCTTAAATAATAATAATAAAAAAAACTTCACATCACAAAAATATCTAAACTTCAGTCAGAAAGCTTAATTATGTAAGAGGGATATTTCACAACTTTAACACCCCAGGGACATTGGGCGCGGTAGCCCATTGGTTAGCGCACTGGAGTTGCACTCAGTAGGCCCGGGTTCGATTCCAGCCGCTGCCAAAACAGCCACCGTGTTCATGCGGAGTACGATCACGTTAAACATGTGGGTCCGAAAGTCCTTCCGAGAGGTTGGTGGTAGGGGAAGGAGGGTACGGTCCCTGTGGATGCCTCCCCCACTGGGTTCCGGTCTAAATTGGGTGGCTCTTCCCGACCGTCCAAACAGTTACCTTACACCTTTCTGGTAGGTCGGACGGTCTGGGTTTCAACAACAACAACAACCCCAGGGACATTTCTACATGTTCAATTTCACACTTCATAAAAGGTCATAAACCTTTTATTGTTTGTTCGAACAGGACCGTCCGACCTACCCGAAAGTGGAAGGTAGCCACTCAAGTTAGATACCAACCCAGTGCGGGCAGTAACTACAGGGACCGTACTCTTCTTCCCCTTCCACTAACCACTCGTAATTACTTATGGACGAATATAATTAAGGTGCAAGTATTCCGCATGACACGGGGACAGTTTGGGCTGAACCGGGAATCAAATTCTGGTCGTCCTTGTGCAATTTCCGTGACTGAACCTCTGGGCTGTCTCACACAATAACCGTTTCATTAAAGTTCATACAAGTAATGTTTAATTGAACTGCAAAATTATTGAATTGTATCAAAAATGACAAAATGACAATATACAAAGTTCACTTAAATCGCAGAGTAGAATATGTTTGTCACCAGTTACAACAATGAATCTTAACCTACAGAATGCAGGGATGGGATATAGACAAACTGCACGTTTGAAGCAGGAGATTATTTGTGAAATTTCACATATTTAGGAATAGGTAGGTCGGACGGTCTGGGTCTCAACAACAACATCAACAACATATTTAGGAATAGGGCCAACGGCCGTACCGTGCTGAAAACACCGGTTCTCGTTAGATCACCGAAGTGAAGCAGCATCGGGCGCGGTTAGTACTTGGTGGGTGACCACCTCGGAACGCCGCGTGCTGTTGGCCATCTCGGGTGCGGTATCCCCATGGTTTGCGCGCTAGATTTGCACGCTGCCACAAATGCCGCCGTGTTCATGCGGAGTACGATCACGTTAAACATGTGGGTCCGTAAGTCCTTCCGAGAGGTTGGTGGTAGGGGAAGGAGGGTACGGTCCCTGTGGGTGCCTCCCCCACTGGGTTCCGGTCTAAATTGGGTGGCACTTCCCGGCCGTCCATACAGTTGCCTTACACCTTTCTGGTAGGTCGGACGGTCTGGGTCTCAACAACAACATATTTAGGAATAAGGTAAAATTGACGACTGGACAGAAGCTCAAACTAGGTGACCTCCCCTCTCCCCCCCCAAAAAAAAACAAAATGCTCATTAGATAAATGTTTTATTCCAAATTAACCACCGTTTATGTAACTTTTTACTTATAAGAAATGTCCATATAAAATAATATAAACATCAATATAAAACCGACATTCGAAGACCTTCCTACCATTGTAGTTCTGGGGCAGATGATGGTCAGGCCAATGCACGTGTACAGGGGGATTGCACAAATTAGATGGATTACAAAGCCAATCTAAAAAGAAAGAAAAAGAATAAATTTCTAATTATAAATTAACTTCTTACCCAAAAGTAAGTTTCATATAAAATCGAACAAAATGAGTATGAAAACGGACATTCGCCGTACTTCCTACCATTACCGTTCTGGGGAAGTTGATGGATAGGCCAATATACGTGTACAGGAGGATTCCATAAATCAGATGGATGACAAAACCCACCTAAAAAGAAAAGAAAAGAATGAATTTCAAGTTATGTAACTTTTTACTCAAAAGTAAAGTTCATATAAATTCGAACAAAATTCAATATGGAAACGCAGATTTGCCAATGTACAGACACAGGAAGATCCCTTAAAAAAATCACGCTCATATAGCCTGCCCAAGAAGAAAAATGAATTTCAAATTATATATAGAAATATGTAATAACATTTTCGATACAATGCTGATTGACTCAAAATAAAAATATAAGTTCGCAAATTTAAAACTTTAATGAGTTAAAAATCATTTAACAAAATTCTCTATGACGCATTAAATGAAAGACAACAAATCATACATTAAAAGGTCATTTAATAAAACCATCCTTTATGACGTACAGATATTAAAAAAGGCCAGAGCGCTATCGGGTATCACCATACCCTTCATCAGTGGCTATATAAAATTACCGTGCAAACAAGCTTATATTCAGACCAAATCGGCAGACAAAATTTGCATAAATCAATTATGGAATAAGGATAATTAAATTACTTTACTTTTATTACTTTTATTACTAATTTTATTATAATTATTACTTTTTTAATATTACAAAAATACATTACATTATATTATAAACAGGAAATTTTAAGATTAAACAAGTATTAAATACAAATATAAAAAAGAAAATGAAACGTCCAAAATTCCAGCAAAGCATAAATTACATCAATAATCATAGAGATAGAATAACTACATCAAAATGAAACTTCACACATAAATATGAAGCGTGAAAGCGTTGTTCCATTTTCTAGACACAATTTATTATTTCCTTCCTATCTTCTTGGTTTTGACTTAGATTTAACATAAACAAACAGGAGCTCCTGCAAATTGTACAAAAGAACCTTAGTCCGGAAAACTACATTTTTAAATATTGGTTTTAGGGCAAAAATATTTATAGAGATCTAATTTTCAGAACTTTTTATCCCAAATGCATACCAATCATACAATAATTTAGCAAAATTTAAATCATGTGGAAAGGAGAATGTATTGGCATAACAATATTCCCTTTTCTGCTATTTTTATGTCGTTTCTTTTAATGGAGGAAAGTATGGTGGGGGATGTTTTTTTTTACTCCAGATCATGCCTTAATCTTATTATTTTTATTTATATACTGTTGGGAAATAACAGGCAGAGGAAAACGTTGCCTTCTTAACAACGTGATAAGCAGGGTTCTTTTCTCATCACAAATGGGCAAGGGGACACTGCTCTGTTGACAAACACTCAGTCAGGAACCTGTGCTCTTTTAAAGCAGCCTGGGGCAGTATTGCCCATGCTAATTAAGCGCCCCTACAAACATTTATCATAGGCCCCTTCCTACATATTTGATTTTTACCTTTAGTGATTTTGCCATGTGTTCTCGCACGAAAAATTTATTGGAAGTCTGCCCCCCCACACACACTTGAGTGATACTCGTACCCCCCTCCTATAGGGGGTTGTACTCTCGGAGGTGACGGTTCCACCTGAGTGAAACTGCAGGGGTGATAATGGCAATGTTTCATTATTGTATGTACTAGTGTTTAGGCTGTAATGCTGTGTTAAAGAATTTTTACTTTTCCTTGTAAAATATTTTAGTTAATTTGAGGTATAATAAAATAAAAGTTGTTTTACTATGATTCAATGCGCGTTGCATTATTATAATAATACTGTTTAATTAGCCCTTTCATATTAGTCATTTCAGACCTTTCATCAGAAGCAGTCATTTCAGCGAGGCTGTGCCAATCAAGTGACATGAATATTTTCCCTCATAAAAAATATATTAAATTATTAGAATTCTAAGAAACTCTGAAAAGATCAACCTTGAATGATGCTATTTGCAAAAACGAGTCTAGTAAAATTTGCTTACAGTAAAACTATAATAAAATTACCTCTAAAAATTTACATCTAAAGTGGAATTTCACTAAAAAAATATTTTTGTAAAATAATAACATAATATTTACACATTATGCATTAAAAATTATATGTTTGCATTGTTTACTTGAGTTCGTGCGCAAAAAAATCTATTGTTTTAATATTTTGCACATTTGAGACACAAAAAGGCATGTATCACCGAAATGAATTTTTATCAAGTTTGTAATCAAACTATGCATTAAAATTCCATTAAATCATGCTAAATAGATCAGTCATCTGCCAGAAATCTTAAAGATCATTACCAGCAACTTATTCCAAACAAAGGTTTCTAGATTACTATGATTTTGAAAAAAAAAATATTTGAACCTGAAAATTGACAATTATAAGAAATTCAGCCTTAAATCAGAATTAATTATAATTTGCATATATATCATACAAAAATTCTCTCCTAAATGCAATTTAACTTTTCGAGATAAAAATGTTTTTAGATTACAAAATAATACTAAATTATATTTGGGGTCTATAGGACCCCGCCAAAACAGTGATGTTTGACAGGGTCAGCAGTTTTGAGATTATTTCTCTTACAGAACACGTATGAAACGTTTAATAAATATGCCACTCATCCAATTTAAATCCCAATCGTTATTTCATAACATGTTATGTTTAAATATTTTTAAAATATAGCATACTCAAAGTTGTTTTTACAAAAGGGTTATCTCTGTCCTTATTTATTAATATAAAACTCATTACAATATACGATACGACAGAAATATGTTTATGTTACTTATGACTGAAGTTAGAGACATAAATAAGGATTACTGTATCAAGAGAAATTATCTTGTTCACTAGATCATTAAAAATTCGGCTGCCCCTGACGCTCGAATCCCCACTCGAGTGTTGTCCGTTCATTCGAGTCAGGGGGGCCCGGACGTAATAACATTTCTAATTTTACGAAATATTTCAAATTTTTGACTTTTATTGCATTATTTCCTATGAAAGACAGTAATAATTCCAGGAACAGTGATGGAGGTATATGAACATAGCGGAGATTGATAATCTTAAATACAATAAGGATGTTAATGTTATCAAATTGATTTTAATAATAAAAATGCATCCCATTTATCGGCGTTTCTAAGTTGTTGCGAACTTGAAAAAAGAAACCTCTAAATAATTTCACGATATATTTTTAAAAATTAAATTCAATAATTTATCTGTTAGCAATTATTCATTCTGATAACGATTGTGGTGCAAGTTTAATTAAACACTGGATATCAGTACTGTATGAGAAAGTCGAATGGAAGCACTTCAGATGTTATTTACATAAACGCGGTTCTCGCAATCTTAAGAAATTTGCTATATAATATGTGCATTTTTATTGCTTTATAAATGTCAATAAAATGTCGCCGCAAATATCTGGTTGTATGCCACAAAACGGAATTATATTTTTTTACAAATTTATCCACTTATCCAATAAAAACACTCACCTGGTCTGCAGTCAGCCATTTTCGAAACTTGATCCTGCAGCAAGAATGCAAGATTGCGAAAGCATTAATAAAACAAAATAGACACTTTATAGTCAAAATTGAAAGCAAATACTAAGACATGTTGCTTTAGATAAACTTAAATACACAATAACGTACGACAAAGTACTTCTTTTTAGCAACTGATCACAAAATACAAAAGTTAGAAGAATACAAAATTTTAAACTGTTATTTTATTTAACTGTTATGAGTTTTTAAACTGTTATTAAAATTCAAATTATTTTTTAGTATAAAGAATTACTTTTGCATTATGTTGGCGATTTATGGTTTACCTTCTGTTATTGATAACTAGATGAATCAAAGTCATTTTAAAGTTATTTTTTATTTACTAAACACCTTTAGTGGTATTCCGATTTTCATCTTGCCATGCATAGGCGCCCTGGTGTCTATGAATGAAAAGACGAAAGTCCTTACCACACGAATACAGTTAGAGCTAAAATAATAAGACATAATAAGACATTTCAGAAGTTTCAACGCAGAACTAATTGATAAAGGTATTCAAAGCATTAAGTGAATCAATGAAAATATGCGTTTAAATAATTGCCAGAAGCGCTCAATCCTATTACAAAGCAATTATTCCGAACTATTAGATTATTTGTAACATGAAATCGTGAGAGATTTTTATATGAGAAATCATGTAACTCGAAAAGGAAACGAGGAAGGGAGAAACTATAGCTATACATTTCTAAAGTGGGCAAAAGTTATCGAATCCATTGAGACAAACAACTTACCTAAAAATATTTAACTACGTTCAGTGAAAGATTTGAAACACGTTTGTGTTTGTCATTGGTATATTCTATAGTATATTCTATAAGTATAGTTCAAACTTTGAGATGGTGTAGTCACATGAGTTCAATTTCACATCCAGGGCTGTGTTCAGAATTGCCAACCGAAGAGATCGGGCTGCGATTGAAACGTTACAGAATGAATCATTTCGAGGCATTTAGTAATAGACAAATGCTGACTCAACTTCCCGACCGGGCTTGACTACAGAACACAGCCAAGACACCACCATATTTCTTCTTCTTTTTCACATATTTGAGAAGCAAATGGAGTTGAAGTGTTGGCTAAATCCTACAACGTCCTATTTTTATTTTCCTTATATACATAAAGTATAAAGAAAGTATTGTGACGGGGGTCGAAAATTCGAATTCGAGTTTTCGACGGGAGAGCACGTTTCAAGCATCCCTGATCACGAATCGAACATTTTTGAAGATATGTCTGTGTGTGACTGTATGTGTGTGTGTGTCAGTGAGCCTGTGGAGATGATATCTCACGAACGAATGAACCGATTTGAATGAACTTTGGTACAAAAATCACAATCCGTGTATACTGGAATCCTATTGCTTTAAAATACAAGCGAATTTTCAGAACCCCCCTAAATTTTCGAGCAAAATTTGAAAAAATCATCAAAAAATCAAAACCTTTAATAAAGTTATGCAAATAGACACTAGACATATCTTATGTAATTTTTCGTTAGAAAACTATTGACATAAACTTTAGAACGCTAACATGAACCGTTCTCGAGATATTGCACATTTTTAAAATAAATTGATTAAAAAATCCCATAAATTAAAAAAAAACATTAGCTGTTGAGAAACATGCTCGCTTTTCATATGTAATATCATGCGATAAATTGGGTGACATCAATGTCGTGGATCTAGCTCGTTCCGTTCATGAGAAAAGATACTTTGAGTAATACTTTTGTATTTGAACACCAATAGTCATTTATCTGATATAAGAATAACATATTCGGTAACTCCATACATAACGCTTAGCGAGATTTTGGCGATTTATTTGGTGGAATGTTGCCAAATTAACGAACATCTTGCCAAATGGATAGAAATGACGCTAAATTAATCAAAATGACGACTAATCGATTTCGTTTCTGTGTTACTAATAAACAGCTTCAAGATTGGAAATTTCCTTATGGAAGGATAGAATTTCCTGAGGTAGGGGCATTAGTTAATATTTAATTAATATCATTTATTTAGTTAATATCTTTTCTTTAGGCGAAAAGGATAAAATGAGAAATATGAACAAATTTTCAATTTCCTGCATATATATCGTAATCTGTACTAAAATATTTAAAAATAAATATTCAAAAAGAAACGTAACTTGATAATATTGATGAGCAGATATGTTACTAAGAAAATATCCGCACACCAACCGATAATTAATCTTTACAACAATCGTATTCTTAGCGATACCTCTCCTCACAAAGAAATGATTGATGTAGGGATTAAATTCACTTAATAGGGAAACATTGATATCTATTTTCTGTTTATCTCTTTTATTCAACGATATAAATTTTCAGAACAAAACATATCCTAGTCTCTAGCATCTTAGGCTATGTTTAAAGCAATGAACTTTAAACAAACTTTGCTTGTTTTTATTGCGTGGATCAGTGCAACCATAAACATCAGGTGACTGAATCACTTTAGGCCTCAATAATTAATCTAATATAAAACAAATGTAAAGTGCGAGAAAAGACACATCAGCTGATAGACGAGTTTTGACTTTTCTATCCACTTTTACTGGAGAAAGTAGTTGATAACTACGGACACTGTTTCAGTGGCTTGATAATACGGAAACTAGCATTCCAGTTAATAGAGT
Organism: Amaurobius ferox; assembly: GCA_951213105.1. Taxonomy (NCBI): domain Eukaryota; kingdom Metazoa; phylum Arthropoda; class Arachnida; order Araneae; family Amaurobiidae; genus Amaurobius; species Amaurobius ferox. The sequence continues at coordinate 98,584,124 of OX578155.1, forward strand.
TAGTTCACTGATTTAGAGTCAAGAGTACGGGTCTTAAACTTTGGTCACTCAGTGCGGGTATTTCTCATTCACAGAAGATGAACTGAGCGGGAAAAGGATTGCTCAGTTTGAATATGACGTCACTGGCCATTTGTTATTTTGGTTACTTTGCACGAATAAACCAGTGTTCAGATACTAACGTTTATTAAAAATTCAGATCAATCGCTAGTTCTTAAATTTGTTCTTTTCGAGAATCAACACAGATTACAATTAGGATCTCGCTTCCAATTCAAATAATCCATGGACCAGTTTTGAGCTTACTATACACTCGTCAACATTACATACTCGATATTTGCAACAAATAAAAGCTTGCTATGTGTCATAATTATGCAAAAGCCATGTCGACTGAGTGGTAGGACTAAATCTGTGAGTCTTAATACAGATTCACAAAATTGTAACGCATAGCAAATTTTATTGCTGCTATTGTAAGAATCAGCTAGCTCTTCCGATGTACTGAGCGCATAATCGCGAATTTAGTGCTGTCTGCAGGGATAGTGTAATCTTAAATTCGGAAATGTCCTTTATGGGCGGGTTCTGGGTTCTATGAGCGTGACCGAATACTACTTTGAAGTAACATGTATCTTCGTATGACTTCAATGCATGTTTAGGCATGACACAAACATTCCATTGCTGGATGCAGGTTTTAATACAAATTTCCATAGGTATGAAAGTAATTTTCTCGACGTTTTAAATACATTTTCAAAATTAATATTTTTATTAATTATATATTTGAACAAGTGGTAGTAGAACAGGATATATAAATCAAATCAGATATTTTACACATTTACATGTTTTAAGCATCATGGCATTAGATATGAGCCTTTTATGGGTTCAAAACAGTCCATGTGTGTGTATGAACTCGATATCTCCAATAAAAGAGTAACTCAAATGATATATTATGAGAGTATTACACTTTATGAAAGCTAGAGTACTCTATTTTACTCGTGATTGAACATCGAAAAGCCCCGAATTTTCGAACGTTATCTTTAAAACCTAAAATATTTTAAATTAAAAATAATTGTTTCCTATTTATATGTTTATTAGAAGAAAAATGTTAATACTTTTGTAAAACCACCATGAATCGCTCTAGCAGGTTTTTCCAACTCAACAATAAAATCGTCTAATACTTCATATATATTCAATTAAATAAGCTGAAAAAATAAAGCTCTGCTGTGTGCACTAATTAATTGATATCAACATGTTTCCGACTCAGAAAACAAATCCTTTCTTATAGATAAAAAGGCAGACCAACAACGTCAGCCAAAAGTTGAGGATGCTTCTTTGATCAAAGAGCGACACATACGGAAGTTTGGATTGGTTGATAACTTACTTTGGTTTCGTAATGAAGTTATATACTTGGTTTCCCAATGGAAGTCCATTTGTTCTGAATGGCAACTCGAACCTGTGAATTCATCACCTTGATAGCCAGTTTCAATCAGCTTTTTAATACATATTTATGATCGGAATCATTATTGATAAGATTTTTATCTGTTTGAACAGTTTAAGAAAATTATAATGTCAGGAAGTTTGACAACAAATTTTACCTATTTTAATGTCCATATTTTGTGTATTGAACATACTTACAAATATATTTTTAGACAGTTACTTCCATATTTTAAACACTAAAGAATTGAAGGATTAACTATTCAATGTGTATTTTCTTATAAGCAAATATTTTGGTATTAGTAAACAGTACCTAGCAATAGAAAAGTAAAAAGTTACCTTATTCTTCTTTTTATTCCTTCAGAATCCACCTTAAGTTATCCAATAATCAAGATCAGTCAATGTATCACACACATATCTAACGCATTATATGTTTTAATTACAAATCTTACAAATCTATAGAAATGTTTCAAAATCCCAGATATTTCAGCTTTTACATCTTTTTCAATTACTTTGTTGCACATACAATCACTTTTTCGAGTGTTAAAGTATTTGTTAATGAGGAAGTATTGTTGAAAGGGACCCTTGATTGAAACAGAGGGATGGATGGATTGATTGTTGGGTTTATTGTTGATTCTTTTAAATTCACCAATTTTAAAAAAATTAATTATTTGTGCAAATCTATCTTCGAATGCGTAGAACACGAATTCGTACTTAACGTTATTCAACTATTGATATGCAGTAGAAGTCCGAAAACTCGAATTGTTCGGAATATCGATAGAAGTATCTATATGGATGACCTTCCTCTATATTGATATTCTGTATCGATTTACTTGTAAATGATACTTACTGTGTGTGCATCGGTACAATAACTTTCGATACGTACAGTATCAATAATTTTAGTTCATTTATAATTCTATATTTCATAATGATTTTGTATATTTTAGAAATACCTTATGTGATAAATTTATTATAACGATAAAAGCATATCGACAAATTATTACTATTATTATTATTATTTTCTAAAACGTGTTCTTGAAAATCCTGTACCCTGATCTAAAATTTCTGAAAATGGTGGAAATTCTAAAAATAATTGCATTTCGAAAAATACCTTTAAATTAGCTTGATTAAATGTGAAGTTTTCTTAATCTTGAGGTTTAGTGAATGATTTTATCAGATTTGGGGACAAAATTATGTATTAAAATTTGAATTTGTTGAGTATGACATGCCTGAATTATAAAAAAAATGTGTTCGTTAAAATCAGAAGGTCCAATTACGTTTCTTCAAATGAGATTATAATATGCTGGTATTAGTGTAAATAATAATTTCTTATGTAATTTTTCATTAGAAAACGAATAATACAAATTTTAGAGGACTAGTATTTAGCATTCTTGAAGTATTCTTGAAGTATTCACGTTTCGCTAATAAATTTATCAAAAATATTACATAAAAGTAATGAAAGTTTTATCTATTGTGAAATATGTTCACTTTTTATTAAATATTATGCAACAAATTTGTTATCCTTGTGGATCTATAATAGTTCCATTCACAAAGAAGATACTTGGTCTTAGTTTTGCATTTTTACGACCATCAATCCATTCGCCAATAGTCATTTATATGTAAGAAAAGCTTTTTTCTTCGTCAGTGTGTAACGTTTATCGGTAAATTTAGCAAACTTTGAGATAAGTCGCCACAAATTAAAGAAAATGTAGTCAGGATTGCAAAAATAACCTTAAATTAACGAAAATGACTCCAAGTTGATGAACTAATTATTAGCATATTTTAATATATGGACCATATTGTCATTTTAAGATGTTATGAATATTGATAATTGTCAATGTGGAATTGCGCGAAATGCTAGTTAATTGGGTATTTCAAAATAGTTTTACATGTTTTCATCCGGTAAAGCGCCAAATGTGCAAATCAACATTTAAAGCATTATGCCGTAGATATTATACATCCTTTTTTCACTGGAAAAGAAATAAATTCATCGTATTATATAGGGAAAGACATGTTCTAAAAACATTAGGTTTTTGTAGGTGGCGATAGTGTAGTTTACAGACTTTCTGTAGCTGCTCTCTTTCGACTCTTTTTTACTCACTTCTGCGCATGATATATTCAGTTCCCATTTTTTGCCCTCGCCGACAGTGCTGCTTATAACAACATGAGAAAAATGGTGTGGACAAATGCAATTAACACTACGCACATAAAGTTTCTAGCTGTTTAATATTATGAAGTTATTTTCACAGAAAGCACAACTAACGTCTTCATACCGGATGGAGGTATATGAATTTGGTCAGGCATTTCCAAAAGCTCTGTAGATGGCTGTGATCTTAGGTATGTTTAAGACAGCGTTTTTCAACTTCTGTTTGAGAACGGGTCATAATTTTTGTATAATGTTTTCTGCAGGTTCCACTGATTTGTTAAATTTTCTCCGGGTCAAAAATTCTTTATAAATAAAATATATATTACGTTTTATGAATGCCATGTCTTATGTTATGGTTGAGTGTTCTGTTGTGTGTTAATATTTTTTCTCGAAATATAATCAAATCAAAGTAAAACGGAATTGCTTTATAAGGAAATATTTATTTACCCGATCATCAGCATAAGACATTTTTCATCATTAAATCAGCACAGAAATTATTTCGTTGGCCGTGTTGGACCTATAAGCCACCCAACCATTAAACTTCTTCTAAAGTTTTGAATACATTTAATCGCTCAATACTCATTGTAATTAAATTATTATTAAGTACTAATAAGTAATTATATTTTTCTGGAACATAATCTTTGGCAGGATAATTCATTGCCTTTTAAAATCACATCTTGTATACTAGTATGTTGATTGCATTTAATCAATAAACCTATAAGATTCGATTTGTGTGGCTTCTCATATTTAGAGTTAATGGAAAACTAATAAATAGGGTAATCTGAACCCATACGTCTCACTATGAGACTCTTACCCCGATATTTCGCCTGATTTAGGCTTTATCCCCATTTTTAATGTTATATTTTCCCTTACTTTGCCCTAGTGAAGAGTAATTAACTTTTTCAGCACCTGTAGTAGTATTTTCTTAAATATGTAGAGCAGACGGCTCCACTTGATGTTCTCATACATTAATTTTCTGTGTTGTTTAAACCACTTGTATCAGTTGTATGTTTTATATCAGTATCAAATACAGGAGTATTATTTAATGAGCTGTGATTCACAAGTCATACACTTAAAAATTACTTTAAAGTTCTTAACTGTAATGTTTGAAGCTTGAAAGATTTATGTCATGCTAATGGATTGGATACATTTGGTGGATTTATAATTGCTTATATTGAAATTTACTTTTATTTTATATCCATAGTGTAGTATAAACTCCTATATTTTGAATAAAATATCTTCTAATTATACAAATTACAAAAATCCTATCCTTTATCTATATAGTTTTCTTACAAATGCATCAACATATAGATTTTGATGGTGTTACGTACATTCGATTACGAGCTATTGTGCCCACGACTCGTAAATACATATATACACGCACATTTTCTAAAGGTTTCTAAATAGGTTGGCGATGTCTTAAAAGGTGTATTTCCCGCCAAAATCTCTAATTTAAATCTTTTTATGCAATAACAATTAAACAATTAAAACAATTGTTTTGTTATGCAATGAAGAAGTAAAAATATCTACATGAAATATTCAATTGAAAAATTCTCCCATTTCATGTTTATTTACCTCAAAATGCATTGTATTCTATTTATCTTAAATGTATTCTTCATAAAAATACTAGTGAGGCGATTTTAGAAATATACACGACCAACAATCTGATTCATATTAATCAATATCTCGACTTATGCTATTTTTTAAATTTTAGCTAATCCAAATCTGAGGGAACACTTTCCTTCTTGTGGGCTTAAATTTGAATGTTGATTTTGACTCATACTAGCATGATGAACTTGATTTCTAATCAGATTCTTGTGTCGCGTCAGATATTTTAAATATCTTGCCTTCAACTAAGAATATTAATTTGCAATCGTGCTATATATATTGGCTGCATGCTAAAGATGGTTTCCAGAAACAAAATTTTAAGCTTTCACATTAGATCAACAATGTTTTTCAACCTGATCCAAATCAGAAATGTGTTTTACAAAGAACTCAAGTTTAATCGGATCCGATATGTCCTCAGTTTTGGATCATTCCGTTTAGCAAACTGATTTTATAATTTAGCGGAAAACTTGAATCTATAACCAGCTTATTCACAAATACGTAGTTTATAAAATATTAAACATTTCCTTTCGATATAGGTAAAATTTATAATAATTTCTTGTCAATTCTATCACCATACTTTTATACATTTTAATTTTTCCATATACGGTACCTCGTTCAACCAGAACTAAAATTAATTTTCGATGTTAGGAATACAACACAATTTGAGAGAAATCCAGACTTAGTGGATTGTGAGGGCCAGAAGTGTTATCCTTCAGAAAAATTTTATAAAGCAATGACACAGAAAAGGTATACCTTTTGCAATGTCGTAAAATTTTTACCAATATCAACATGTATCTGTTTTGTTCTAAATATGTGATTTTAGCAAATTATGCATACAAATAGCGATATCTAGGTGTCTTTAAAGTGAACTAAAATTTTTATTTTGTTCAAAAGAAGTGTTTAGTTGTTTACGCCCTCTGTCTTATACTTCAGCTGAAACTTTGTCTCACTCGTATATTAAAATATAAGTTTTGCACATTTTCTTTGGTATTCCAGTTCTATTCTAGAGACTATATCCACAGGCAATGTACACCAACCGTCATAAATAACTAATTTTCAGGTGGGAAATATTTTGGTGTTTTTTAGTTTCTTATGTTTTAATTGAAAAAAAAAATGAAGCAATTTGATGGCCTATGTAGGTACAGAATGTTAATTTCAACTTCAAAGAATGATCTGTTTATAAATTTTTACCCCAATAAACGCTCATTTGCCACATTTCAGAAATTCATAGAATCTCAAATTGTACAAAAACTGTACTTGATGTGCAAAACTGGATGCCATTTTCAAATTCAGCACATCAAATTACATTTATTATTATTTTTTTACTAAAACTCATAGCAAGCTGGTGTAATCAATATAATGAAGTTTCTTTATTTTGCTGTTTTGTACACTCCTCTCTCTTGTTTCGTAAGTGAATCTGACAAATGTGGTTTTCAAAGTGTCAGAACTCGAAAGAAAAAGGCGACTTTTTTGTGTATATGCAAACCGTCAGAAGTGTGAACTCGAAATAGAACTCATAATGGAATTGTGATATTGGATTGAAATGTTAAAATCGTCACAACTCAAAATTGTGAACGTTTGATAAAAATTTTAAAAGACATCTCGTTTATTGCTGCAGGTATAATTCAATCACCATTGTAAGAGCCCAGTGTGAGTATGTTCGAGCACCGATTTCAACCCCGGTGGCTCGAAAAATCTCATGGATACTAAATCAACCAAGTTGAGTTCAAATCAGAAATCCGTTTCTCAAATAACTCTTCGGATCTGGAGAAATAGCCTATCAAAATTTCACCTGTTATACTATTTTTTGTGCTTAAATATCAGACCAAAGGCGCTGCTACAACATAATGCAATTGCATAGTCATAAGAATAAATGGAAACATGTATTCTGCTCTTGGAGTCATAGATGCGACCACTCCATTACTTCCATAATTCAGTTGAATTCGAAAGTTAATATTGAGAGGTTAGCCCAATTTAAAAATTCAGAATATGAATATTTAAACCATGGAGTTAGACACAACCCCTTTACTTTCAAGGTATGATCAGAAATTGAAAACATGAAATAAAATGTTTGAGGTATTGAACTTGATAAATTCGCTTGTTAGAGGATCTATGGAAGTGTGAATTAATCGCGTAATATTAGGGGATGGTATAATATGTATATTTCAATGCAGAGTCGTATAAGAAATAGTAATATTGAATAATATTGTATGGCCTGCATGTGTCTGTGTATATTAGGAGCGGATGGGGGGGGGGGGGGGTTGTCGACGGGAGTTGATGCCCGCTGATTCTTGTTTCCTATGTATCGCCGTGGTGTACTTGGACGGCAATAGTGTGTTGTTGTTGAGACCCAGACCGTCCGACCTACCAGAAGGGTGTAAGGTAACCTTTTGGACGGCCGGAAGTGCCACCGAATTTAGACCGGAACCCAAAGCCAAAATGACCGGAATTTAGACTGGAAGCCAAAATGTTGGTCAATAAATAAGTATATTTGAAATAGTACACTCTTTTGATTATTTTTTGCCCCTATTATTTTCCCCCTGTTTAGATGATACATTACAGGGTATACTACGAATAATGGAGATTTGTTTCAGAAAATACAAAAAACTTCTTGAATTTTACTTTAAATTTTATAGACAGAAATGTATCGAGTTTCTAAATACAGCTCTACTTTTATAACCACTCGGTAAAAATTCGACAACAGTATTGATAATATCGCAAAATAATATAGCCAATTATCGCCAAATTGGCGATAAACCACTAAATATGAAAAACCAAAAAAACCCACAAATCAACCCTCCTTCTAACTGGGAAATCCTGGCAACCCAGGTCTCGCGTCATCCTCACGTCAAGCTGACGTTATAGACTATGTTTTCTTTGTATGGCCTTCCAGACAGACGAAGGAGGAGGCGCCAAAGGGAATATTGCGCATTTCCAACAATACATTATAGGATTCTAGGAATAATGTAAATTTGTTTCAGAAAATAAAAAACATTTGTGGATTTTCTATTACCCTAATTTATATTTTATTCACAAAAATTTGCCTAGTTCTTAAATACTGCTCTACCCTTTTAACCACTAGAAAAAAAATTAGCAAAATATTGATAATTGGCTTGATTTTGAGCCATCATTGACAGATATTAAGAATCATTGATATTACATCCGTTCATAGTGTTAGAAAATGAAACTTGACTGATTTGCTAGGCTTTAACACAAGTCGTGCTTATTTCTTTTAACAGTGTATAGTACATTTAAAAAAGTAAAATTGTTGTGATAGGGTTAAAATTGCTACTCAGATTTTATCAGTCGCAATATGGAGCTCAGAAACATTAATAGTTTTAACCTTTTATACATATATACATGCATAGTATCTGTAGAATGTATATAACGCGGTCAAAAGGTACATTTAATGATTTTGACAAACATATTTTAGGAACGTCGTCAGAACACAAATTGAATGTTTTGAGGCGTTGTACGTATGTGGTTGAGTGTATGAACAATATCATCGCTGAAACAGATTGATCCATTCAAAAAAAAGTATGGTTTGATTATACCAGTTAGTGTAAATAGAATAATTTAAGAACCACCACAGCTTTATAAAGTGTTATATCCAAAATATAATAATCACGTTCAATGAAAAATCCTCTTATAAATTTAATTTTATTCCGTGAAAAGGTTGAAACATTTAAAATGCTGGGCTGTACTAATTTCGAGGTAGAACGTTTTTTGAAATAATGTATGTAATAGATAAAATATAAATCATGTGAGCAGCTGATAAATTACCCTATACATATTAATTTTTGTCTTTTTCTCGCTATTTGCCAATTAAATTAATATGTATTTCAATTTTTATATAAAATGAAAGTTCATTAAAATTGCTTGAAATATCCAGTTCAGAAATTGCTTAATTTTTAATTGGCAATTTGTTGTTTTTATTGAGATCAAATCGTTAAAACTTACAAAAATATCCCGTTTAATGACAGGCATAACCTTCTAGTAGACTGTAATAGTACAATCATTGTTCTGGAAAGGAAAACGTTCCATCATTGAAAATAGTGCTATGATAATCGTGAATAAGGACTAACTCGAGTTCTACACATGTAAATTACTAAAAATTCTATCCAGTTCTAGTTTTCATATAGAGATAAAACTTCGTTGAGTTGAGTGCATTCGTTCTTGAGTTATCGTGTCCTCACTAAATGCAGCCATATTCACAGATAGAAGTTGTCTTTTGGCAAAGGTTGGTAATTTGGTGACAAATTATACTTTATTTATAAAAGACGCGTGTGTTTCAATATCTGGACGCGTACAACCCACTTTGATAAAAATTGTATCCCTAAAGCCCAAAATAAAGCGGTTATCTTTAGGTCTTAAAAATTTATTATCTTTAGGTCTTTAAAAATAGAAACGGTTCATTGAAAAATTAATAAAAGAGAGGTTAAATTAGAGGTGTCATTTTCACCAAACATCAATTTTAAACATTTTTGCTAATATAGAATGAATACATATCCATTTATTTGAGCTAATTGTTTTTACTTTCAAAACTGCATTTTGATTCGTAGGGTATATTGGGTGGCAGAGTTGAAAAACCGGTCAAATTTTGTATGCGTTTAAAAAAAATTTTAATACAAAAATATACCCCTCAAATGAATAAATGCTAAATATTTTGACTTTCTCAGAATGGTATAGAAAATACAGTCATTTCTGTTATGTTTCGATATTTTCTTCTTAATGTGACATTCTGCGGTATGATGATTTTAATATCAGTTTGAAAGTATCTTTAATGTATCTAGTAATTTATTTTTTATTCTTATAAGATTATAGATATGATTTTATTCCAGCTTTAAGCAGTTGGAAGCTTCTGTACTCCACAGCTAAGAGATTCTTTTCTTTTTATTGTTAACTTTCCATGATTTTATACCCATTTACGCTTGAAGAATCTGTCTTTCCACCTCTTGAACAAGATCATCAAATGGATCTGTTGTTTTCTTTCTCTTGGGGAATTTTCAACAGATTCTTGATTGCATTCCGAATACTTTTTTAGATCTTTCTCAGATATATATTTTTTATTTAAATAGACTCTAGACAATCTTTCTAAAATTGTTTTATTAAAGCTTTATAGATCTTCTATAAATTTATACATAATTTCCCTCTCAGATTTTAAGTTGATAATGTATTTTAAATTCTAAATTTTGTTTTAACAGAGATACACTATATAAATTCACCTTTTTTATTGATAGAGAAGTTTCTTAGGATCCCGTACTATTTTAAAAAATTATTTAAAGCTGTTCTAAAATGTTATTCCTTCTTTATATAAAACTTATTTATTTCTAAAATCAAGTAACGATTTAAAGTTCTGCAGCCACTTCTCTGCTTTTGCTAGACCGGCTGTTACGTCTTATTTATCCTGACAAAGGAGTCTATTCTTTGTCTCCAAAAATGATTGTTACTTTAAATTTAATGCTGCGCCTCATTTAATATTCAAAAAAGTTGTTGTATTTCTTTACTGTTCCATTTTTCTGACTTGGCATATTTATGTTTCGAAACCGGATGTTTCATTGATACACAACTGGTCTCTTTTAGCTCTCCAAAGGAAATTCGTTGTTTCCTTCATTTTTAGATATATCCTGCTTAATTTCATAGTATTTTATGTCATTGTTATTTACATTTCTTGCGCCTTGTTGTGTGCTATTCGTTTTCCATCAGTTTGTTTAGTTTACTTTTATTGTTTCAGTCAGGTGAGTCTTTTTCTATTTATACTTTTTCTTTACAGGAGGAACTGTTTTGTTTCACTTATCACGACTTAGGACACTTTATTTTGCTTCTGAAACTACGGTTTATATATATATTTGTTGTATTGCTATTTTCTTTGTCATGTAAAGATTAAAATGTGAGTAAATGGCATTTTAGCAAGCAGTATCTTTTTTCAACTCTGCATTCACGTAAAATAACTTATTTTTCTGCAAGAAAAATACATGTAACTGTGGTAGCATACTAATTGAAATGTTTTCTTGCAGAAGTTAGCCACAATGCTGTCCTGGGTAGATATGCCATGCGACTTTTACGGTACTACGAGTCCTATCTGAAATGGAAACGCAGGCAAGGATTCTGGTCGTGTCTTATAAGGTTTAATGCAACATCGTTCTCCTGGCGAATCTACTACAACATGTCAATTGTGTGGTCCTGTCATCTATTGTAACAATTATCTGACTTTCTATTGGTGAAGTAAATCGTCTCTTGCTGTTTGAGTTTTAAGAATGCTACTGTACTTTCACCGTATTTAGTTATAGATAATCTGCCATGTAAATATTTTCAGAGCATCAATAAAATATGTTGAATGTATTTTTAATATTATTTGTATCTCTGCATTTTATAAATGACATCAAAAATCAACAAAAGAGGTGTAACGCGAAAACCCTATATACTAAGTCCACGCGCATGTCAACCCAGTCTGGTGCATTCGCCATGCTCGTGGACTTAGTCTGGAATTTTCACGTTCATCTCTTCTGATCTAAAAAATTGAAAGAAACACATACACAACGAGCATAGATCAAACTTACTTTATTGAACACTAAAAATATACAAATTAAAGCAATCGACATTACGTGAAATACAAAGCTTCTGTTCATCTTGAAATTAAAATGAAGTAACATTTTGTGATAGATATCTTAAAAAGAAACATGTTAGGTAAAATATTTTACTTTGCAAGGCGTTTAATGGGGATAATGGAAAGTTTTTGAATTGGTTCCAAATTGATGTCAATAATTATTCCTATGAATAAGAAACAGGCTGAACGTCAAAGAAAGTGAAAAGAGATAAACCAGCATCTACTAATATTAGAATGTGTAAAACACAAAACCTTTCAAAAATTTAGAATAAACAATTTTTTAATTAAAAAAAATATTAGACTACAATTCTAACAAAGTAATTGTAAAACCGATTAAGAGCGGTGTGTTTAAATGTAATAGAATTTTAATAAACATCGCGTATTTCCTGAATAAAATGCTATTATAGAAACAATTGCAGAAACTCAATTTTCCACACGAGGCCATTACTTGCAGCTTGTAAGTTAAGCAATTGATACTTAAATATTATATTTATGCAGAGCAATTAAAAGACAATTTAAGTTTATTACTATTATTATTATTAAAATTATTACTTAAATTATTAATTAAATAAATACTAAAATTATTATTAAAATTATTAAGATTACGTGATAAATGTAAAACATTACAATGAAAATTGAGATTGTGTATTATGATATGCTATGATTGCGAGAATTTTAATTCTTTAATGAGACCACCTTTTAAAATTTTTATATTTATGGGTGCCATAATATACATTCAAGAGAGCATATATTTTCGAACCTGCACTCTATACTTAAGTATTTGATGAGAAAGACTAAAATCTAATCTTTTCTAGTATAGCTTAATTATCTATACTTAAGTAAATAAGGAGATATAAAACAATTCAGTTTTTCTATTGTAGCAGACGTGGATAGGTTTCGCCCAGTTTAGAAATCTTCGGCTGCAAATTGCCTATAAATGAGCAGTTTTTCCAATAGTGTGTGAACCGAAGTTATTATACGATACTTGTTTCCCTCCGTTTGTGTGTGTTCAGTTCTATGTTTTGCACAGAGGGAAATTTTAAGGCAATTGTCAGGTATGGCCATTCTTCCTACGGAAGTGTGGTGACGACAAGGTAAAGTTTCTAAATTTTTCAATGCGCGTTTTTCGAAGAAAAATATAAAAAAGGAAGCTACATAAAATTAATTCGCATTAAGTAATATTAAAATGGTTGGCTTTCATTCGTCTTACAAAAACTACTTTTGATTGTAAAATATTTCTTAATTTCAAAGACCTGGAAATAAGTGATGTTGATGAATTAAATTTACTTTTGTTAATGCACACACTTCCAATTTGTACAAAAAATATTTTACTTGTTTAAAATTATATTTTGCATATCCCACATTTTACATTTCTTTTTACTTAATGAGTAGAAAGTAACATATTTTTTTCGTCTGCTATAATTTTTCAGGAAGTAATAATCACTTTTCTCCAAAACAAATGAGGTGGAAATCTTGATATTCAAATAATTACAATTTTAATCATGCTAATTAAAAAACAAAATCTTATTCTAGTCTTTTTATATAATGTATCTACACATAATATACCAGCGTGACACTGCCACTCGTTCTTGAGATATCGTACCAACATACCAGTTTTCAAAAGTTTGTAAAATGTGTCTCATGTTTAAAAAAGCGCTTTTGAGTATAATATTAAATACAAAACTTTCAAAAAAATAATATTTTCTCCATACAGTATTATAAAAAGTAGCCATGCATTAGAATGGGAAAATAAAATAAGGTAGAACAATCTCTACGAATTATCCTATACCATAATCTTGAGGTTCTGCTCCTAAAATAGTGATCCATATCGTTATCAGATAATACAATCTCCCAGCATTTCTATGATGGTATTTCTTCTGACTTGAAGTTGATCACAATATCTCCATACATCTCCACAGATTCCAATGGTATCACGCATGGCATGGTTGTGTCTTGCGTCTAGTAGCCACTGCACGGGAATATTAACATCCTTCGACACTTGACGTCCGTGTTAAAAAACTGGAAAAGCTCAAAATATAATTTTGTGATTATTCTATTCATTTTTTATAATATTGAATTTATGCTAACAACCTAAGTGAACGTGAAAGCCCCAGGCCGTCCGACTCGTCCATAGGTCTTGGAGTATCCATTTGGACGACCGGGAAGGAAAGTTAGCAGATGCCAACTCCCAGCTAAAAACCTAAGTAAAATTTTTCTTAAAAGGGGGCAACTAACTTTTCGTTCTCAATAAAAAAGACACGACAAAATTTTTAGTGTACTTTATTAACTACATATAAAATGCAATCTTGTTTTCTCTTTGCATTGTTGTTGTTGTTGAGACCCAGACCGTCCGACCTACCAGAAAGGTGCAAGGTAACTGTATGGACGGCCGGGAAGTGCCACCCAATTTAGACCGGAACCCAGTGGGGGAGGCATCCACAGGGACCGTACCCTCCTTCCCCTACCACCAACCTCTCGGAAGGACTTACGGACCCACATGTTTAACGTGATCGTACTCCGCATGAACACGGCGGCATTTGTGGTAGCGTGCAAATCTAGCGCACAAACCACGGGGATACCGCACCCGAGATGGCCAACAGCACGCGGTGTTCCGAGGTGGTCACCCACCAAGTACTAACCGCGCCCGATGCTGCTTGACTTCGGTGATCTAACGAGAACCGGTGTTTTCAGCACGGTACGGCCGTTGGCCCTCTCTTTGCATTGTGACAAAACACAATCAAAGTAATGGAGCATACAGTAATTTTTAACGAAAGTCAATTAAGTTGAAGTTGAAAACATTAAAATATAGAATTTCTATTATATTATCTATTATTTTTTTTAAAATACACATAAAAGATAAATTAGGATATCTAACTATTTATCATAATAAATAGGTCGTTGATTATTGGGTCTACTAAAGGATTTAGCTCTAACTGGTTTTACTATTATGTGAGCAAAGGGTAGGAGTTTTTTTCGTTTATTAATATACACAAATGAGATATCAACGATCTTATTACGAACGAGAATGCGCATTAGATGTTGGTGTGTTCAGGCATACCCGTGTGTCAATTTTATGGACAGTACAAAATATACGGCACCGAGAGTTTTTTTTTATATATAAGGGCAAGATATGGTCATAACGATAAGGAACAAATTAGATCGATAGAACGATTAGAAAGATGTTTTGTATATGGGATTTTCCTTTGCAAAGAAGTTGCTGTTCTTTGAATTCATAAATTGTTTTCCATTTTTGTATTTGAAAATATTAAAAAATGTGAGATAATTTTATATATTTGCTTCAATTAAAATATTAATATAAAACACATGAATTCATCTAGACATTTCATTAAATGAAGAGCAAAAGATAAAAACGCTGCAAAAATAACTATTACACAAAAGATACACTTAGAAGCAGACTTTTAATTGCGATACAAAGATACACTTATTTGTGCTTGGATGAATTATTATGAATCGAAGAAAATTTTGAAAGAAAAGACCTAAAAAAAAATAATAAAATTATATACCAGAAAAAATCTATTATTTAATATAAAATACACATAAAAGTTAAATACCAAGCTAACATCTGTTCTTTTACGATTAATAATCCAATTTTTTTCCATTATATTACCAAAATATTTCCATTTTCTAACAAAATATTCCCATCCAGGGAGAAAATCTTATTATTTAACATTAATACAAATATCTGCAGAATCGTATTTACTTTCTCAATTAAATTTCAAATTCTTTATATTTTATAGCGTTTGCACTTGTATTTCAAAAACTAAATTTGCATTCCAAATAAAAAGTTCCATTGAATGCTAACTAAAAAATTAAAATATTTTTTAGGCTATTATGCGAGTTCTTAAATGCATATTCGAAATTGTAGTACTCAAAAACTCATGCAACTCAAGTAAAAGGGTTTTCATACCATCGAGACATCCAAGTTAACACATCTGAAATTTATATTATTCAGATATTTATACTTATAAACAGGGTATTGATCTCCAAAAGTTTTAATTACTTATAGGATATAATAAAATAATTTCATTTATTCAATTTTTGCATACAATGTAGGAAAATAAATTTATTTTGCAGTTGTTTCTCCTCGTATACAAAAAAATATTTGTGTCAACATAAAAGCATGCAAAAAACGACAAAGTGTGATTGCAAGTTTAATAAACCACTTCTAAGATCATAAATTTTTGAAGTCAAAATATGTGTGAATATAAAAGAGAATAAAAATCAATCCAAATGATTTAAAGTAATTTCTCAATATAAAAATATTTTATATTAACATATATTAAAAAGTATGATTGGCATGAAAAAGTGAAATAATTTAGAAAAAGCTATAAATTAGACTAAATGATGAAAACAGAAGATTTAAAAATAACAGAATTGTCAATTTGATTAATAAAATATAATTAAAAGCGAAATAAACTACTATTGTTTGCAAAAAATTGCTCTCTTAAGCTCTGAATGTTTAATTTTTGTTATAAAATTAAAAATGAATTGCCTGTACGAAACATGTAAATGATGGCTACAAAAATTATAAGGAATCTATGAATAATAACACTTTACAGAGTCTGTTTTAAATATTGTTTTAATTCAATAAAATGAAAGTTTTAACTCGTAATAGAAAAATATCTTGGTAAATTACACGTAACACGTATAAATGAATAATATATTTTTAATAAAGTTTACAAAGAGAATATATTTGTTAAAGAATATATTTGTATTCAAGTTTATAACAGCGAGTATTTTTAAAAATAAGATATTTTTCAAGAATTATCTTTTTCTGTATAAAAGATAAAACTGTGAAATTTTTCATCCAGATGAGTGGGTCTTTCTGAAGTAGAAAACAATCCCATTTTCTGTTATAATTTTTATTCGTTTAAAAAAATAATTGGTTACGAAAACAAGATGATTAAATATTAACATGAATTGAAAAAAAAGTAATTACTTATGAAATAGCATTTTGAAATTTACCAAGTATTGTTTGGGTTGAAATACAGGAGCTAAATATTGAAATTTAGAAAGTTCAATCCCATAGTACATTTAAAGGAAAACGAACAACTTTATGCATCATTGAGAGAAATAGATAACATTTCCTTTATCGCACAGAAGTAAAAAAAATAAAATTATGAAAAAGGAAGTCAAATTCTAACAAGATACTAAAATATATAACAGCAAGAGATAATAGTTATTATACATCAAAATATAAATTTTACTTACAGAATCTTTACTTTTAAAATGAAATTTCAAAGAAAACGTTTCCATTTAAGAGTGAAGAAACTTACTTAAACTAAAATTGCATCCACAATAAGCAAACTTTCATTGCAAACTTAATAATAATTATTATTCCTTAGAAACATTAGTTTATATACAAATTTTATGTAATCGGACTACCCTAAAAATCTTGGGACAATCTTATTTAGAAAATGCGAGTCATAAAAAAACATTTTTTAAAATACGTTTAGAAATACAGTTTGTAGAATCACTTTTAAAATTAAAGAAAGTCATAATATTCAATTTCTGAAAACGATGTAGAAATTTAATCAAGGTATTTATGAGTTTCTAAATGTTATCTCAAATAAGATATTCGTGGAAAGTTCCCTGCACACACAGCAAGTGAACAGTTTCTCCTTTGTATGAACACGTTCATGACAATATAAAATATTTTCAAATAAGATTGATTGGAACATTATTTATGTTTGTCATATCTCGGAAAAGATCCTTCAGCAAGTTGCAAAACAACAGCTTCTGTTTTGTCTGAGCGCACATGGGATTCATTACCTCACTTTTACTACTGCAATTATGAATTCTTTATTCCTCTGCATACTTGACTTATCTGGAGATGTGTGGACGAGTACTTGACACTTAAAGAATTGATAATCATTATGACACATATTTATAATGAATATTCGAAACATTAATTCAGATAAAATAAATTTTCCACAAATTTAAAAAGGACGCAAACAGTGATTTATTTCAAGGACACATTCTTTAGATACGTGTTTGGAAAAATTGATAAAGTGAAATGCTCAAAAGTTCAAAGATCAAAAGAACAATATATAATTAATAAAGAAAAAATAATAAAATATTACATAAAGATTTATAAATTGAACTAGACAATACAATAAATGGTGAATTTCTCTGGAAATATAAAATAAAGAATAAAATTAGTAAACCGTACGGTAAAACTCTTTTGAAGAATACACGAACTACATCTAAATACTAGAACTTTACAAAATGGAAACAATTATCTAAAATGTCTGATACATAAAATAGTAATAATGAAAAGAATACAATATAATTTACAAAATGATATATATTGTTAGTTAAACATTTAGAAATATATTTGTTTCTAAAGTCAAATATGCACAATATCATTAAACGACGATAATTAACGCAATTTGACATAGGTAGACGCGTCGAAACTACACAAAAAATATGAAATAAAACGTAGTGTAATTCAAAGACAATTGGAACGAGCTAAAAAACTTTATATCCTCCTTTTAATTATATACAATTTGAGGACTCTTTCATGTATTTTATAAAATGTTTTTTATAACAAGGTAGATAATAAAAGCTGCAGGAAGACTTTTAGAAAGTGAACGGTTTTTCTCACGTATGAAGACGCAAATGGGCAGTAAGGTTACATTTGTGGCGAAAACCTTTTTTGTAATACGTTCAAATGAACTGTTTATCTCTTGTATGAAGACGCATATGGGCAGTAAGAGCTCCTTTCTGGGAAAAGCTTTTTTGCAATCCGAACAAATGAACGGTTTCTCTCCTGTATGAAGACGCATATGGACAATAAGAGTTCCTTTCCGAGAAAAACTTTTGTTGCAATGCGGGCAAATAAACGGTTTCTCTCCTGTATGTATATGAATATGTTCAACAAGGTGATGTTCCAGTTTAAATCCTCTCTCACAACGAGGACATTTGAAAGGTTTTTCTCCCGTGTGAACTCTTATATGAACCTTCATATGGGACAGTTTATATGTGGAGTAAGCACATAGTTGACACGTATAGAATTTCCCACCATCATTGTTCACTTGGTATATTGGCAGTGATTCAGATGCAAGAGTATTATTTAAACCATTGAATGGGTCTTCCACATCATAATCCAACCGTCCTATAAAAAGGATACATTAAAATTTCACTAGATCAGACATGTTGTAATTGTACTATCACATGTATATAAAATTCCAGCAAAGCAAATCTTAATGATACATAAAACAACTTATATTTATATTATATATCAGGAAGTAATAGTAGAAGATACAATAAGAAATACATTTTCCGAAATATTTAAAATGTGCCAAAATATTTCAGTTACTATTTTAATAAAAAGTTTTGCGGTGTAGCATGTCCATAAAATGGAATGTTAATGTAGATGCTTCTCAGGATATGAAATTAATTAATTTACAATGTACACAATTTCCTAAATAAATGAAAATACAGAAATGCAATATGACTAAGACCTTAATTTTTACATCTGAGCACATTTTAAAGAATCTGGACACAAACACAATTTTAATCAACGGTACTAAAATTTTTATGAACGAAATGTTTAATGAATGACTTAAATGTATGACTTAAAATATATGACTTTAATGGTATGTCTAAAATAATTAAATTTTTAATCAATGTTAATAAAATGGTATACTAAAATGACTAATTTTTAGGTAATGGTACTTAAAATATTTCTTACAACAAAACTTTTATATGAAACTCTTCTGAACACCTTTATTTCAAAACGTTCATGAGACGCCAGTCATAATAAATACACAAAACATATGCAATTTTGAAAAAGTTCTATATTTCTATTCTGTAAAACAACGCAAATTATTCAAGTAAGTTTACCATATGTCTCCTTAATGCGGATAAATTCCTCTACATCCGTCTCATCCAGCATCTTCTCTCAAACTCAAGGCAATGGGCACATCTAATCAACTTATATTTATCTTTCCAACACCACTAAGTGCCTGATTGGATCTTATATTCTTCCTTTCTGAAAACTTGAAGAAGGGCACGATTTCGGTCAACGCTCCCATACCCCTCCCTTGAAGCGCCTCTTAGATGTAAACTTTCTTTTTATGAAACTCCTTTTCCTTCGAACATTTTTTTTCGCTAGAAGGTGGGTTTAAAATGAGGATTTTATCACTTCCTGAACACTTCTTTATCTTGGGTTCTTAAGTTTATTAATGCTGATAACTGTGAAAGATCTCTAGAATAAATGCTGTAAGTGAGTGGTTTCTCTGTGTCATGAACTTGTATGTGCTGATTAAGAATCCCTTTCACTCTGAACCCTTTACTGCAATAGTGTCATTAGAAGAGCGTTTCCCATTTGTAAATTCTGATATTATCTTCATAACCGGCATTTATAATGTGATGTATGCACGATTTACAATTGAAAAATTTCCGGTCTATGCTCAAACATGCCCAGTAAAATGTATTCGGAATTAAATGTATTCTTTCATTCCAGCCAAAAATGTTTTTTCTTGTTTGTATGTCAAATAATAAATAGAACTATGCATCTTAACTGAAGTAAGTTACTTTTACGTTTTCAGTAAGTAACTAATGAAGCGTGCGTTACTTGTAAAAAATAATGAATCTGGGCGTTATATTTGCAAGTATGCATTTCTCAATAACCAAATTCATATCTTTGACACTGTCTTGACCTTATACGTATTATATTTTAAAATTCAATAGATATATAAAGGTTTATTAAATTTCAAATTATTCTGTTTGCATGTGGGTTGGAAGAAGACGGTGTTTATATGATTCAAAGATTATCATTCAGTATCTTTGAAAATCTAAATACATGACTCCATCGTAAGGGGTTAAAGGAAAATTGATGACCATGGATTCGTTCTTGAAATATTGCTATTTAACGATTGCTTTGACATGACTCTCAACGCATATGAATTCAAACTCGAAATCAGACATTCAGTATAAATTGAAACTTCCAAGATTTTTAAACTAAGCATGTTCATGCCTTTGCTAATATGGTGAAATAGGTAGTAAGACTAAATTACAGCCACATCAGCAGAACTGTAATAAATGCCGTGGCAATAAAGTCCGACTGAAATGAAATAACATTTTAATTACTTTTTAATCATAAGAAACTAACATTTATTCATTGCTCTAAAATATTTATAATAAAAGTCAGAATGTCAAATACGGTGAAAAGATTGAGAATGTAAAAGAATGAAATCAAGATATTTCAAACACATAAGCAGTAAAAGTTTTCTAAAGCATACGTAATTTGAGCAAAAACATGTATATTAAAAGAAAAAATAAAGATAATTGTTTAAAGTAAAATAAAAGGCATAATTATGAAAAAACAAAATATAACCAATTAATGAGCAAATAACAATAGTCTTATAATATTAGACAGATTTCAATGAGTATCACACATACTAAAAGTTAAATATTTTAAAATTTGAAAATAAAAATATTACAGTTAAAATACAATTTTACCGCTTTATCTCTTGGCATATAAATTCTAATTATTGATAATATTAAAAGTTTCTAAAAATAGATCCAGACCAGATTTCATGAATAATAATAAGATTACAAATAATATTTTAATATATTTAAATACAGTATTGCAAATACTTTTCATTCCTTCGGAATAAAATATTTCGAATATGAAAGCATTAAATATTAAAATAAATATTAAAAAGATAACTGTAATGCATTAATTAATCAGGAAAATATTATAAAAGTCTGCAAAAATTTAAAAAATATATTTTAATGAATCCATAAAATTATTACACAACTAAAAATCTCATTTTCTTAATCTAAATAAATACATTGCTAATATAGATTTAGAAAACCTTGGCGTCAGTGAGTTTTGAAAGTAGGTTTGAACATTTAAATATTCAAGTGAGACAAAAATTGACACAAAGTGGAATCAACAAATACAAAAAATCAGAAGCCTGACGTCAGTGGGGTAGGATTTCATCATTCGAGACGTCACGGTGCAAGGAAGGATTTTCAGAGAAGTGAAATTTTTCACAAATTTTGAAAGGACAATAACAGTGATTTATTTCAAGTGTACACACATTTACCATAAATATGTGATAAAATAAATCCTGATAAAGCGAAAGGCCTAACCATTAAAATGCAAAAGAATAAAATTTATATAATTAATAAAAGACAAACAATAAAGTATCTCATTAAATTTTATAAATTGAACTAGAGAAATATTGGAGAGTGAAGTGTTGTTGTTAAAACCCAGACCGTCCGACCTACCAGAAAGGTGTAAGGTAACTGTTTGGACGGTCGGGAAGTGCCACCCAATTTAGACCGGAACCCAGTGGGGGAGGCATCCACAGGGACCGTACCCTCCTTCCCCTACCACCAACCTCTCGGAAGGACTTTCGGACCCACATGTTTAACGTGATCGTACTCCGCATGAACACGGCGGCAGTTTTGGCAGTGGCTGGAATCGAACCCGGACCTACCGAGTGCAACTCCAGCGCGCTAACCAATGGGCTACCGCGCCCCGGAGAGTGAAGTGTGAAATACTGGATTCTAATGAACTAGCGGCCGAACCACCGGCATTTGTCAACATAAATTGAACTAGCAATGCAATAACAAATGGCGAATTTTATTGAAATGTAAGATAAAACATTAAAATTTGTAACGTGCGTACACAGTAAAACGTTTTTGAAGCAAATACAAACTGATGAGAAATGATAAAACTGTACAAAATGAAAACATCGTTCTAAAATGTCTGATAAATAAAAATAGTAAAAAGAAAAGCATACAATATAATGCACAAAGTGAAATACAGAGGGTGTTCACACATATTTGTAACAATTTTGACTTTCACCATGAATTAAATTTAATTAATTAAAAAACTGTCTGGCATAAAGTCGGAATAGGGTTTAATTATGGTCTGCATCATTAAAAATATTCTTTGATTTAAAATGTCGCAAGAAAATAAACAATAGGTCAAAGGCTATATTATTTGGCTTTCCGAAGAGAAATGCCCTTAATAAATTATAATACTCCTATTCGATTATTAAAAAAAGAGGTGAAAAGCATGGTTTCAATATTTCTACGCGTAAATTAAGTGACACAATTAATAAAAAAGGAAAGGAATATCAAAGTTTATATTAGACTGGAAAAAATGTAAAAAATGCGTACCCAACAAAGGTTGGTTCAGATAAAACAAGGAATGTTTTACTACAGGTTTTGTGGTTATTGCTGGATTCTCTTATAAAGAAAAACTTAAAAAAAAGAAAGTAGAAAAAAATGTCAAAATTGACTCTGATTACAATCAGAAATATGTTTTAACACCTGTTTTCAAAAAAGCCATTCCATCACTTTACCAAACAATCTTCACTGTGTTAAGTTCCATTAGGATAAGGCTACCAGCCATACCTCTAAATCTACTGCTGTATTTTTTGGAAAAATGAGACATGAAACCGGAATTGAGGGTATTCCATTTAAAGGCATCTCATCCAAGTCCCCCGACCTGTTTCCTATGGATTACTGTGCATTTGGACTTTTAAAACAAGATCTTTATAAGCGGCATCCCAAAACATTGGATGGCCTCTGGAAGATTGTGGTATAGAAATGGAATAAAATCAACTTTGACATTTTAAGAAAAGCTCTTATATTTTGGAAATCAAGATGAAACATGATAGTTCAAAAACAGAGCTATCAGATTGAATATAATAGAAAATACAATTTTTGTCTTTGTTTATATATATATATATTTTTCAAATTCGTTACAAAAATGTGTGAATACACTCTGTATATTTTTAGTTAAACATTTATAAATGTATTTGTTTCTGAAGTCAAATATACACTATATTAATAAATAAATTGTTAGATATAGATGTAATTTAAAACAGGTTGATAAATAAAAATATGACGAAAAATAACAAATAAAAATCGTCGTTTTTCAAAATAAAATGGAATAAGTTAATAATATTTAAATATCCGTTTTAACTAAATATATTTTGTTGGCTAACTCTGTGTTATAAAATGCCTTTTGCAACTGGATGGATCGGAAAAGCTACGGGAACACATTTTTCAAGTGAACGGTTTTTCTCTGGTATGAAGACGCATATGGACAGTAAGGGTACTTCTTTGGCGAAAACCTTTGTTGCAATGCGGGCAAATGAACGGTTTCTCTCCTGTATGAAGACGCATATGGTTAATAAGAGTTCCTTTCTGAGAAAAACATTTGTTGCAATCCGAGCAAATGAACGGTTTCTCTCCTGTATGAAGACGCATATGGTCAGTAAGAGTTCTTTTGTGAGAAAAACTTTTGTTGCAATCCGAGCAAGTGAACGGTTTCTCTCCTGTATGAAGACGCATATGGTTAATAAGAGTTCCTTTCTGAGAAAAACATTTGTTGCAATCCGAGCAAATGAACGGTTTCTCTCCTGTATGTATACGAATATGATCAACAAGGTGATATTCCTGTTTAAATCCTCTCTCACAACGAGGACATTTGAAAGGTTTTTCTCCCGTGTGAACTCTGATATGAGCCTTCATATTGCACAGTGTATATGTGGAGTAAGCACATAGTTGACACGTGTAGAATTTCCCACCATCATTGTACTTGGTCACTTGGTATTTTGGCAGTGATTCAGATGTAAGAAAATTATTTCTACCGTTGCATGAGTCTCCAGAATTATAATCCAACCGTCCTAAAAAAAGATACATTAAAATTTCACAAGAAATAACAGATCAAACATGTAGAAATTGTACTAACACATGTATATAAAAATTCGAGCAAAGCAAATCTTAATGATACATGAAACAACTTATAATTATATTATATATCAGGAAGTAATAGTAGACGATACAATGAGAAATACATTTTCCGAAATCTTTAATATTAACCAAAATATTTCAGTCACTATTTTAATAAAAAGTTTTGCGGTATTTCATGTCAATAAAATAGAATGTAAATGTAGATGTTTCTCAGGATATGAAATTTATTAATTTGCATTGTACACAATTTCCTAAATAAATTATTACATCTAAGTACAGAAACTAATTATTACATCTAAGCACATTTTACAGAATGTGGACACAAACACATTCTTTTAATCAACGGTAATAAAATTTTATGAACGAAATGTTTAATTTTTTAATTAATGATACTAAAATCGTATACTAAACTGATTAACTGGTATGAATGAAATGAATGACTTAAATGTATGACTTAAAATGTATGACTTCAATTGTATGACTAAAATGATTAAATTTTTAATCAAAGTTAATAAAATGGTATAATAAAATTATTAATTTTTAGTTAATGGTACTTAAAATATTTCTTGCAAGAATAATTTTATTTAAAACTCTACTAAACACCTTTATTTTAAAAAATTCCTGAGACGCCAGTCATAATAAACAAAAACATATACAATTGGAAAACGTTCTAAATATCTATTTTATAAAATAACACAAATTATCCAAGTAAGTTAACCATATGTCTCCTTAATATCGATAAACTCCTCCCCATCCTCTCTCAAACTCAAGGCCATGGGCACATCTAATCAACTTATATTCATCTTTTCTACTCCACTAAGTGTCTGATTAAATCTTATATTCTTCCTTTCTGAAAATTTGGAAAAGGGTAGGACTTCGGTCATCGCTCTCCCACCCCTCCCTTAAAGCGCCTCTTAGATGTAAACATTCTTTTTAAGAATCTCCTTTTGCTTTGACCTTTCTTTTTTCGCTAGAAGGTGGGTTTAAAACGAAGATTTTGACCCTTCCTGAGCACTTCTTTATCCCTGGGTTCTTAAGTTTATTAATGCTGATAACTGTGAAAAACCGCTAGAATAAATGCTGTGAGTGGTTTCTCTCTGGTATGGACTTGCATGTGCTGATCAAGAATACCTTTCATCCTAAACCTTTTACTGCAATAGTGTCATTAGAAGAGCTTTCCCTTTTGTATATTCTGATATTATCTTCATTTCTGGCATTTATGATGTGATGTATGCACGATTTACAACGGAAAAATTTCCGGCCTATATGCAAACTTGTCAGTAAAATGTATTCGAAAAACAGCCAAAATTGCTTTTTCTTGTTTGTGTGTCATATAATAAAAAAAATATGAGCCCCAACTGAAGTAAGTTACTTTTACGTTTTCAGTAAGTAACTAATGAAGCGACCGTTACTTGTGAAAAAATAATGAAACTGGGTGATATATTTGCAAGTATACATTTCTCAATAATTTTAATCCATATATTTTACACTGTTTTGAAGTTATACGTATTATATTTTAAAATACAGTAGATATATAAAGATTTATTAAATTTCGAATTGTTCTATTTGCATGTGAGTTGAAAGAAGACGGTGTTTCTATGATTCAAAAAATATAATTCAGTATCTTTGAAAATCTATATATATGACTCCATCGTAAATGGTTAAAAGAAAATTGGTGCCCATATATTCTTTCTTGAAATATTGCTATTTAACGAATGTTTTAACATGACTCTCAACACATATGAATTTCAAACTCGAAATCAGATATTCAGTAGAAACTACATATTCAAGATCTTTAAACTAGTTCATATCTTTGCTAATATGGTAAAATTTTAGTAAGGCTAAATTACTGTCACATGAGCAGAACTGTAACAAATGCCGTGGCAATAAAGTTCAGCTAAAAAGAAATAAAATTTAAATTATTATTTAATCATAAGAAATTCAAATTCATTCATTTATTGCTCTAAAATTATTCTGTCAAAATGTCAAATACGGTGAAAAGATTGGCAATGTAAAAGAATGAAATCAAAATAATTAAAACACATAAGCAGTAAATATTTTCTAAAGCATATGTAATTTGAACAAAAAACATGTATATTAAATGAAAAAATAAAGAAAATTGTTTAAAGTGAAAAAAACAATGTTTGACCAATTAGTAAGCAAGTAACAATAGTCTTATAATAATAGACACATTTCAATGAGTATCACATACTAAAAGTTAAATATTTTAGAATTTGAAAATGAAAATATTATAGCTAAAATTCAATTTTATGGATTTATCTCTCAGGATATAAATTCAACTAATTAGTAATTTTAAAAATAGATTCAGTCCTGATTTCATGAAAAATAATAAAGTTACAAGTAATATTTTAATATATTTAAATACAGTATTGTAAATACTTTTCATTCCTTCTGAATAAAATATTTCGGATATGAAAGCATTGAATATTAAAATACATTTTAAAAATACAACTGCAATACATATGAAGCAATCAGGATACTATTATAAATGTCTGAAAACATTGAAAAATATATTTTAATGAATCCATAAAATCATTACACAACTCAAAATCTCATCTCCTTATATCTAAATAAAGGCATTACTAATATAGACATAGAAAACCCAGAAAAATTTGGTGTCAGAGAATTTTGAAAGTAAATTTAAACATTTAAGTATGTAGGGAAGAGTTAAATTGAACCACCAAAGTAACAATTAACTAAATTAAGAAAGAAGGTTCTAACGAGCTAAGAAAAATAACTTTACATAAATATGAATAACTAAACATCGAGGGTTAACAGTGACAATTTAAAAACAAAATATAAATCGCTATGTTTTACATATATGTCTTTACTAAAAACAATCATGTTAACTAGCCTTGGGGAGATAGGAAAGGAACAAACAAGGATCTTTAATATAAGGTTGGGCAGTTCAAGGAATTAAATTTGTAAGTTTGACGTTAGTGGAGTAGGATTTTGTTAATTGATACGTCAAGGTACAAGGACGGACTTAAAGGAGTTACTTGAGGAGTTAAATTTTTCACAAATTTAAAAAAAGACATAAATAGTGGATTATTTCATGCAAAAGTGCATTTTCTTCAATTATGTGATAAAAAAAATCTAATAAAGTGAAAAACCTAATGAATTAAAGAGCAAAAGAATAAAGTTTATATAATTAATAAAAGAAAAACAATAAAGTATTACATTAAGTTTTATAAATTGAATTAGGCATAATAGGAATAATGCAATAACAGATGGCGATTTTCATTGAATTGCAGGATATAAAATTAATATTAATAAAATGCGCACACTGGAACATTTAAGCAAACACAAACTGATGATAAACACTAAAACTTGGAAAACATTTTTTTTAAATCTTTAATAAGCAAAATAGTAATAATGAAAAGAATACAATATATTTTAAAAAATGAAATATATTGCTAGTTAAACTTTTAGGAATGTATTTGTTTCTATATTCAAATATACACAAAATTACTAAATATATTATTAGATTTAGATACAATTCAAAACAGGTTGACACGCAAAAACATCAAGTAAAATAATAAATAAAAACTAGTTCTTTTACAAAATAGAATTGGAACGCGTTAATAACACTTAAATTCCCCTTTTAATTAAATACACTTTGATGGTTAATTCTCTTTCTTGTGTTTCATAAGATGTATTTTATAACTGGATGTGGATAGGAAAACCTACGTGAACACATTTTGCAAGTGAACGGTTTTTCTCCAGTATGAAGACGCATATAGGCAGTAAGGTGATCTTTCCGACAAAAGTTTTATTGCACTGGGGGCAAATAAACGGTTTCTCTTCTGTATGTATGCGAATATGTTTAACAAGGTCACTTTTTTTTAAATCCTCTAGCACAACGAGGATATTTGAAAGGCTTTTCCCCCGTGTGAACTCAGATATGAGACTTTATATTGGACAGTTTAGACGTGTAGTAAGTAGTACATAGAGTACACGGGTAGAATTTCCCACCATCGCTGTGCTTGTTTACTTAGTAATTAGGCAATGACCCAGATATAAGAGAATTATTTAAGCCAGGGCATGAATCTTCCAAATCGTCATCCAACCGTTCTAGAAAAGAGATACATTAAAAGTTGACAAAAAAGTTCATATTAAATATACTTAAATTGCACTAACATAAGTATATTAAATTCGTACAATGTAAATCTTAATAATACATTAAAACAAGTACAGCCAAACCCCTCTAAACGGTCACCCCTGAGATATAGTCACCCCGTTTTTACGGTCAGTTATAAATTCCCCGGCAGGAAATTCATTCACAATATGCACTTTGAACCCCTGATTAGCGGTCACCCACAGATACGGAGGCGGACACTATTTTAATGATTCATTCCATTAGACTAAAACCTCTGTACGGACACAATCAAAATTTGAATTTTATATACCAAAGATAGATTCTCAGAAAAAATTGAAACTCGCCTGAGTAAGAAAAACACCTGCGCCTACAACAATGGTCTACCTACAACAATGGTGAATGACCTACAATGGTGAATGACCTACAACAATGGTCATTCTCTAGGGACATTAAGAGCAAACAATTCAAAAGGGAGATAAGGAGTAATGGGAACTCCCCCACCCCTCAGTCACAAAGGAGTGGGATCCACTTCAAGGGAAAAACTGGACTAAGACCACAAATGGTACTGAAATGGAGTGCGCATAGTCGTTAAATTACCATTTAATGCATTGATTTTCGAGAATTTGAAGTCACATCGGTGTTGAGGTCGTAGAATTCATACGTGAATAGTTATGATTTTGAACTTAAGAAAGAATTCCAATGGTTGAAAAAAAGAAATCAGGAAAGAAAAAATAAATTTCCTAAAACACCTGGACTTGCTGTAGATACAATTGTTTACGATTGGTTTGTTTCTGCAGGAAACAAAAATCTTCCTATTTCCGGGCCAATTTTCCAAGAGAAAGCGAGAGAAGCCGCAGAAGAGTTAGAATTCACAGACTTCAAAGCCTCGAATGGTTGGCTGGATCGATTTCGCGTTCAACGTGAACTCGCGTTCAGGAAACTGGTCGGCGAATCTGCTGATGTCGACAGCGGTGTATGTGAAGATTGGGTTGAAAAAATACCAAAAATTATTGAAGGATATTCAGCAAATGATATCTATAACATCGATGAAACAGAACTGTTCAATCGAGCTCTTCCTGATAAAATGCTTTGCCTAAAAAAAGAACGTTGCAATGGAGGAAAAATTTCTAAAGAGCGATTGACAATACTGCTGGGAGCAAACATGCAAAGTGAAAAGTTGACTCCTTTTCATCTTGCATGTTTGGTGATTGGAAAAGCAGCAAGAGACTGGATATACGTGGCTTATCCGTCGAATGGCACTCTAATAGGAAAGAATGGATGACTTCTGATATCATGTTGAAATATTTCATAAACTTAGAAAAGCACTTCGTGAAAGAAAAGGAAAAGTCCTCCTGTTTATGGATAATGCCACGTCCCATCTAACAGACGTTCACCTGAAAAACATAAAGGTAATTTTCCTTCCCCCTAACACGACATCAAATTGTCAGCCACTGGATCTCGGTGTAATCAAATCTTTTAACGTCCAATACCTCAAGCTACTTTTAAAGCATTTAATCTGCAAAATGGAAGAAGCTAAATCAGCCACAGAACTATCTAAGTTGATCAGCGTTTTGGATGCGGTTGGATGGATAAAATCCGCATGGAATAGTGTAAAAGAAAAAACGATTTCTAATTGTCATCAAAAAGCTGGTTTTAGGGAGTTTGCAACACTTCCGACTGATTCAGATGAAGAATCTAAAAGTTTACAGAGCTTGGTGGAAAAGGCCGGATTCGTGGGCATATCTTCTGAAGAATATGCTCCTTTGGATGCAGATGTGATGATAGAAGAAAACAACAGAGAAATATCCGGTATTGTCAGGGAATTTGCAACAGAATCATCTGAAGAAGAAGAAAGTGAGGAAGAAGAAGTCGAGTGTGAAGAGCAAGTAGTCAGCATCAGAAATTACTCTGAAGTTTTCAAAGTATTAGGCGGACTAAAGACATTTCCTGTATAATGATGGAAATTTGTATAATGATGGAAATTTAGTCTCACAACTTAAAATACACTTCGAAGGAGAAAGACTAGTGACTAAAACCCACCAAACATCAATTGATCAGTTCTTTCGCCGAAGGTAAATAAATTCAATGTGCACTACTGTAAGTTTTTTGCATATGAGCTTACAAGTTGTGAATTTAATTGTTTTTATAAAACAAGTGTGCACATTCCCCACCAAGATCGCAGTTGTTGGGGGGGGGGGGGATAGAGTTAACCCTCCGATAAAAGAAAAATTTAACTCTGAAAAGGTACAAGGTAAAAATCTAATCAGGTACAGTATCAAAAACAAAGTTCAACCCCCCCCCCCCAAAAAAAAAAAAAATCAAATTTCGGCTACGGGTTTATCCGTTACCTTAAAATTGTTTTATGTTCTCAAAAATAAGCATGTTTCAATATGAGGAATTTAAAACGATTAATGTGTAATATTTGATCTAATTTAGAACGATCCCCTCTTTTACGGTCACCCCTCGTTTACGGACAAATTTTTCTGTCCGGAGAGTGACCGTGAATGAGAGGTTTGACTGTAATAATTAAATTCGATATAAGAAAATAATAATAGAAGATAAAATATGAAACACATTTGTCGAAATCTTTAAAATGTACCAAAATGTAGAATAAAATTTGAACATTTAAAACAGTTAAAACAAATAACATACTTCAAGCTCTATTTCTATGTACCATGCGAGGAATGTGTTATGGCGATCGTTGAGAAATTTGGCAAACAGGGTCTCTTTATTACAAAAAATCGTGATAAATTTAAAACTTTACGATTTAAAGAGAAAAATAATAAAATTTGTATAATTTATAAACAACAAAGTATTATATTAAGTTTTACAAATTGAATTAGACAATGCAGTAACAGAAAGAGATTTTCATTGCATTGTAATACAAAAAATTAAAGTTAGTAAAGCCGGCACACAGTAAAACATTATCAAAGCCAAAACAAACTGATGATAAATGCTAAAACTTTACAAAATGAAAACATTGTTCTAAAATATCCAATAATTAAAATAGTAATAATAAAAAGCATACAATATTTTCACAAAATAAAATATATCGTTAGTTAAACTCTTAGGAATATATTTTCTCCTAAAG
Organism: Amaurobius ferox; assembly: GCA_951213105.1. Lineage (NCBI taxonomy): Eukaryota > Metazoa > Arthropoda > Arachnida > Araneae > Amaurobiidae > Amaurobius > Amaurobius ferox. The sequence continues at coordinate 98,615,868 of OX578155.1, forward strand.
ACAAATATACACAATATTATTAAACAGACATTTAGATACAATTTGAAACAGGTTGACTTGTAAAAAGATCATGAAAATAAGAAACCAAAATCAGTGTTTCCCAAAATACAATTAGAGCGAATTAGTAATATGTAAATTCCCCTTTTAATTAAATACACTGTTGGCTAACTCTCTTTCACATGTTTCATAAAATTATTTTATATCTGGGTGGATCGGAAAAGCTACAGGAACACATTCCGCAAGTGAACAATTTTCTCCAGTATGAAGATGCATATAGGCATTAAGGATATTTCTGTGGCGAAAACCTTTGTTGCAATGCTGGTAAATAAGGGATTTCTCTCTTGTACGTATACGAACATGCGTAACAAGGAAATGTTCCTGTTTATATCCTGCCTTTATCACAACGGGGACATTTAAAAGGATTTTTTGCCGTGTGAATTCTTATACAAACCTTCATATTGGACATTTTAAATGAGGAATAAGTACATAGTTGACAAGTGTAGAATTTCCTACCACCGTTATGATTGTTTACTTGGTAATTAATCAATGACATAGATGCAAGATAATTATTTAAATCGTGGCATGGGTCACCCAAATCGTCATCCGACCATCCTAATAAAAGATACATTAAAATTTCACAAAAAATAATAGATCAAGTATGCTTTAATTTTATATAAAAGTGTATGTATGACATATATATATATATATATATATTTATATATATATAAAATCCATGCAAAGCAAATCTTAACGATACGTAAAACTAATTTTTAATGAAATTATATATAAATAATAATAGAAGATACAAGAAGAAATGCATTACGAAATCTTTAAAATGTATCAAAATACTTAAACTACATTGTTTAAATGCAGAGAGATACTGTATTGCATGTGAGTAAAATAGTTAATGTAGATGTTTCTCAGGATATGAAAGTATATAATTACCATTGTACACAATTTCTTAAAATAAATTCAGAGATGTAATATGATTAAGAAACTAATTATTACATCAGGACGCATTTTAATTAGTGATTCATTGTTTTTAATCACTATGAAACATGAAAAAAACTATAAATAATTTAGTTATATATGTATAGATAAAAACTACATATATATCAAAGAAGTATAGCATACACAAATATTTGTTTATATAAGTGAACGAAACTGAGCCGGTTCTCAAATGTATCTCATGAAAATCAAGTTGAACTTAAATAATTTCTACATTAAAAAAATAAATACTTCATTGCTACGGACTTACTCATCTTCGAAAAAATTTATAAAACTTTTTTATCGCTATAAAATTAAAATTAATTTAAATGGAAAAAGATTACTGTTCATAGAAAAAATATTGTAATTTTAAAATTGAATTAATTCCACGAGCGCTGCTAAAATTTATTGGAAACAGTTAGAAAAAAAAGTGTTTACATTTTTATTTCCACTCAGCAAAGATTTCAATATCATGGTACTAAATTAATGCTATTAAAATGGTATTTTAATACTACTAAAAATCTTTCTTAACAAACACATCAACCACAATAGTTTCACATATAACTCTTTATAAAACATTTATATTAAAAATCGCATGAAACGCCAGTCATAATAAATAGACAAAACGTATAAAATCGGGAAATGTTCCAAAATGCTATTCTGTAATACAGCACTAATTATCCAAGGAAGTTAAGCATGTGCCTCCTTAGTGTGGATAAACCATTCCTCCATGCATCACCCTTTCCAAATTCCAAAGACCTGTGCACCTCTACCCAACTTATATATCTTACTCTGCGAACTGTCTGCTTGGGTAATAGTTTTTCCTTTATGAAGATTTGGAGAAGGTCATGACTTCGACCACCGCCCTCCTCCCCTCCAAACTCCTCTTGAATGTAAACAGTCTTTTTATGAAAGTCCTTTTATTTCAATCTCTCGATTCTCGCTAGAAGTCTAAAGGAGGACTTTTATCCTTTCTTGAGCAGTTATCTATTCCCTGTCCTTGTGTTCTTGAGTTAATGCTAATGACTGGAAAAGCCATTGAAAAATACAATGTAAGTGAATGATTTCTTTCAGGTATGAACTTGTATGAATCCCTTTCTCGTTCTAAACCTTTTACTGCAATAGTGACATCGCAAGAGTATTTCCCTCCTCTGAACTTTGATATGACTCTTCATATCTGACATGCATGGTGGGGAGTATACATATGATTCATAACTGGAAAAGTTTCAGACTAATGTCCAAGCATACCCAGTAAAATATATTCGGTAAAAAGAAAATTCTTTACTACCAACCAGAAGCAAATTTAGCCTGTTTATATGCCAAACAATAAAAAAAACTAATCGCTTTAGTTGAAGTAAGTTACTTTTAAATTTTCGGTAAGTAACTGATGAAACGAAGTTATTTGTTAAAAATATTTAAACTGGGCATTGCAGTTTGAGGTGTAAATTTCTCATGAAGTAAATTCAAATCTTAAGCAGAGTTTCTAAAGTTATCCGTGTTACATTTTCAAATACAATAAAAGTATAAAGGTAAATAATTTTCAAATTGTTCTATTTGCATGTGAGTTGCAAGAAGTTAATATTTATATGAATCAAAGAATATCATTCTGTATCCTACAAAATTTAAATACAAAACTCAATCGTAAACTGTTAAAGCATAATTGGCATTTCTAGATACGTCCTAGAATTATTGTTATTTAAGAAATGTCTTCACATAACTCATAACACATATGAACTTCACACTCAAAACGCAACATTCAATAGACTAAAACATCAAGATCTTTATTTTAAACACGTTCATATATTTGCTGATATGGTGAAATTGATAGTAAAGATAAATTACAGACATAGGAGTATAACTGGAACAAATGCCTTGGCAACGTTAGTTAAACATTTAGGAATGTATTTGTTTCAAATATAAACAATATTACTAAATACATTAATAAATTTAAAGGCAATTTAAAAGGTTGACATGTTAAAATCATCACGAAAAATAAAATCAGTGTTTCTTAAAATACAATTGGATTAAGAAAAAAAATTTTATTTTCCCTATTAATTAAATACACTTTGGTGGCTAACTCTTTTTGATATGTGTCATAAGATGCCTTTTATAACTAGATGGATCGGAAAAGTTACGGGAACACATTTTGCAAGTGAACGGTTTCTCCTCTGTATGAATACGCATATGAACAGTAAGGGCTGCTTTCAGAGAAAAGTTTTTGTTGCAATGCTGACAAGTGAACGTTTTCTCCTCTGTATGAATCTTTATATGTCTAGCAAGGTGACTATCCTGTTTAAATTCTTTATCACATTTGGGGCATTTGAAAGGCTTTTCTCCCGTATGAAATCTGATATGATCCTTGATACTGGACTGTCTAGATATGGCGTAAGTACATAACTGACACTTATATAATTTCCTCCCGTCGTTGCACTTGCTCACTAGATAATTAGACAGGGACCCAGATGCAAGAGAATTATTTAAACCATGGCATGGATCTTCAAAATCGTCGTCTAACCATCCTATTAGAGGGATAAAAAAATTTTTCACAAGAAATGACAGATCAAACATACTTAAATTGCACTCGCATTTGTATATAAAATTTGTGCAAAGCAAATCGCAAAAATACATTAAGACAAGTTATAATTAAATTATTTATAGGAAAATAATAACAGAAGATACAATAAGAAATACATTTATCGAAATATTTGAAATATACCAAAATGTACAATAAAATGTGAACATTTATGAAAATTAAAACAAATAATATACTTCAAATTTCATTTCGATGTACCATGCGAGAAATGTGCTACGGCGATCGCTGAGAAATTTGGCAAACAGGTTCTTATTACCTCGACGAGCAAATTATCTGGAGATTAGCAATAACACATTTTTGCCCAAAAAGGCAACCACGTTTCGGATTTGATACACGAGACTTCAAATTCAAACAGAGATCTTTCATACAAGATATAACAAAGATTCAAGTGCTCGGAGTTGCATATTTCTACAAAATCAAATTCCAGAAATGGGGTCTGTCATGTGCACATATGAATTTTATCTTCAGAAAATCACACTAGAATTGACTTAGAAGATAAGATCAACCGATACGTCAAAGAAGACATTCCAGACCATGTCAACCAAAACTACTTCCAATCTATTTTGTGAAAACAGTGATTCACAGCCTGTTTGATGATCTGCATCCCAACAGTTCTTGCATTGAAAATTTCATTTCTTACCTTTTTTTATTTGTGTCACATATACTTTTGATACGAAAGCATTGAATATTAAAATAAATTTTTAAAAGGAAACTGCTAAACACATGAAATTTTTAGGAAAATATTATAAATGTTTACAGACATTGAAATAAAAATGAATAAATTCATAAAATCTGTACATAATTCAAATTTCTCAACCTAAATAAGTACATGACTAATATGGACTTAGAAAACCCAAACAAAATAAGATTCAGAAAGTTTTAGTAGCATGTTTGAACATTGAAAAATGCAGGAGAGAAAATAATCGACACACCAAAGTTACACCTTTCTGGTAGGTCGGACAGTCTGGGTCTCAAAAACAACACAACCAAAGTGACAATTAACTAAATTAAGAAAGATGGTTCCAATGATCTTTTTAACTTCTCATAAATATGAAAAAATAAAAACTGTTAACAGTGACAATTTAAAAAAAAATTTCAATCTGTATGTTTTACATATTGGTCTTCACTAAGAACATTCATATTAACTAGAAGTGTGGAGATAAGAAAACGACAAAGGTTCTTTAATCAAATCAAAGGTTCTTTAATCATAAATAAAGGTTATCAGGAGTAATCAGTTGAGTAGGAATTAATTGAGTAGGAATTTAAAAAAATAACAATAGTCTTATAATGACAGATACAAGTCACTAAGTATCACTTACTTTAAGTTAAACATTTAATAATTTGAAAATGAAAATATTATAGTTAAAATTTGATTTTACGGATTTATCTCTCAGGATATAAATTCAACTAATTGGAAATATTAAAAACCTTAAAATATCCATAAATTAGATTCAGACCAGATTCATGAATAATAAAATCACAAATAATATATTAATGCAAATAATATTTTAAGGGGATGGTGGACGTTGAAATGAGCAAAAATCGACTAAAAAAAGGTATATTCTTTTTAATATATAACGTTATTTTACATATTTAACCTTTTGCTTACGGGTGGGACAGCGTCCATCCCAAACGAAGAACCTTCCAAAAAGACAGGTAATTGACATACCCTATCCTACTTGGAAACTTAAAACTTCATCAAAAATGGCAATGCTATAAAATAGTTTGCTACTGTATCTAAGTAAAATCAATGAATATTCCATTCATATCATTTATATTCCAGACTTCAGAGATAAATAATTTTGCTTTAAAAAATTCAGCAATTCTTATACAACTCATCTTACAATCACTTGTTTTGTTTTCATTTTGCATACGTTAAAATTAGGCTTTGTTGTAGAAATAATCAAAATTTATTGATCATTTAAAATCAAAAATGGTGTAATTGCGTAGACACAGAATTTAGAAACACAGATAATATGCAAAAATTAAGCGGTTTTTGTATGGATGCAACACAATATATAATTACAAGAAAGATCAATCACGCATAAAGCATTGATTATAAAACAATTTCCAACTGTAATTATATTTAAACATCTCTAAATTAAGATACATTAAGCGGCGATATTTCTTTTAATTATCACAGAACTTCAATAATTTATTTTACTTGGAAAATTATAACCTTGGTTGTAAAAGTACTTTAACTCCATGCCTAAAGCTTCATTCAAAGTTTATTTAAATGAAGTCATCGAAATATAAATCGTCTGGCTCTCTATGTAAAAACAGAGAATATTCCATTTACACATATTTATTCCAGATTCTAGACTTTAATTTTCCGTGAAAAATTTCAGCAGTTCTTATAACAACTCAACTTACATCTTGTTTACATTTTACATTCATTAAAGCTAGGTTCCTTTGTAGAAATACTCAAAGTTTGATTATCATTTAAGCAAAAAAATATTGTAATTGTGTTTGCGCAGAATATAGATTGAGACATCCAAGTTAACGCATCTGAAATTTATATTATTCAGATATTTATTCTTATAAACAGGGCATTGATCTCCAAATACTTTAATTACTTATAGAATATAATAAAATAATTTCTTTTATTAAATTTTTGTATAGGAAGTTGGAAAATACACTTATTTTACAGTAGTCTCTCCTAGTATACAAAAAAATATTTGGCGTTCTTGCATATTTTTATGTTGATACAAAGTCTGATTACAAATTTAATAAACCACTTCTAAGATTATAAAGGTTTTGAAGTTAAAATACGTGTGAATATAAAAGAGAAAAAAAATCAAACCAAATGATTTAAAGTATTTTTTCAATATAAAAATATTTTATATTGACATAAATTGAAAAAAATCTGATGTGGAGCACCACAGGACTTTCCTTATATGTAATGAATTTACTACTTTTACAGTAAAAAAAATAGGTTTCTCTTATAGTAGATACTAATATTCTTTCCAAGATGTTGAATTTTCGACAATTAGTCGTAATTTTTATTGATTTAGCGTCATTTTTATCCATTTGGCAAGATTTTCATTAATTTGGCAACATTTCAAAAAGTCGCCAAGTTGGCGACATTCTGCCAAATTCGTCGCCAAAATCTCGCCAAGCGTTATGGACGAAGAAATAAGTTATTCTTACAGCAGATAAATGACTATTAGCGTTCAAATACAAAAGTATTACTTGAAGTATCTTTTTTCATGAATGGAACGATCTAGATCCACGAGAATGATGTCACCCAATTTATCGCATGGTATTACATATGAAAAGTGAACATGTGTCTCAATAGGAAATATTTTCTTTTATTTTATATGACTTTTTGATAGTTTTTTTTAAAAATGTGTAATATCTCTGGAACGGTTCATGTTAGCGTTCTAAAATATATGTCAATCGTTTTCTAATGAAAAATTACATAAGATATGTCTATTTGCGTCACTTTATTAGCGGTTTTGATTTTTTGACGATTTTTTCACTATTTCATTCAAAAATTTAGGGGAGTTTTGGACATTCGATTGCGTATAAAAACAATTGGCTTCCAGTGTTTAAGGATTGTGATTATTGTACCAAATTTGGTTCGAATCGGTCCATTTGTTCCTCAGTTATCGTCTTCATTCACACACACACACACACACACACACACACACACACACCACTTCAAAAATGTTTGATTCGTGATCAGGGATGCTTGAAACGTGTTCTCCCGTCGAAAACTCGAATTCGAGTTTTCGACCCCGTCACAATACTTTCCTTATACATTATGTATATAAGGAAAGTAATAAAGATTTTCTTCAATAATAACACTTTACAGAGTCTACTTTAAATCTTGTTTTAATTCAATGAAATGAAAGTTTTAACTGATTAATAGAAAAATATCTTGGTAAATTTCCACTTAACACGTATAAATTAATAATATATATTTAAGAAAGTTTACAAAAAAAATATATTTGTTTAAGAATATATTTGTATACAAGTTTACAACAGTGAGAATTTTTAAAAATAAAACTGTATTTTTCAAGAAATATCTTTTTCTGTATAAAAGTTAAAACTGTGAAATTTTACATCCAGATGAGTGGGTCTTTCTGAATTAGAAAACAATTTCATTTTCTGTAATAATTTGCATTCGTTTAAAAACAATCGTTTACCAAAACAAGAATATTAAATATTAACATAAACAGAAAAATGTAATTACTTATGAAAAGGCGTTTCGAAAATTACGAAGTATTGTTTGCATTGAAAAACATGAGTTAAATACTGAAAATTAAAAAATTCAATCCCATAGTACATTTAAAGGAAAACGAACAACTTTATGTATCATTTCTAGGCATAGCTATCATTTCCATTATCGCACATTAGTAAAAAAAGTAAAATTGTGAAAAAGGAAGTCAAATGTCAAATACTAACAAGATACTAAAACATATAACAGCGAAAGATAATCGTTATTGTACATCAAAATATAAATTTTACTTACAGAATCTTTACTTTTAAAATGAATTTCAAAGAAAATGTTTCCAATTAAGAGTGAAGAAACTTACTTAAACTAAAATTGCATTCATAATAAGCAAACTTTCATTGCAAACTTAATAACAATTATTATTCCTTAATAACATTAGTTTACATACAAATTTTGTGTAAGCGTACTATCCTAAAAAACTCTTGGGACAATCTTATCTAGAAAATGCGTGTCATAAAAAATATTTTTAAAATACATTTAGAAATGTAGTTTGTGGACTCACTTTTTAATTAAGGAAAGTCATAAAATTCCATTTCTGAAAACGATGTAGAAATTAAATCAAGATATTTATGAGTTTTTAGATGTGATTGATCTCAGATAAGATGTTCGTGGAAAGTTCCCTGAACACACACAGGAAGTGAACTTTTTCTCATTTGTATGAACACGCTCATGACAATATGAAATAGATAATATGTTTAAATAAGATTGATTGAATTTTATTTATGTTTGTCATATATCGGAAAAGATCCTTCAGCAAGTTGCAAAACAACAGCTTCTGTTTTGTCTGAACGCACATGGGATTCATAACCGCACTTTTACTACTGCAATTGTGAATTCTTTATACCTCAGCACACTTAACTTCTCTGGAGATGTGTGGAAGAGTACTTGACACTTAAAGAATTGATCATCATTGTGACACATATTTATATAATGAATATTTTAAACATTAATTCCGATAAAATAAATTTTCCACGCATTTAAATTGGAAGTAAACAGTGATTTATTTCAAGGATACATGCATTTTCTTTAGATACGTGTTTGAAAAAATTGATTAAGTGAAATGCTCAAGAGTTCAAAGAACAAAAGAACAATCTTTATATAATTAATGAAGAAAAAGCACTAAAATATTACATAAAGATTTATATATTGAAGTAGGCAATACAATAAAAGGTGAATTTCTCTGAAAATGTAAAATAAAGAATAAAATTAGTATAAAGCAGACAGTAAAACTCTTTTGAAGCAAACACGAACTATATCTAAATACTAAAACTTCACAAAATGAAAAAATTGTTTTAAAATGTTTGATAAATAAAATAGTAATAATAAAAATACGGTATAATTTGCAAAATGAAATATATTGTTAGTTAAACGTTTAGGAATGTACTTGGTTCTAAAGTCAAATATACACAGTATCATATAACAAACATTTAGACGAAATTTAACTCAGATAGATGTGTAAAAACATCACGAAAAATAAGAAATAAAAATAAGTGTTTTTCAAAAGATAATTGCACGAGTTAAAAATCTTTATATCCCCCTTTTAATTAAATACATTTTGATGACTCTTTCATGTGTTTCATGAAATGGGTTTTATAACCGGGTGGATAATAAAAACCACAGGGAGACTTTTTGAAAGCATATGGTTCTTCTCAAGTATGAAGCCGCATATGGGCATTAAGGTTTCCTTTGATAGAAAAACTTTCGTTGCAATGCGGGCAAGTGAACGGTTTCTCTCCTTTATGTATACGAATATGCTTAACAAGGTGTTGTTCCTATTTAAATCCCTCATCACAGCGAGGACATTTGAAAGGTTTTTCTCCCGTGTGAACTCTGATATGATCCTTCATATTGCATAGTTTATATGTGGAGTAAGTACATAGTTGGCACTTGTAGGAATTCTCACCATCATTGTACTTTTTCACTTGGTATTTTGGCACTGATTCAGATGCAAGAGAATTATTTAAACCAATGTGTGGGTCTTCCAAATCATAATCCAACCGTCCTATAAAAAGGATACATTAAGATTTCACAAGAAGTAACATATCAAACATCTTGTAATTGTACTAACATATGCATATAAAGTTCGTGCAAAGCAAATCTTAATGATACATAAAACAGCTTAATTATATTATATATCAGGAAGTAATAATAGAAGATACAATAAAAAATACATTTTCCGAAAACTTTAAAATGTATCAAAATTATTCTATTAATATTTTAATAAAGAATTTCGAGGTATTGCATGTCAATGAAATAGAATGTTAATATAGATGTTTCTCAAATTATAAAATTAATTAATTAGCATTGTACACAATTTCGTAAATAAATAAAAATAGAGAAATGCAATATGAATAAGAAATTAATTATTACTTCTCGACAAATTTTAAAGAAGACACAAACACAATTTTAATGAAAGGTACTCAAAATTTTATGAACGAAATGTTTAATTTTTAATTAATGATACTAATATCGTATACTAAAATGATTAATTGGTGTGAATAAAATGAATGACTTAAATGTATGACTTAAAATGTATGACTTTAATGCTTTGACAAAAATTTTAAATTTATAATCAATGTTAATAAAATGGTATACTAAAATGATTAATTTTTATTTAATGTACTTAAAACCTTTCTTACATAAATACTTTTATATAAAACTCTTCTAAATACCTTTTATCAAAACGTTCATGAGACGCCAGTCATAATAAACACACAAAACGTATACAATTAGAAAACTTGCTAAATTTCTGTTCTGCAAAGCAACACAAATTATCCAAGTAAGTTAACCATATGTCTCCTTAATGTCGATAAACTCCTTCCCATCCGTCTCATCCAGCATCCTCTCTCAAACTCAAGTCCATGGGCACATCTAACCAACATATATTTTTCCTTCCTACTCTTTTAAGTGCCTGATTAAACCTTATACACTTCCTTCCTGAAAATTCGGAGAAGGGAACGACTTCTGTCATCGCTCCCATTCTTCCGTTGAAGCGCCTCTTACACGTAAACTTTCTTTTTATGAAACTCCTTTTGCTTCAAACTTTTTCTTTTCGCTAGAAGGTGGGTTTAAAATGAGGATTTTATCCCTTCCTGGGCACTTCTTTATCCTTGTGTTCTTAAGTTTATTAATGCTGATAATTGTTAAATTGAGTGTTAATTGATAAATTGACTCTGATTACTATCAGAAATATGTTTTAACATCTGTTTTGAAAGAAGACATTCCATCACTTTACCAAAACAATCTTCACGGTGTTAAGTTTCATGAGGACAAGGCTACCAGCCATAACTCTAAATTTACTGCTGTATTTTTTGAAAAATGAAAAATAAAACCGGAATTGAGGTTGTTCCATTTAAAGGCATCCCATCCACGTCCCTCGAAATTGTCTCCTATGGATTACTGTGCATTTGGGCTTTTAAAACAAGATCTTTAAAAGCGGCATCCCAAAACATTGGACGGACTCTAGAAGATTGTGGAAGAGGAGGAACGAAATCAACCTTGATATTTTAAGAAAAGCTCTTATACCTTGGAAATCAAGATGTAATATGATAGTTCAACAACAGGGATATGGGATTGAACATATTAGAAAATAAAATTCTTATCTTTGTTTATATATATATGTGATATGATGATCACATATTTTATACATAACCCTGGGAAAAAAGGGAAGATGTAATGTAAGTGAAATGTATACTATGTTTTGTGTGATTTATCTTTATAGCTAGGCCTTTGCACAGACGGAATTGGGATTTTTTGGCGCCGTTGGGTTGTGTGCTCACTGACATGGATTGTAAATATTCGGAGAATTAATTGCAGCATAAATGTCAAAGTTGAGCTACAAATCTCTGAGAATTTACAGCCCTGTCAGGTGTGGCTCGCGTCGGGCTCCGGTCCTTTGGACCACCCTGGTTTTGGAAGCCCTCTGGTTCTTGTGTTTGAGTGCAGCGCATAAAAAATGAGCATCGCTTCAAAAACCAATGGTATGAAGCATTTTTGGACCGCCTTTTTTATTGCGCTTGGGAAACAGTGAATGGGAAGTGGGGGACTTCCTCCCTGTATTTTGTCGTTCCCCTTGTTTTAAAATTCTGAAGTTTTTAGAAATGTAAAAAATCGTCAGTTGCTTTTCTGAGCTCGAGTAGAGAGCACTCCAAGTGAGTGGCACTTGTGGTTTTGTGAAGTCCGATCCGGCATGCATTTTGATGCATCTCTGACCCGGCATCCGCGGTCCCTATCTCGGGCGGCAAATGCCTTTGCCGAGGAGCTGAGGTAGTGAGTCCGGTAAAGAAGGCGACTCGTAGCCAAGACGAGCCGAGCCTAACTCAGCGCGAGAGCGCATTTTCTTCGGGCGGTGGCGACCAGAAAATGGAAGAATGTCGTCATGTTTTTATTTGGTTGCAGTTCACACAGCTCTACCACCAAAACGGCGCGGTGTAGGACATTGCTCCTTTAGCTGCATTTAAGCCGTGGTAACTGTAATGCTGTGTGCACGGAATATTTGCGGAGCATCAATTCCGGGCTTCTAAGCAGCAGACAAACCTCTACGAAAACGTACCACTTCGGTAAAACCTGTACGCATACTCACTCAAGAGCCGCTGGGACTAAGCCGTCGTTTAAGAGGAGGAGAAGGAAAGTGGACAGTGTGTCCATCTCCAAAAGAATACTAGGCAAAAGTTTTCGTCACCTGATGATACGCAACCGTGTTTCTCAGACTGGTAGTGTTTTCCATGAACTATTCAAATAAATGAATCAAACTTCAATTAATCGTGCCACCCATTCCAACGTGCAGAGGTCAGCTACAGCACTCAGTGGAGTTCGTATGTAATGAAGGTATGAGAATTATATATTGATTTAAAATGTGTATATGAATGTTTAAGCTTAATTTATGTGAGCTAATAGTGTAAGGGCAAAGTTATGCTAAATGGGAGATTTGCAAAATTGAATATATATATATTGTTTTCTTAACAAAAGTGATTAATTACAAGTTTGGATGATAAATAAAATAAATATGCAAATTAATGCAAAATAAACTGTGCACCCCGAGGTCAAGCTGAGGTAAATTGGGAACTCATTTGTAATTGTGTATTTTGTATTTAATGTTTGAATTGAGATTTCATGTGTTTTGTAAATAAATTGTTAAGTGGCCACAAAAAAGGGAGTGATTAATTGTTTCAGCAAACGCAATGTACTTAGGTCCAATCGGACCCCACTACACTTTAACGCGCTTGAGCCTGGTGAAACTATTTGGTGAGTATTGGTAATGTATTTAAGTGTTTAATATTTATTGTATTTATGTGTAAAATCCACCTCACCACAATATATATTTTCAAAATCGTTACAAAAATGTGTGAACACCCTCTGTATATTGTTAGTTAAACATTTAGGAATATATGTTTCTGAGGTCAAATATACACGATATTAAGAAATAAATTGTTAGATATAGATGTAATTTAAAACAGGTTGAAAAATAAAAATATGACGAAAAATAAGAAATAAAAATCATATATTTCATAGAATGTCTTTTACAACTGGATGGATCGAAAAAGCTACGGAAACACATTTTTCAAGTGAACGGTTTTTCTCTGGTATGAAGACGCATATGGACAGTAAGGGTACTTCTTTGGCGAAAACCATTGTTGCAATGCGGGCAAATGAACGGTTTCTCTCCTGTATGAAGACGCATATGGTCAGTAAGAGTTCCCTTCCGAGAAAAACATTTGTTGCAATCCGAGCAAATGAACGGTTTCTCTCCTGTATGTATACGAATATGCTGAACAAGGTGATATTCCTTTTTAAATCCTCTCTCACAACGAGGACATTTGAAAGGTTTTTCTCCCGTGTGAACTCTGATATGAGCATTCATATTGCGCAGTGTATATGTGGAGTAAGTACATAGTTCACACGTGTAGAATTTCCCACCATCATTTTTCACTTGGTATTTTGGCAGTGATTCAAATGCACGAGGATTATTTAAACCATTGCATGGGTCTTCCATATCATAATCCAACCGTCCTATAAAAAGGATACATTAAAATTTCACAAGAAATAACAGATCAAACATGTTGTAATTGTACTATCACATGTATGTAAAATTCCAGCAAAGCAAATCTTAATGTTACATAAAACAACTTATAATTATATTACATATCAGGAAGTAATCGCAGAAGATGCAATTAGAAATGCATTTTCCGAAATCTTTAAAATGTACTAAAATATTGCAGTTACTATTTTAATAAAAAGTTTTGCGGTATTGCATGTCAATAAAATGGAATGTTAATGTAGATGTTTCTCAGGATATGAAATTAATTAATTTGCATTATACACAATTTCCTAAATAAATAAAAATACAGAAATGCAATATGATTAAGACACTAATTATTACATCTGAGCACATTTTAAAGAATCTGGACACAAAAACAATTTTAATCAACGGTACTAAAAATTTTAATGAACGAAATGTTTAATGAATGACTTTAAGGGTATGTCTAAAATAATTAAATTTTTAATCAATGTTAATAAAATGGTATAATAAAATAATTAATTTTTAGTTAATGGTACTTATCATATTTATTACAGCAATACTTTTATATAAACGTCTTCTGAACACCTTTATTTCAAAACGTTCATGAGACGCCAGTCATAATAAACACACAAAACATGTGCAATTAGAAAACGTTCTGAATTTCTATTCTGTAAAACAACACAAATTATCCAAGTAAGTTAACCATATGTCTCCTTAATTCGAATAAACTCCTCCCCATCCGTCTCATGCAGCATCCTCTCTCAAACTCAAGGCCATGGGCACATCTAATCAACTTATATTCATCTTTACTACTCCACTAAACTACCTGATTCGATCTTATATTCTTCCTTTCTGAAAACTTGAAGAATGGCTCGACTTCGGTCATCGCTCCCCCACCCCTCTCTTGAAGCGCCTCTTAGATGTAAACATTCTTTTTATGAAACTCCTTTTGCTTCGACCTTTTTCTTTTCGCTGGAAGGTGGGTATGAAATGAGAATCTTATCCCTTCCTGGGCACGTCTTTATCCATGTGTTCATAAATTTATTAATGCTGATAACTGTGAAAAGCCTCTAGAATAAATTCTGTAAGTAAATAGTTTCTCTCTGGTAGGGACTTGCATGTGCTGATGAGGAATCCCTCTCATTCTAAACCCTTTACTGCAATAGTGTCTTTAGAAGAGCTTTTCCCTTTTGTAAATTCTGATATTATCTTCATAACCGGCATTTATTATGTGATGTATGCACGATTTACAATTGAAAAATTCCCGGTCTATGTTCAAGCATGCCCAGTAAAATGCATTCGGAAAGAAATGTATTCCTTCATTCAAGACAAAAATGTGTTTTTCTTGTTTGTGTGCCAAATAATATATAAAACTACGCACCCTAACTGAAGTAAGTTACTTCTAAGTTTTCAGTAAGTAACTAATGAAGCGAACATTACTTGTAAACAAATATTGAAACAGTCCGTTTTATTTGCAAGTATACATTTCCCAATAACTAAATTCATATCTTTTACACTCTCTTTACGTTTTACATATTATATTTTAAAATACGATAGATATATAAAGGTTTATTAAATTTCAAATTATTCTATTTGAATGTGGGTTTTAAGATGGTGGTGATTATATGATTGAAAGTTTATCATTCGGTATCTTTGAAAATCTAAATACATGACTCCATCATAAGTGGTTAAAGGAAAATTGCTGCCCATAAATTCGTTCTTGAAATATTGCTATTTAACGAATGTTTTGACATGACTCTCAACACATATGAACTTCAAACTCGAAATCAGACATTCAGTAGAAACTGTACATTCAAGATCTTTAAACTAAACTCGTTCACATCTTTGCTAATATGGTAAAATTATAGTAAGGCTAAATTACTGTCACATGAACTGAACTGTAGCAAATGCCGTGGCAATAAAGTTCAGCTAAAAAGAAATAAAATTTTAATTATTATTTAAACATAAGAAATTCAAATTCATTCATTCATTGCTCAAAAATATTTCTAATGTCAGAAAGTCAAATACGGTGAAAAGATTGAGAATGCAAAAGAAATAAAAATAATTAAAAAAAATAAGCAATAAATATTTTCTAAAACATACGTAATTTGAACAAAATCATGTACATTAAAAAAAAATAAAGGAAATTGTTTAAAGTGAAAAATACAAAATATGACCAATTAATAAACAAGTAATAATAGTCTTATAATAATAGACACAATTCAATGAGTATCACATACTAAAATTTAAATATTTTAGAATTTGAAAATGAAAATATTATAGCTAAAATTCAATTTTATGGATTTATCTCTCGGGATATAAGCTCAATTAATTGGTAGATTCAGTCCTGATTTCATGAATAATAATAAAATTACAAATAATATTTTAATATATTTAAAAACAGTACTGTAAGTAAATTAGGAAAACAACAGCTTCTGTTTTGTCTGAACGCATTTGGGATTCAAAACTACACTTTTACTACTGCAATTACAAATTCCTTTTTCCTCTGCACACTTGACTTCTCTCGAGATGTGTGGACGAGTACTTGATACTTAAAGAATTGATCATCATTATGACACATATTTATAATTATAATGAATATTCTAAACATTTATTCATATAAAATAAATTTTCCACAAATTTAAAAGGGAAGTAAACAGAGATTTATTTCAAGGATAAATGCATTTTCCTTAATTACGTGATTGAAAATATTGATAAAGTGAAATACTCAACAGTTCAAAGAACAAACGAACAATCTTTATATAATTAATGAAGAAAGAACAATAAAATATTACAAATTGAAGTAGACAGTACAATAAGAGGTGAATTTCTCTGGAAATGTAAGACGAAGAATAAAATTAGTAAAACGCACAGTAAAACTTTTTTGAAGCAAACACAAACTATATCTAAATACTAAAACTTTACAAAATGTACATTTACATTTATATAAAATGTCTGGTAAATAAAATAGCATTGATGAAAAGAATAAGATATAATTTATAAAATGATATATATTGTTAATTAAACATTTAGAAATGCATTTGTTTCTAAAGTCAAATACACACAATATCATAAAACGACTGAAATTAAAGCATTTAGACGAAATTTAACGCAGGTAGACGTGTAAAAACTACACGAAAAATAAGAAATAAAAGTTAATGTTTTGCAAAGACAATTGAAACGAGCTAAAAATCTTTATATCTTCCTTTTAATTAAATACAATTTGATGGCTCTTTCATGTATTTCATAAAATGTTTTTTATAACAGTGTGGATAATAAAAGCTGCAAGAAGACTTTTTGAAAGTGAACGGTTTTTCTCAAGTATGAAGACGCATATGGGCTGTAAGGTTAGATTTATGGCATAAACTTCTGTAATAATGCAAGCAAATGAACGGTTTCTCTCCTGTATGAAGACGCATATGGACAATAAGGGTTCCTTTCCGAGAAAAACTTTTGTTGCAATGCGGGCAAATAAACGGTTTCTCTCCTGTATGTATACGAATATGCTCAACAAGGTGATATTCCTGTTTAAATCCTCTCTCACAACGAGGACATTTGAAAGGTTTTTCTCCCGTGTGAACTCTGATATGATCCTTCATATGGGACAGTGAATATGTGGAGTAAGTACATAATTGACACGTATAGAATTTCCCACCATCATTGTTCACTTGGAATTTTGGCAGTGATTCAGATGCAAGAGAATTATTTAAACCATTTCATGTGTCTTCCACATCATAATCCAACCGTCCTATTAAAAGGATACATTAAAATTTCACAGGAAGTAACAGATCGATTGGACTAACACATGTATATAAAATTCGAGCAAAGCAAATCTTAACGATACATAAAACAACTAATAGAAGATACAATAAGAAATACATTTTCCGAAATCTTTAAAATGTACCAAAATAATTCAGTTACTGTTTTAATAAAGAATTTTTCGCAATTGCATGTCAATAAAATGGAATATTAATGTTGATGTTTCTCAGAGTATGAAATTAATTAATTGGCGTTGTACACAATTTTCTAAATAAATAAAAATACAGACAGGCAATATGAATAAGAAACTAACAATTACATTTGGACACATTTTAAAGTATCTGGACACAAACACATTTTTTTAATCAACGGCACTAAAATTTTATGAACGAAACATTTAATTTTTTTAATAAATGATACTAAAACTGTTTACTAAAATGATTAATTGGTATGAATACAATAAATGACTTAAATGTATGACTTAATATGTATGACTTTAATGATATGACTAAAATGATTACATTTTTCATCAATGCTAATAAAATGGTATACTAAAATGATGATTAATTTTTAGTTAATGGTTCATAAAATCTTTCTTACAACAATACTTTCATACTCTTCTGAACACCTTTATTTCAAAACGTTCATCAGACGCCAGTCATAATAAACACACAAAACGTATACCATTGAAAAACGTTCTACATTTCTATTTTCTGAAACAACACAAATTATCCAAGTAAGTTAACCATATGTCTCCTGAATGTCGATGAACTCCTCCATATCCGTCTCATCCAGCATCTTCTCTCAAACTCAAGACCATGGGCACATCTAACCAACTTATATTTATCTTTCCTACTCTTTTAAGTGCCTTTTTAAACCTTATACACTTCCTTTCTGAAAATTTGGAGAAGGGTACGACTTTGGTCATCGATTCCTCACCCCTCCCTTGAAGCGCCTCTTAGATGTAAACTTTCTTTTTATGAAACTCCTTTTGCTTCGAACTTTTTCTTTTCGCTAGACGGTGGTTATAAAATGAGGATTTTATCCCTTCCTGGGCACTTCTTTATGCTTGTGTTCCTAAGTTTATTAATGCTGATAACTGTGAAAAGCCTCTAGAAGAAATTCTGTAAGTGAATGGTTTCTCTCTGGTATGGACTTGCATGTGCTGATCAAGAATCCCTTTCATTCTAAACCCTTTACTGCAATAGTGTCATTAGAAGAGATTTTCCATTTTGTAAATTCTGATATTATTTTCATATCCGACAATTATGATGTGATGTATGCACGATTTACAATCGAAAAATTCCCGATCTACGTTAAAACATGTCCAGTAAAATGTATTCGAAAAAAATGTATTCTTTCTTTCAAGTCAAAAATGTATTTTTCTTGTTTGTATGTAAAATAATAAATAAAACTAAGCGCCCTAACTGAAGTAAGTTATTTCTACGTTTTCAGTAAGTAACTATAATGAAGCGTACGTTACTAAGCGTTACCAATACGTTACTAATGAAGCGTACGTTAAGTAACTAGTGAGGCGTACGTAAAAATAATGCAACAGGCTGTTATATTGACAAGTATACATTTCTGAGTAACTAAATTCATAACTTTTACACTGTTTTGACGTTATACATATTATATTTTAAAATGCAATAGATATATAAAGGCTTATTAAATTTCAAATTGTTCTATTTGCATGTGCGTTGGAAGAAGGTGGTGTTTATATGATTCAAAGACTATCACTCAGCATCTTTGAAAATCTAAATACATGACTCTATCGTAAATGGTTAAAGGAAAATTTGCGCCCATAGATTCGTTTTTGCTATTTAACAACTATTTTAATTGCTAGTTAACAAATTTAATCGCTATTTAACATTTTAATTGCCATTTAACAAATGTTTTAACATGACTCCCAACACATATAAACTTCAAACTCGAAAGCAGACATTCAGTAGAGACTGAAACTTCAAGACCTTTAGTTTAAACACGTTCATATATTTGCTGATATGGTGAAATTGCTAGTACTAATTACAGGCACAGGAGTACAATTGGAATAAATGTCGTGGCAATGAAGTCCAGCTGAATGGAAATAAAATATAAATTATTTAATCATAAGAAATTCAAATTTAAGCATTCAATGCTCTAAAATATTTATAGTAAAAGTCAGAATGGCAATTACGGTAGAAGGCCCAGACCACACGACCAACCCGAAGATTTATGGCAGGGATGTCAATTACGGTGAAAAGATTGTAAAAGAATGAAATCAAAATAATTAAAACACCCAAGCAGTAAATGTTTTCTAAAACATACGTAGTTTAAATAAAAACAGGTACACGTATAGTAAAAGAAAAAAATGAAGAATAATATTTAAAGTGATATAAAATGGATAATTATGAAGAGAACAAATTATAACTAAATAATAAACAATTAACAATAGTTTTATAATGATAAACGCATGCCACTGAGTATCACATACTAAACGTTAAACATTCAAGAATATGAAAATGAAAATATTATAGTTAAAATAAAATTTTATGGATTTATCTCTCAGAATATGAATTCAACTAAATGGTAATATTAAAACTTCTTAAAATAGATCCAGACCAGATTTCATGAATAGTAGTAAAATTACAAATTATTTTTTAACATACTTAAATACAGTATTTCAAATACTTCTCATTCCTTGTGATATGAAAGGAATAAATCGGATATGAAAGCATTAAATATTAAAATAAATGTTAAAATGACAATTGCAATGCATAAATTATTCAGGAAAATACTATAAATGTCTTTAAACATTGAAACAATATATTTTAATGAATCCATAATATCATTACACAACTCAAAATCTCATTTTCTTAAACTAAATAAATTCATTACTGATATGGACTTAGAAACCTCAGAAAAACTATGGGTCAGACAGTTTTGAAAGTAAGTTTGAAAATTTAAATATGCAGAGGAGAGGAAAATCGACAAACCAAAGTGACTATTAGCTAAATTAAGGAGATTCTAATGAATTTAAGAAAAGATAAATTTATATAAATATGAAAAACTAAACACTAATCGTTGAACGTGATATTTACAAAAAAATCATTTAATTAACTAATTTTTACATGTTTGCTTTCATTAAAAACAGTTATATTATCTGGAGGTGTGGAGATAGTAAAAGAACAATCAAGGGTCTTTAATGTAAGGTTGGGCAATTAGCGCGGCAACGAATCAGAAGTCGTGAGCTTGACGTCAGTGGGGAAGAATTTCGTCATTCGAGAAGTCACAGTCCAAGGAAGGACTTTCAGAGGAGTTACATTTTTCATAAATTTAAAAAGAACAATAACAATGATTTATTTCAAGCACACATGTATTTTACATAAATATGTGATAAAAAATCCTGTTGCAGTGAAAAACTTAACGATTTAAGAGCAAAAGAATAAATGTTATATAATTAATAAAGGACAAACAATAAAGTATCACAATAAGTTTTATAAATTGAACTAGAGAAATACTGGAATACAGAAATACTGGAGACCGACGTGTGAAATACTGGAGTAAATGCTTGGATGTAATGGAGTACAGGCAGTAAATGCTTTCTAAAACATACGTAGTTTAAATAAAAACAGGTACACGTATAATAAAAGAAAGAAATGAAGAAAAATGTTTAAAGTGATATATAATGCATAACTATGAATAGAACAAAATATTACCAATTAATAAACAAGTTACAATTGTGTTATAGTGATAGATGCATGTCATTGAGTATCACATACTAAAAGTTGAATATTTAATAATTTGAAAATGGAAATATTATAGTTAAACTACAATTTTATGGATTAATCTCTCAGGATATAAATTCAACTAAATGGTAATATTAAAAACTTCTTAAAATAGATCCAGACCAGATTACATAAATAATAATATCTACCAATAATATTTTAATACATTTATGTACAGTATTGTAAATACTTTTCTTTAGTTCTGAATAAAATATTTCGGATATGAAAGCATTAAATATTAAAGCAAATTTTAAAAAGTCAATTACATTGCATAAATTATTCAGAAAAATACTATAAACGTTTCCAAACATTGAAAAAATATATTTTAATGATTCAATAAAATTATTACACAACTCAATATCTGGGCGCGGTAGCCCATTGGTTAGCGCGCTGGAGTTGCACTCGGTAGGCCCGGGTTCGATTCCAGCCACTGCCAAAACTGCCGCCGTGTTCATGCGGAGTACGATCACGTTAAACATGTGGGTCCGAAAGTCCTTCCGAGTGGTTGGTGGTAGGGGAAGGAGGGTACGGTCCCTGTGGATGCCTCCCCCACTGGGTTCCGGTCTAAATTGGGTGGCACTTCCCGACCGTCCAAACAGTTACCTTACACCTTTCTGGTTGGTCGGACGGTCTGGGTTTCAACAACAACAACTCAATATCTCATATTCTTAATCTAAATAAATACATTACTAATACGAACTTAGAAACTTCAGACAAATTAAATAAATGTGTCAGTGAGTTTTGAAAGTAAGTTTGAACATTTAAATATGCATGAGAGAGAAAAGTCAACAGACTATAGTGACAATTAACTAAATTAAGGAAGACAGTTCTAATGAACTTAAGAAATGATAACTTTACATGAATATGAAAAACTAAATACTGACTGCTGAAAGTGATATTTGCAAAAAATGATTAAATCGCTAAGTTTTACATATTTGTCTATGTTAAGAACAATCATAGTAACTGGAGGTGTGGAGATAGGAAAAGGACAATCAAGGATATTAAATAAAAGTTTGGACAATTAGCCCACCAACGAATCAGAAGTTGTAAGCTTGACGTCAGTGGGGTAGGATTTCCTCATTCAAGGCGTCACGGTCCAATGAAAGACTTTCAGAGAAGTCAATTTTTCAGAAATTTAAAAAGGATAATAACAGCGATTTATTTCAAGTATATATGCATTTTCCTTAAATATATGATAAAAAATCCTGATAAAGTGAAAAGTCTAAAGATTAAAAAGCAAAAAAATAAAATTCATGTTATTAATAAAGGACAAACAATAAAGTATCACATTAAGTTTTACAAACTGAACTAGAGAAATACTGGAGAGTGAAGTGTTGTTGTTGTTGAGACCCAAACCGTCCGAATTACCAGAAAGGTGTAAGGTAACCGTTTGGACGGCCGGGAAGTTGAAGAGTGAAGTGTAGAAAGCCCAGACCACACGACCAACCCGAAGGCTTATGGTAGCTGTTTGTGTTGCGTGGCCGGGGAGAGTGAAGTGTTGTTGTTGAAACCCAGACCGTCCGACCTACCAGAAAGGTGTAAGGTGAATTTCATTGAATAGTAAGATAAAAAAAAATTAAAATTTCTAACTCGCGCATACAGTAAATTTTTTTTAAGCAAATACAAACTGAAGATAAATACCAAAATTTTAAAACCTTTAAAATGTCTGATACATAAAATAGTAATAATGAAAAGCATATAAAATAATTTTCAGAATGAAATGTATTGTTAGTTAAACTTTTAGGTATGTATTTGTTGCTAAAGTCAAATATACACTGTATTACTAGATAAATTATTAGATATACATGGAAATTAAAACATGTTGACATATAAAAACATGACGAAAAACAAGAAAAAAATCGTTTTTCCGAATACAATAGGAACAAGTTAATAATATTTAAATCTCTCTTTTAATTAAATACATTTTGATGGTTTACTATCATTCATGTGTTTCATAGTATGTCTTTTATAACTGGATGGATCGGAAAAGCTACGGGAACACATTTCACAAGTGAACGGTTTTTCTCCAGTATGCAGACGCATATGGATAGTAAGGTTTCCTTTCGATGTACCATGACTTCAAGTTCCATTTCGATGTACCATGTGAGAAATGTGCTATGGCGGGCGTTGAGAAATTTGGCACACAGGGTCTCTTTATTATAAAAAATCGTGATAAATTATTATAAAGAATCGTGACGAGCAATAACAATTAGCCAGAGATTTGCAATAACACATTTTTCGCCCAAAAAGCTATCAATATTTCTGATTGAAAGCTCCAGACGGAAATCTTTCATACAAGATATAACAAAGACTCAAATGTTCGGAGTCATTCTCAAGCATATTTCAAAACAATCAAATTCCATAAGCCCTAAGGCCAGTCGTTCGGTCTGGGGTTTCGACAATCAAATTCCAGAAACTTGGCTTGTCACATGCACATATGTTGCTTATCTTCAGAAAATTACACTAGAATTGACACGAAAGATAAGCTCAACCGATACTTCAAAGAAGATATTCCAGATCCATGTCGACCAAAACTGCTTAAATTTAATTTGCAAAAACTGTGATTAACAGCCTGTTTGATGTTTTAAATTCCAACAGTCCTTGCATGGAAATTTCATTTCTTACCATTTTTTTATCTGGCACATTTAGATTTCATTTTTTACAACTTCCTATTGCCATGCTAATATTTATTGTTATCGTTGTCCCTAGAAATTTAATGAAATAATCGAACTAAGAAAATTGAAGTGGCAAAAATAACATAGTAAATAAAAAAAATAAAGTAAGATAAAGGTAGACTGTGAATTTATCAAATATCAATTTTATGTTATTCCGACGCAGTAAAATGAAAAGTATACAATAACATACATTTTCTTAAGTAATAAAAGAGTAATAAAGAAAGAAACTTTTATTTGCTGTTTATTGATATGAAAAAATGTTTCACAAATTATAATAAAATTAATAATTAAAGATATATCTTTGTAAATTAAATATATTTGTAATCTAAAAGAATATTTACATACACAAATATCAATAAAATGGTAGAAACACATTCTTCCTAAGTTAAATAAACGCCATTTAATAAATTATTTAAATGAATATTAAGCTTTTAAACTAAATACATATGTTTAAGTAATACGGTAATGCATGTCAAAAAATAGTATATTAAAGTAGATGTTTCTCAGGATATGAAATTAATGAATTAGCGTTGTACATAATTTCTTAAGCTAAATAAAAATACAGAAATGCAATATGATTAAGAAGCTAATTATTACATCTTGATACATTATAAATAGTGACTCATTTTATATAAACACTACGGTGCATTAAAAGAAAAATTTGGAAAATTATTCTAAAAAATTATTTTATTAAAAAAACTAGCGCGTGTTCTTTGCACGTTCACATCTTTCCTGATACGGTGAAATTGGTAGTAATAGTAAATAACAGGCACAGGGGGTGATTGGGACAATGTAATGGTAATAAAGTCTGGCTGAAAATGAATAAAATTTAAATCATTGTTTAACCATAAGACATTAAAAGTTATCCATTGCTCTAAAATATGTTGGAAAAAAGTAAAAATGTCACTTATGGTAAAGAACTTAACAATGCAAAAGAATGAAATCGAAATTATTAAAACACACAAGCAGTAAAAGTTTCCTAAAACATACGTAATTTTAACAGAAACATGCATAATTATAGAAAAAATTAAGAGAATTGTTTAAAATGAAAGAAAATGCATAATTATGAAAAGAACAAAATATAAGCAATTAATAAGTAGCATTAAAACAAGTAACAGTAGTCTTCTAATGACAGACACATTTCACTGAGTGTCACATACTAAAAGTCGAACATTTAAGAATTTGAAAATCAAAATATTATAGTTTAAAATCAATGTTATGGCTGTATCTCATATAATATAAATTTTACTACTTGATAATATTAAAAGCTTTTAAAAATAGACGCAGACCAGATGTCTAATTATTATACTATAATCGCAGATAGATTAAATAAAATGAGTAGCACCTCAACAGTTTACAGAGAACAAAAATACCCATGTTTACAAAAATTGCAATACCCTGAAGAAATCACACGATTGAGTTGAAACTTACAGCAAATGCAAATTAGTGTGAGCTAAGCAAATGGTTAGAATTCAAGTCACCACGCATGCGTTGGTTAATCAGCGCCCTCTGAACTATTGTTTTAGCCGTATAAATAGAGAGCTACAGCTGAACACTGAAAATAGTCTATGGTTGTCTGCCTGTGGTAAACACCTAATGAGAAGATACCATGCCTCTAAGTGGACAGAGAGCACGATATGAGCAAGTTACGGGATTTAAACGCTGACGAATGATCGGCCTATGTGAGGGGAATTTCTTATCGTGTATTGTACAGCTTCATATCGACAGTTGGCAGAACGTTGAAGTACTGCTGCAGGTGTTCCATTGTATGCTCCATCAATTCGTCGGCATATGCTGCAACATGGACTGCGTGCAAGAATTCCTTTATACAGGATTCCTCTGACGCAAACCCATAGACGGACGCAACGGACTCATTAAAACAAAACAGTAAAGAATGGATATAAAATTATAATTTAGAGTTTGGTAATGAAATGTTCCATACAGCACTGAATTACTTAAAACAAAAATATAAGTTCGTGAACTGAAAACCATAATGAGTTCAAAGATACATTCAACAAATTTCGTTGTAACAATGTCTAACTCTTATATCGTTGCATTTTCAACTAATACTTTGTTTGCAGGGTTGAATAAATCACTTTTAAAATGTACACTCTTTTAAATCGTTAACAGATAATTGACATCTTCATATTTATCCTGTAAGTATTATGTAACAAATATAGTTTACATAATTCTCAATACATATGAATTTCGAACTCGAAACGGAACATTCAGAAGAAACTAAAACTTTCTAAGATCGTTCGTATATTTGCTACTTGGGTGAAATTGGTAGTAAGGGCAAATTAAAGGCACAGAAGTGTAACAAGACAATTGCAATGGTGAAGGTTTTCGTCTGAAGAGGAATAACATTTTAATTACTATTTAATCATTGGAATTTAAAATTAATTAATCGCACTAAAATATATATAATAAAAGCTAACGTTTTAGTGAAAGTGACAAGCCTAACTATGCGGGCGCGGTAGCCCTGTAGTTAGCGCGCTGGAGTTGCATTCGGTAGGCCCGGGTTCGATTCCAGCCACTGCCCAAACTGCCGCCGTGTTCACGCGGAGTACGATCACGTTAAACATGTGGGTCCGTAAGTCCTTCCGAGAGGTTGGTGGTAGGGGAAAGAGGGTACGGTCCCTGTGGATGCCTCCCCCACTGGGTTCCGGTCTAAATTGGGTGGCACTTCCCGGCCGTCCAAACAGATATCTTACACCTTTCTGGTAGGTCGGACGGTCTGGGTCGAAGAAGAAGAAGCCTAACTATGCGAAAAAACAAAAGTAAAGTAATTAAATACACAAAAGGTAAATTATTTCTGTAGCATACGTAAATTGAATTAAGATATTTATAATATAGGATAAAATTTAAGATGGATTTTTATATTGAACAGACATGCATAACCAAAAAATCAAAATATGACTAATAAACAATATTCTTTAAAAGTTAGCAAATTTTACCAAATGTCACCTGTTGAAATTAAAACATTTAGAAAATTAAAGCAACATATCCTATAGATAAAATGCAATTTTACGGCGTACTCTTTCAAGACATATATTTAACTAATTGTTAATATTGAAAACATCGTAATAAAACGAAAATACATATAAGATTTAATGAATAAAATAGAACGAAGATGATTGTTTTAAAAGACGTAAAATTACTTAAATATATAGAGAAAAAAATGATTATCACATTAGCTCACCAAATTTGCATTTCATTTAAGTTGAAAAAATAATTCCAACGAACTCAGAAAAATTGAAGTTTACATAAATATAAAAGACCTAATCATTGATAGTTAAAAGAGACAATTTAGAAAAATTATTTGAATTGTTAAATAGTAAATGTTTATCTGCAGAAGGAAAAGCGACCATAAACTTGACGTTTGCGTATTGGAGAGGAACAAACTTTAGAGACCAATTTCTTTGAAATAGAAGTATTGATGTAAGATGCTTTATAGCAAAGGGAACAAAACTGCCATAACTGAACTTGTATTAGAATCGAAAATCACTATCTTAATAATTAATATAATACAGAAAAAGCTATACAGAATTTCTAGCATATAAGATAAATAGTGCCAAATGATGCACATTTCAACATTCAATATCAGACAGAAATATGACTTATGTTTTATTCATTTTTAAACTTAAGCACATTAAAAGAAAAATTGATCTATGTAATTATTATATATCAGTGTATTAAAACAAAAAAACACAACATTATTACGCAAATGAACATCTAAAATAAAAATGAGTGGGCCTCCCAGAATTGATAAACGTTATCTTTATTCTGCAATATTTTGCATCCATTTTGAAAACAATATTTATATTTAGAGCAAACACACGAATTTATTTGTTATATTAAAATGTTCATTTATTTTAGTTAATTGCATGGAAGTCTGTATAATTAATTTGTAACCCTTTTGCTATACGAAATTAGAGACCTTAAGTGTAGGATATAAATCACACCTCCTACATTCTGTAAAATTTGCACATGACAAAATTTAAATCTGTGCGCTTCCCACAGACGTCAATGTCTACAATGGCGTATGCAACGTACGACGTGTCCGAGACGTCATTGTCGTTGTGTGTCAAAGGTTTAATATAGGAAGCCAGATTCAATTGCCAAGTGCAAAATGTATGACCAAGGATAACTACAAATCTTAAACTATAGAGTGTAAGGATGAGCGAAGAAAGAACTCCATAAAGGAAGTTGTTCAAGTAAGAGTAGAGATATGTAAACATGACGATTTAACACAAGTTTACACTGGATAAATACCCATTCAAGACTGAAATAATTAAATACGGGTAAAATAATAAAAATATTTCCGGTAGATGTATACATAGCACTAAAATATGTATAATGAAATATTTAATGCCACTATAGAGAAACATAAAGAATATATTTGCATAAAAGTTTACGAAAGAGATAACTTTTAAAAATAAAATGATAATTTTCAAGAATTATCTATTTTTGAATAAAATATAAAAATGCCAAATTTCACATCTAGATGAGTTAGTTATCTCAATCAGAAAATAGTTTTATTTTCTGAAATAATTTGTTTTCGTTTAAAAGGACAATCATTTACGAATACAAGTATATTAAATATTACAAATATTGCCATGAATTGAAAAAAAAAATAAATTACTTATGAAAATTATGAAATGATGAATGACTTGAAATATATGAGCTAAACATGGATAATTAAAGAAAGTTTAACTTTTCCTTTACCGCACAGAAGTCAAAGTAATAAAATAGTGAAAAAGGGAGTCAACTGTCAAATACTAACAAGATACTAAAATATTTAACAGCGACAAATAGATGTTATTTAGCATCAAAATATAAATTTCACATGTAATAAAGAATCCTTACTTTTAAAATGAAGTTTCACAGAAAATGTCTCCATTTACGAGTGAAGAAGTTTATTTTAACTAGAATTGCATTCAAAATAAGCAAATTGTCATTACAAACTTAATAACAATTACTATTCCTTAGAAACAACAGTTTTTATACACATTTTATCTAATCGAAGTGTACTAAAAAGCTCTTGTACAATCTAGAAAATATGTTCTTAAAGAAAGTTCTTCTTATCTAGAAAATATGTTCTTAAAAGATTCGTAAAAGACCATTTTTTGAAATACGTTTAGAAATGTAGTTCTTAGATAGGAAATTACTTTTTAAATTAAGGAAAATCGTAAAGTTCCATTCCTGAAAGCAATCGTAGAACTTAAATCAAGTTATTTATGACTTTTTAGATGCGATCTCAAATAAGATGTTCGTGTAAAGTTCCTTGAACACACGCAGCAAGTGAACAGTTTTTCCTTTGTATGAACACTTTCATGGCAAACAGAAAAGAAAGAAAATGGTTTAAATAGGATTGATAGAACATGATTTATATCTCGGAAAATCTCCTTCATCAAGTTGCAGATTAACAGCTTCTGTTTTGTCTGAACGCATATGGGATTCATAACATCGCTTTCATGAATAAAAACAATTGCTACAATTGTGAATTTAAATAGAGTGGTTGGTGTTCGTGTAAAATATCTTATTTGTCTGCACACCTGACATATCTGGAGATGTGTCGATAAACACTTGAGACTTAAAAAATTGATCACCACCGTCATTATGGCACACATTATGACTATTCTAAATATGTATAGAGATAAAATAAATTTTCACAAATATAAAAAGTGCAAAAACATTGATTTATTTTAAGCATACATGCATTTTATTTAAATATATAATAAAAATCCTTGATAAATTGAAAAGTATAACTATTGAAAGTATAACTATTAAAACTATAACCATATAAGTGGAAAGTAAACTATTTAAAGAACAAAAGAAATATATTTATATAATTAATAAAGTATAGGACACATAAAGTATTACATTAGGTTTTATAAATTGAACTATTCAACAAACGGTGAATTGTATTGAATAGTAAGATAAAAAATTAAAATTAGTAAAGCGCGAGCACAGTAAAACTTTATCAAAGCAAACACAAACTGATGATAAATGCTAATATTTTACAAAATGGAAACATTGTTATAAAATGCCTGAAAAATAAAAAAGTAGTAATGAAAAGCATAAAATATACTTTGCAAACTTTACAAAATGAAATATATTGTTCGTTAAACATTTAGGAATGTGTTTGTTTCAAATATACGCAATTTTAATAAATACATTAATAGATTTAAAGGCAATTTAAAACAGGTTGACATGTTAAAACATCACGAAAAATAAAATCAGTGTTTTTTAAAATACACTTTAGTAAAAAATATTTAATTTTCCTTATTAATTAAATACACTTTGGTGGCTAACTCTTTTCCATATGTGTCATAAGATGCCTTTTATAACTGGATGGATCGGAAAAGTTACGGGAACACATGTTGCAAGTGAACGGTTTTTCTCCTGTATGAAGACGCATATGGACAGTAATGTGAGATTTCTGACGAAATCTTTTGTTGCAATGAGGGCAAGGGAACCGTTTCTCCTCTGTATGAATACGCATATGAACAGTAAGGGCTGCTTTCTGAGAAAAGATTTTGTTGCAATGCTGACAAGTGAACGTTTTCTCCTCTGTATGAATCTTCATATGGCTAGCAAGGTGATCATCCCGTTTAAATCCTTTATCACAAATGGAACATTTGAAAGGCTTTTCTCCCGTATGAACTCTGATATGATCCTTCATATTGGACGTTTTAGATGTGGTGTAAGGACATAACTGACACTTATATAATTTCCTCCCGTCGTTGCTCTTGCTCACTTGATAATGAGACAGGGACTCAGATGCAAGACAATTATTTAAACCTTGGCACGGATCTGCAAAATCGTCGTCCAACCATCCTATTAGAAGGATAAATAAATTTTTCACATGAAATAACAGATCAAACATACTTAAATTGTACTCGCTTAAGTATATAAAATTTGTGCAAAGCAAATCGCAAAAATGCATTAAAACAAGTTATAATTAAATTATTTATAAGAAAATAATAATAGAAGATACAATAAGAAATACATTTGTCGAAATCTTTAAAATGTACCAAAATGTACAATAAAGTGCGAACATTTATGAAAGTTAAAGAAATAATATACTTCAAATTGAATTTCGATGCACCATGCGACAAATGTGCTACGGCGATCGCTGAGAAATTTGGCGAACAGGTTCTCCTCATTACCTCGATGAGCAATAAAAATTAGCTGGAGATTAGCAATAACACATTTTTGTCCAAAAAGACAGCCACGTTTTGGATTTGAACGACGAGACTTCAATTTCAAACAGTGATCTTTCATACAAGATATAACAAAGATTCAAGTGCTCAGAGTAGCATATTTCTACACAATCAAATTCCAGAAAGGGGCTTGTCACGTGCACATATTATATTTATCTTCAGAAAATCACACTAGAATTGGCTTAGACGATAAGATCAACCGATACGTCAAAGAAGACAATCCAGACCCATGTCAACCAAAACTACTTCCAATATATTTTGTGAAAACAGTGATTCACAGCCTGTTTGATGATCTGCATCCCAACAGTCCTTGTATTGAAAATTCCAGTCCTTATCTTTTTTTATTTGTGTCACATATTGATTTCATTTTATATAACTTCCAATTGCCATACATATATTTATTATCATGATTTCCAAGATGAAAGGTAAAACTAAGAAAATTGAAGTGGCAAAAATAGGATAGTAAATAAAAAATATAAAGTAGGTTAAGATAAAGACGGTGACTTTTTCAAATATCAATTTTATGTTCTTCTGCTGCAGTAAAATGAGACGTATTAATGACATAGTAATTCTTCCAAGTAATAAAAGAGTAATAAAAAAAAAATTCATTTGCTGATTACTGATATGAAATATACTGATATGAAATACTGATATGAAATATTAACTAAATTAAGTATATACTGATACGAAAAACTAATATACTGATATGAAATATTAACTAAATTAAGAAAGGGGGTTCTAATGAGTTTAAGACAAGATAACTTTTCATAAATATGGAAAACTAAACACAGATTGTTAAAAGTCACAAATCCAAAAAGTCATTTAATTCGCTAAGTTTTACATGTTTGTCTTCATTAAAAGAAATCATATTAACTGGAGTTGTGGTGATAGGAACAGAGCAATCAAGTGTCTTTAATGTAAGGTTGGGCAGCACGACAATGAATCAGAAGCCTGACGTCAGTGGGGTAGGATTTCGTCATTTGGGACATCACGATCCAAGGAAGTATTTTCAGAGAAGTGAAATTTTTCACAAATTTAAAAAGGACAATAACAGTGATTTATTTCAAGTATGCATGCGTAGTATGCATTTTTATCACATAAATATGTGATAAAAATCCTGATACAGTAAAAAGACTAACAATTAAAACGTAAAAGAATAAAATCTATATAATTAATAAAGAACAAACAATAAATACATGATCACAGTTTCGTAAATTGAACTCGATCAATACTGGAATAGAAAAATAGTGGAGAGTGAAGAGTGAAATACTGCAGTCTATTGGGCTAGTGGCCAAACGACTGGAAGGTGTTAACATAAATTGAATTAGGCAATGCAATAATAAATGGCGAATTTCATTGAATTGTAAGCTAAAAAATTAAATTTCCTAAAGCCCGCACACAGTAAAAGTTTATTTGAAGCAAATACAAATTGATGAGAAATGCAAAAACTCTACAAAATGTAAAACACCGTTCTAAAATATCTGATAAATAAAAATAGTAAAATTGAATAACACACAATATAATTTATAAAATGAAATATATTGTTAGTTAAACTTTTAGGAATGTATTTGTTTCTGAAGTCCAATATACACTTTATTAATAAATGAATTATAAGAAATACATGCAATCTAAAACAGCTTCACATATAAAAACATGACAAAAATAAGAAATAAAAATCATCGTTTTTCAAAATACAATTGGAACAAGTTAATAATATTTCAATCTCCCTCTTAAATAAATACACTTTGATGGCTAACTTTATTTCATGTTTCATAAAATGTCTTTAAAACTGGATGGATAGAAAAAGCTCCAGGAACACATTTTGCAAGTGAACGGTTTTACTCAGGTATGAAGACGCATATGGGCAGTAAGATTTTCTTTCAGAGAAAATCTTCTATTGCAATGCGGGCAAATGAACGGTTTCTCTCCTGTGTGCAAACGAATATGCCTAACAAGGTCATATTCTTGCTTAAATCCTCTATCACAATGAGGACAATCGAAAGGCTTTTCTCCCGTGTGAACTCTTATATGAGCCTTCATACTGGACAGCTTAGATGTGGAGTAAGTACATATTTGACACTTGTAGGATTTCTCACCATCGTTGTGCTTATTCACTTGAGAATTAGGAAAGGACCCAGATGCAAGAGAATTATTTAAACTATTGCATGGATCTTTAAAATCGTCAACCAATAGTCTTATAAAAAGGATACATTGAAATTTTACAATATATAACAGATCAAACATATTGTAATTGTACTAACATATGTACAGCCGCGGGAAAAAAACACCCCACCCTCTGTTAATTGAGCATCGTTCATCGTAGAGAAAATTGAATGATACGATTAGATTGGGGATAACATCCTCTACAAATTAATGTGCGTAAAATTTGCATAACGGGTCGTCTTCATATCTAAACGCGCACAAATTTTGAAATTTTAAATAGCAACACCCAAGTTTGGCAACATCGTTCGAAACTGGAGTAAAATTCAACCTGTGATACCAAATTTCAAGTCATTTGGGTGAAGCGTTTCTAAGTTGTGAGTATGTAAAGTTTTAAGCTCCTAATGTTGAATTAGTTTCCATCCAAAAGGAAACTAAACTAAACCTAGATTATCACAGACGCTGAAAAGAATGAACACATTCGAACCGGTTGAAGGTACGAATTAGATTCTAGTAACTGGTTAGAGGGTGTTAATCCATATCGCATAGGGTGGTAACTTACTTTCGTTTGACAGTGAAAGTTAATTACTTAACTTCCCAATTCAAGTTTATTTGTACAAAATGGCAAATCCGTACTTTATAGGTCACATGCTTAACTGTCTACCGACAGAAACCTCTTGATTTGACAGACTAAGATGATGTCGCTTTATCCTGAAGAAGAAGTTAGTTTTTGCTTCCGACCTCGGGTAATACCTTATACGAATTAATTTATGTACGAAGTTGTAATTATTATATTTTCAAGCGCATTGAAAATAGTTTTATATGATTAATTTAAGTTTTATGTGAAGCGATGTGCAACGTTGAAATCACTCCTTCCATACAATTCGCACTGTATAAAACAGTTATAAAATTTGTTAATAGAGGCGACGGCAAAGCAAAAAAAAATTCGCGTAATAAAGTCAATATCATATCCTTATGTTATTGCCGTATGCGCATATGAATGGATATGACGTAGTTAACAAAATAGTAAGTATTCAACATACTAAATAGTTAATGCAAACAATAAAGCAGCAAGTAATAAACAATAGTGCATACCGCTGTTTCGTGGATTCATTGGATCCCCCTCTTCAGGACTAAATAGATAACAAATACTAAAATCAAAAAAGGAAATTAGCTTTGGAGGTTGACTTTGGATTTCCTAATCTGTCTCGCATTGAAAAAGGAAGATTCAACGTATCCTCGAAACAAGCTAATATATGTATCTATATATATGTATATATCAATAGGCTAATTATATATATATATATATATATATAATATATATATATATATATATATACATATATATATACATATATATATATATATATACATATATATATACATATATATATATATATATATACATATATATATATATATATATATACATATATATATATATATATATACATATATATATATATATATATATACATATATATATATATATATATATACATATATATATATATATATATATATATATATATATAATATATATATATATATACATACATATATATATATACATATATATATATATACATATATATATATATATATATATATAATATATATATATATATATACATATATATATATATATATATATATATATATACATATATATATATATATATATGTGATGATAAAATACACAAATGGGGTTTCGGTGTTGGTTGGTGTTGTAAAGTCCAAAGATCAGACATAAGTTCCCTCATTCCTTCTTTTTATTCAGCTTTTCCATCACTCCACAGTTTTTTACAGTACATGGCTTGACTGCCGAGCTATTCCGCTCTTCTCAAACATTTACTATTACAAATAACTCCTTTTAACATGAAGCATTGGTTCAGGAGTAATCCAACAAAACATAGCCAAGATAACTTGGGATTAGTGAAGCGTGGACTCTCTCGAGAGAGAGCGAGCATGAGAATGCGAGAAGCAGTAAGAATCTGAGCTAAAAAGGCTCTGCATCAACTTAAATACGGCAATTTACAGATACTTCAGATATACTTCACAGATACTTACAGATACTCCACAATCTTTATGAGGGACTTTTATGGTTCATTCCGAGGCTTGGATCTCAAGTAGTTTATAATATCGCCAATTACGATCTATCGGAATCCTTATAGCTGTCAGACGTTTCACTATCGCTGCAATTACCCTCATCTTCAATCTTACAAGTTCCTTGATTCCTGACCATATATATGGTATGAAGCCTCTTTTGAAGAGTTTCTCAAGTCCTAACATCTTATCACTGTTTAAGTTCAGCGCTCTCCACTTTTTTAATAAGGTCTATAATAAAATTTTATATCTACTCTTGAGATAAGTATCCTCTTTAATGTTACCAGCGAAGAATTTAGAATAGTTCTATGAACAGAAAAGATTCCTTTTCTCTAGAATTTTGAAGCCTAAAAATATATGTATCATATATATATATATATATATATATATATATATATATATATATAATAAGAAGTCCAAAGCTTACTGATCTAAAAGAACAATTTATAAGTGAGTAATTAAATAATTAAAATAAATAAACATTTTACAACCTAAATGAGTTTTACTACTACGTATAAGAAACGTTAAGCATTTAAGCATGTTAAGCAGTTTTAATGACCAAGAATTTTCAAATAAAATCTACTTTTGCATTTAAATTCCTTTCATAAACTATTAATTTCCGAACTGAAAAAAAGACAAATATTTTTATAAAAAAAAACATAGTATAAAACAATATTGCCATAATATTTAAGCTTCAACATCTCAAGATCAACAATATGTCATAAAACAATAGACCGGCAGATCATGATCAACTTAACTAATAAAGTTAAAATAATAATCGTAATGCGTAAACCCCCCTCCCCCATCCATCTCATCCAGCACATTCTTTCAAGCTCAAAGTCCTGGGAACATCTACACTGCTTATATTTCCTAATCTAGGTGACTGCTTCGGCAATAATTTTTCCTTTCTGAGAACTTTCCTTTCTGAGAACTCTTCTTTTCTGAAAAGAACACGACTTCGGTCATCCACACCCTCTGCAAGGGGCGCGGTAGCCCATTGGTTAGCGCGCTGGAGTTGTACTCGGTAGGCCCGGGTTCGATTCCAGCCACTGCCAAAACTGCCGCCGTGTTCATGCGGAGTACGATCACGTTAAACATGTGGGTCCGAAAGTCCTTCCGAGAGGTTGGTGGTAGGGGAAGGAGGGTACGGTCCCTGTGGATGCCTCCCCCACTGGGTTCCGGTCTAAATTGGGTGGCACTTCCCGACCGTCCAAACAGTTACCTTACACCTTTCTGGTAGGTCGGACGGTCTGGGTTTCAACAACAACACCCTCTGCAATCGCTTCTTAGATGTAAACTAACTTTTTATGAAACTCCTTTTTTTTGTTCATTTTCTTTTCTCTGCTAGTTTCTCTTCTCGAAGTTTAAAGGTAGGATTTTATCCCATCCCGGGAACTTTTCTATCCCCTGTCTTTGAGTTCTTGAGTTAATGAGGATAACTGGGAAAAGCCTCTAGAATAAAAGCTATAAGTGTTGGTTTCTCTGAGGGATGAACTTGTTATAATACGTTCTAAATTTTTTACAGTAATAGTGGCATTGGCAGAGCATTTCCCTTCTGTGAACTCTGATATGTCTCTTTATATCCGATATATGATATGGTGTACGCACATGATTTGCAAATGGAGAATTTTCTGCCCAATGTTCAAGCATACCCGGTAAAATTAAAAAATATATATTCTTTAATGTCAGTCAGGAACAAGTTTTGCTTTTCTGTATATCAAATAATAAGTAAAACTAGGCTCCTTAACTTAAGTGAGTTACTTGTTTTACGTTCTCAGTTAGCATCTGATGAAGTTGATAAGTTATATGTAAAAACTATTGAAAGTGGGCGTTACAGTTGGAAGTATTTCTTTTCTCAATAAGTACAATAAGTAAATTCATATTATTGACACTACTTTGACGTTAATCAAATTATATTTTCATATGCAATACATTTTTCAAATTTTTTTAGTTGTATGTGGGTTGGAAGATTATCATTCAGTATCTTTGAAAATCTACACCTACTAAAATACACCCGCAATTAGGTGACGATTCAGCAGTGTTGTTTAAAAAGCAGTTTGAATCCATATCACAGTCTAAAGTTAAATAAAGTAAATATGCATAACATAAACCAAAGTAAATATATCTTGAGCGTGTAGCTCCACTTGACTTTCTCAAAGCACTCATATTTCATATATGACAAATAAAGAATATCCTACCAGCGTTGTCTGTTGCTTCAGGCAAAGACTCAGAAGCAGAGTTGAAAAATGAATCCAAAAAGTCAGTTAGATCTGCTGGAAAAAATAATGCATTCAAATTATCACTTTGAACAAGAAAATTGTATTCAAACCAACGTAAAATATTCTAAATTATGCATAAAATAATCTTTAGTCACTCAAGCACGCTGCCGCCGAAACGGTTTTGCATGAATAACATATTTTCTTTGTTGGTGGCATGCCCTTGAACATTTTCAAAACTATTAAGGGCATTAAAATATCGGAATTGGAACCACCATTTCTGCGAAATTGTTCAGAATATTTAAATATCGAAATTATAACCACTATATTTTAAAAACTAATAACTTGATCTGAAATATAATTATATATTTTTGTAGGGCTTTCGAAGTGCTGTAAATGACTCGCACAGTGTTCATAGCTTTTAATTTTGGGTCCTTTTTTAGCCCGCTACTCTGACCTTACACTTAGCTTCAAAATACTAAATAATTTTACTAACTTTCTGGGCGGTAGATAAACTAAATATAAGTCGGAAGATATATAAAATTTAGGTGAATTTGTACACTTGTCTGGTGGTACATAAATACGTACAAAAATGTCATACTTCAATTTTTTCAAACCGCATCAATCTTAAAGCATCTTTCGAATCCCTAAGCTTCACTTTCTAATTTCTTTGAAATAAAACAATATATCTCGTACTTGTTCATCAATATGTTACAATATTCTATCCATTAAAAACCTTTAAAATCCAATTATATATCCTTATAGGGCTTTTAAAGAGCTACAAAGAACTAATTCTTGTTCATGGCACTTTTAGATGTGAGATGTAAGTATTGCGATCTTTGAAAGAGGAAAGTTTTCAATCTACTTTAACTTTAAATGACGATCCTTCTAAAACTACACCAACTTTGGAAAAAAATCTTGATCTAAACACAGAAATTCTTTATTTTTTATCTCTCACTGTTTATATCTATCTTTTATAGCTTAGGTGGCATTTAGAGTAAAAGTAAGGAAAGTGAAGCAAAAACTCGGTTATTAAAAATTTGTTATTTCAAAAAGAGTTTATTTTTTTTAATTTTAGTTTTTTCAAAAGTCAAAATATTAAAATAAAAATTAATAAATTCATAAAATCAGTACATAACTCAAAATCTCATTTTCTTCACATAAATAAATACATTACTAATATTTACTTGGAAAACCCAAACAAAATAGGA
Organism: Amaurobius ferox; assembly: GCA_951213105.1. Classification (NCBI taxonomy): domain Eukaryota; kingdom Metazoa; phylum Arthropoda; class Arachnida; order Araneae; family Amaurobiidae; genus Amaurobius; species Amaurobius ferox. The sequence goes on from OX578155.1 coordinate 98,654,830, forward strand.
TTCCGTGAGATTTGAAAGTATGTTTGAACATTTATATATGTAAGGAAGAGAAAAATCGACACAAAGTGACAATTAACTGAATTGAGAAAGATGGTTTCAATGATCTTAAGAAATATAACTTTTCATAAATATGAAAACCTAAACACTGTTAACAGTGACAATTAAAAAAAAACATTTTAGTCGCTATGCTTTACATATTTGTCTTTACTAAAATCATTCATATGAACTAGAGGTGTGGAGACAAGAAAGGGACAAAAAATGTTCTTTAAAAGAAGGTTGGGCAATCATCCCGGCAACGAATCAGAAGTTGTAAACTTGACATCAGTGGGGTAAGATTTCGTCATTCAAAACGTTACGGTCCAAGGAAGGACTTTGAGGATGTAATTTCTTACAAATCGAAAAATAACATAAACATTTGTTTATTTCAAGCATGCATGTATTTTCCCTAAATGTGTGAAAATATAGTGTTAAAGTGAAAAGAGTAACAATTTAAAGAGAAATATAATATAATTTATATAATTATAAAGGACAAATAATAAAGTATTGCATTAAGTTTTATAAATTGAACAAGACAATGCAATAATAGAAGGTCAATTTTATTGAATTATAATATAAAAAATTAAAATTAGTAAAGCCCGCACACAGTAAAACATTATCGACACAAACCAATGATAAATGCTAAAACTTTACGAAAAGAGAACATTGTTTTAAAATATCCGATAATTAAATCCATAATAATGAAAAGCATACAATGCATTTTACAAAATGAAATATATCGTTATTTAAACTCTTATGTATGTATTTGTTTCTAAAGTCATATATACACTATATTATTAAACAAACATTTAGATGGATTTTGAAACAGGTTGAAATGTAAAAACATCACGAAGGATAAAAAACAAAAATCAGTGTTTTTCAAAACATAATTAGAACGAATTAATTATACTTAAATTCCCCATTTAACTAAATGCACTTTGATGGCAAACTCTTTTTCATACGTTTCATAAGATGTCTTTCATAGCCGGATTTATGGGAACAGCTACTGGAACACACTTTGCAAATGAACGGTTTTTCTCTAGTATGATGACGCATATGGGCAGTAAGGGTATTTCTGAGGCAAAAACCTTTGTTGCAATGCCGGCAAATGAACGGTTTCTTTTTAATAAGAACCCCCATATGATCAGTAAAGATTGCTTTGACTAAAAGTTTTGTCGCAATGTGGGCAAATGAACGATATCTCTCCTGTATGAATACGTATATGAACAGTAAAGGTTTTTTTTCTGACTAAAGCTTTTGTTACAATACGGGCAAATGAACGGTTTCTCTCCTGTATGTATACGAACATGCTTAACAAGGTGATGTTCCTGTTAAAACCCGTTATCACAATGAAATCATTTGAAAGGCTTTTCTTCAGTGAGAACTCTTATATGAATTTTCATATTGAACAGTTTAAATTAGGACTAAGTTTATAGGTGACACGTATAGAATTTCCTACCATCGTTGTGATTGTTCACTTGGTAATTAGGTAATGACGCAGATCCTAGAGAATCATTTAAACCATGCAATAGGGCTTCCAAATCGCCATCCAACCATCCTAGAAAGATATACATTAAAACTTCAAGAAATAATAGATCAAGCATACTTACATTTTATATAAAGGTGGTTGTATAACATATGTATATAAAATCTATGCAAAACAAATATTAACGATACATAAATATAAGTTATGAATGAAATTATGTATAAGGCAATAATAACAGAAGTTACAAGAATGTTTCGAATGTTTAAAATATATCAAAATATTTCAACTACATTTCTAATGCAGAGGTATGCTTTATTGCATGTGAGTAAAATAGTATGTTAATGTAAATGTTTCTCAGGATGTGAAATTAATAAGTTAGCATTGTGCACAATTTCTTAAAATAAAATGAAATACAGAAATGTGATATGATTAAGAAACTAATTGTTACATTTATACGCATTTTAAATAGTGATTCATTTTTTAAACGCTACGAAACATGAAAAAAACTATAAATAATATAGTAATATATGTATAGATAAAAACTATATTTAACATATATGAAAAAATATAATATTTATAAGTATTCATCTATTAAGTAAACAAAACTGAACTGGTTCTCAAATGTATCTCATGAAAATCGAGTTAAACAAAAAAAAGAATTGCTTCATTAAAAAACTAAATTCCTCAATGCTACTGACTTTCTCATTTTCGCGAAGAATTCTAAAATATTTTTATGTCTTTAAAATTAATTAAAATGCAAAAATAACATCGTTCATAGAAAAAAAGTATCTGTAATTTTAAAGTTAAATTAATTCTACGAGGACTGTTAAAAAGTCAAATGTATCTTGCATTCATGACATGATTTTCATTATTAATGTCCCGAGTGTAAGTTTATGCATGTAATATTCTTTATTTAAAAAATGCTCACACTGTTATTCACTTGAGTAAGACATTTATTGCATTTATACGATAAGAATTACACAAATTCGATGGGATAAATCAAGATTTGCGTCGTACAGTCAGAGATTTTTTTCAATATTGAAAGTGTTTACATTTATGTTTCCATTCAGCAAAAATTTCAATTTATGGGAACTAAATTAATGGTACTAAAATGATATTTTAATGGTACTAAAAATATTTCTTAACGAGCACAGCAACCACAATATCTTCATATATAACTCTTCTTAAAACATTTATTTTGAAACGCGCATGAAACGCCAGTCATAATAATCAGACAAAGCATATAAAATCGGAAAACGTTCTCAAATTCTATTCTGTGAAACAGCACTAATTATCCAAGGAAGTTAAGCACATGTCTCCTTTATGAGGATAAACCCCTCCTCGTTGCATCCCTCCTTCTCAAGCTCAAGGGCCTGCGCAACTCTACCCAACTTGTATATCTTACTCTACTAACTGTGTGCTTGAAAATAGTTTTTCCTTTCTGAAGACTTGGAGGAGGGAACGACTTCGGTCAACGCCTCCTTCTAAGAGGCTCTTGAATGTAAACTCTCTTTTTATGGAAATTATTTTACTTAAATCTCTGTATTCTCATTAGAAATCTAAAGGGGAGTTTTATCCCTTACTGGGCAGTTAGTCCTCTATTCCCTGTCCTTGGGTTATTGCAAATAACTGGAAAAAGCCATTTGAAATACGCTGTAAATAAATGGCGTCTCTCAAGTACGAATTTATATGTTCCGAACAAGAGTTCGTTCTAAACAATTTATTGCAATAGTGGCATTGGAAGATCTTTCCCTTCTGTGAACCCTAATATGTCTCTTCATATCTGACATATATGATGAGGAGTATCCACATTCTTTACAACTGGAAAAGTTTTCGACTATTGTTCAAGCATACCCGGTAAAATATATTCAGGAAAAAGAAAAATTCTGTAATACCAACCAGAAACAAATTTAGCTCATTTGTATGCCTAACAATAAATAAAAATAATCGTCTTAATCAAAGTAAGTTACTTTTAAGGTTTCGGTTAGTAACTGGTGAAACGATGTTACTTGTTAAAATATATTTGAACTGGGTATTGCAGTTTGAACTACAAATTTGTCAAAATGTAAATTCATATCTTCAGCATTGTCCATATTATATTTTAAATACAATAAATTTATAAAGGTTTATTAAATTTCACATTGTTCTATTTGTATGTGGATTAAAAGAAAATGAAGTTTGATGTTGATTATTCAAAGAATTTCATTCAGAATCTTTGAAAATTTAAATACAAAACTCAATCGTAAATTGTTAAAGCATAATGGACATCTCTATATACGTCCTTTGATTATTGCTATTTAACAAATCTCTTAAAATAACTCATAAGACAAATGAACTTCAAACTCAAAACGTGACAGTCAGTAGAAACTGAAACTTCAAGATCTTTAATCTAAACACGTTCATATATTTGTTGATATGGTGAAATTAGCAGTAAGGCTAAATTACAGGCACTGAAGTATATCTGGAACAAATGTCATGGCAATAAAATCCAGCTAAAACAAATAATATTTAAATTATTATTTCATCATAAAATTTCAAATTCATTCATTCATTGATCTAAAATATTTATAATGAAACTCAGAATGTCAGTTATGGTGAAAAGATTGAGAATGTAAAAGAATGAAATCGAAATAATTAAAATATACAATCAATAAATATTTTCTAAAGCATACATAGTTTAAATGAAAGCATATGTAATAAAAGAAAAAATGCAGAAAATTGTTTAAAAAGAAATCAAATGCATAATTATGAAAGGAACAAAATATAATCAATCAATAAACAAGTGAAAATACTCTTATAATGATACTCATATCACTGAGTATCACATACCAAAAGTTAAATATTTAAGAACATGAAAAAGAAAATATTATAGCTGAAATGCAATTTTATAGATCTCTATCTCTCAGGATATAAATTCAACTGATTAGTAATACTAAAACTTCTTAAAATAGATTCAAAAAAGATTTCATGAATAATGATAAAATTACAAATAATATTTTAATATATTTAAATACAGTATTTCAAATACTTTTCAATTCCTTCTGAATAAAATATTTCAGAAATGAAAGCATTAAATATTAAAATATATTTTAAAAAGACAATTGCAATGCATAAGTTATTCAGGAAAATACTATAAAATTCCTATCCTGTTATTCCTATCAACGATCGTTTACAGTTTAAAGCTAGTTGTCCTTACCATCCTAGAATTTTTCGCCTCCTTATTAATTTTTGTGCTGAATTTAAATTTAAACCCGCTCATTCAGTTGTTACCACTTTATTCAATCGCATTCGAACTGATAAGTTTAAGGATAATATTAACTTTAAAAATCTTGCTGGGGTATATGTTGTACCCCTCTTTTCTCCTGATAATATTTATAAATTTTATATCGGTAGTACTAAACGTAAGGTTGGTATCCGTTTGTCCGAACATGCTAGACACAAAAAATGGTAAATTAACGACTGCCTTTTCCCAGTTGGTAAATAAAGATAATTTTCGCCCTCTTTTTGAAAAAACTTTTCTTTTAGTTAGTTGTAATAACCCTCGTTCGATCTTGCTTTATGAATCCCTTTTTATTTATTTATACCGTTCTTCTATCTGTAATTTTGACCCTGTTCAGGTCCTGAGTTATGCTTGGCGACTTGTTCTCGACTCCCTGCCTATTAAGCATTTGTACAGCTGCATTGATTTATAATTATTGTGTGTTTTTAAAAAAAAATCTAATTTTTTTAAACAGCTAGAAGTTTTTTTGCTCTTTAAGCTTTGTGTAAATTGTAATCTGATCCATGGTCTACATTTTTATTTTTATTTATTTTATTTTTATTTTTATAATTAACAATTCATGATATGCAAATTTTTTCTTGGAAGTACTATAGTGTATTTAAGCTCGTTGGCATCATTTCTAATTGTACTGCCACTGAGAATGGACATATAAAATGTCCGAATGCGCTTTAGCTATTATTTGTACGTCCGTAGGATGTTTTTTAGAAATAAAATGACTATTTGAATCCGTGTGTTTCGTCATTTGTTGTTCATCTGTATACAATCTCGGTTAATTTACATTTAAGGCCTGTATTTTCCTTAAAATGTCAGTGTAAGAACAAAACACACGTTTAACAGAAAGGAATTCTATTTTCATGTAAAACAGAAAATAAATATTTTTACACGTTTATATCATTGATAACTTTCCAAACGAAAACTATATTTTTAAAATCATCTATTTATAAATAAAAAATAAAAATTGGAGGTTGAATTTCAAATGACTGGGTCTCTCTGAACCAATAAACATTATCATTTGTCTACAGTAATTTGCATTCGTTTAAAAAAACAATCGTTTATGAAAGCAAGACCATTTATATGAATATGAATAGAAATAATTAAAAATGAAAAGTAATGTATTATTGAATTGATATATATGAACTAAACCTTAATAAAAAAAATGCAAAAATATTCATCGGAAACATTTTTAGAAATATTTTTTAAATGCACTTCGTAAACCACTTTTAAAATCAAAAAAGGTCTAAAAATTATTTTCATGAAACAAGTCGTAGAATTTGAGTCAAATTATGAGTCTCTTCATGTCTGTTCAAATTGGATGATTAGTTAAAAAAATTTTAACACACATTGTAAGTAAACGGTTTTCCACTGTACCTAAGAATGTGACATGCGCAACAAGGTGACACTTATGAGCAAATTCTTTACTGCATTGGTAGCAAATGAATGTTTCTGCCCTGCATGAGCTTTGGTATGCCTCTTCATATTGGATTTGTCTCCTGTGCAGTGTACACAAGAATTACACTAAAAAATATCCATTCCCCACTGGGTACCGGTCTAAATTGGGTGGCACTTCCCGGCCGTCCAAACAGTTGCCTTACACCTTTCTGGCAGGTCGGACGGTCTGGGTCTCAACTAAAGAATATCCAATCATTTGTGTCTATGCACACTCGGTAATTAGGTACAGAAGCAGCAGTGTTATTTCCAAAGCAGCTTGAATCCAAACCATCGTCTAAAGGGGAAAAGGGGAAAAACATTTAATATAAACCAAACACAAAATATTTAAATTTGCAGCTCCACTCGACTTTCTCATACATTCATATTTATTATACGACACAAAGATTCTCCTACCAACAATGCTTTTATTTAATTGGTATTCACGCAAAGATTCAGACGCAGGACTGTAAATTAAACCGAAGTTGGGGTCATCCATAATTTCCAAAAGGTCACCTGGAATTTCTGAAAAAAAAAAAAAATTTACATTATTACTTTCATCAAGAAAAATTGTATTCAAACTTATGCAAATTATGCTAAATTAAGTGTAAAATCGCAGTTGTTTTAGTCCGATGGGGCTGAAATGGTTTTGTGTAAATAAATCTTTCGTTGTGGGTAATACGGGTGATATGTCTTCTTTAGATATTTTCAAAATAGTCCAAAGTATTAAAATATCGAAATTATAATTACTTTATTTTAAAAACTGTGAACCTGAGCCAAAATCCAATATTAAAACCTTGTAGGGCTCTTGAACTGCTTCAGATTACTTGGAAACTGTTCATAGGTTTTAGTTTTCGTTCCAAATTCAGTCGGATACTACATAGATCACTTGAAAATATCAAATTATTTTACTAACGGGATTGGGCGCATATAAGCGAGATATATCTCTGAAGAGATTTATGATGTAAGTAAATATATAAACTTGTCTGGAGGCACATCAATTTGTAAATTTTCGTATTTGGATATTTTCTGTTCAAACTTCATCAATCATTTAGCATCATTAGAATCCCTATGTTCACTTCACTTCTTAGCATTTTTGAAGCAAAATAAAATGCCTCGTGCTTGGACATCAATATTTCATCAAAGATCAAACACATTGAGCTGCAACTCTTCGAATTTAAATGTTGTAGCTTTCTCCCCCATTGAAAAATATTCACATTCAATTATATATCATTGAAGGAGATTTTAAAGAGCCACAAATCACTATTTACTGTTCATAGCTAGTTCACTTTTAGTTTTTGAGGTATAAAAATTACAAACTTTAGACGAGAAACCTTTTCAATATTTTTATTTCGAAAAGACTATTCTTCTAAAATTATAAAACTTTTAACAAAAATATATATATTAAGCTTGCAACTGAATTTTTAAGTGAATATTTTTGTCGTTTACTATATCTATATTTCATAATTTAGAAGATATTTCAAGTGTAAATAAGTAAAGTGAAACAATACATTCAGGAACGAAACCTTTTCAATGTTTTCGGGAAAAAAAAAGTTCAAAATATCTAAATCTTGAAATTATTTATATATATTCATAAGTAGTGCCTTATTTCCAATGAAACAAGTAAAAATTGTTTGCATTTTTATCTGCCAGTTTCGGAGATATTAGCTTCCAAAGTGCTTACATTTTTAGGTAGCTAACTCTCAAAATTAGCAATTTTAGCTTCTATCTTTTTGACAACCTATAGTTATCTAATTTGTTGCCATATATCTTTATAAATTATTTTGTAACAATACGAAGTACCTTCGTGTAAAATGTCCACTCATGAGAACTGATATGCAGCTTTTTAACGAACGGTGTTTAATAGTCCTATCGATACTTTAGTATGCAGTATTCAAAGAATAAATGAGAACAATTTTCCATAGAGAAAAGGTTCAGATTTTCGTCAGTAGATGGCAGCACCATAAGTTAATATGTTACTTTTCAAGGGACTCGAGCAATCTAACTCTCGTATAGATAAGTCATTTTTACTTTCCCTGCAATACATGGTAATGTATAGGGAAAGTATTGGAATCATGCCGAAAATCACAACTCGAGTTTTCGACGGATCTACACGTTTCGAGACCTCTAGAATACGAAAAAACTATTTTTAGCGTGACGTCTGTGTGTCTGTGCAGATTTTGTATCCACTCTAACTAAAAAACTAATGGACCGAATTTCACAAAATTTGGTAGGTAAGTTACTTGTGAGCGAGTCTGGTGCTGATTAGTTTTGGGTACGATTCGGAATAAAAGAACCCTCCTTTTTTTGCGAAATGGCCCGCAAAAGCTTCTATCCACTCTAACTGAAAAACTGATGGACCGAATTTCACAAAATTCGGTAGATGAGTCACTTGTGGGTTACCTTGGTGCGGATTAGATTTTGGTACGATTCGGAAAAAAATGACCTGCCTTTTTTTGCAAAATGGCCCGCAAAAATCGTCCAAATCTAAACTAAAGAACTGGGTATACTCAAATATATCCATTAAATACTGATTTAATACGTAATTTTTAACGACGAAAAGAATAAGACCAACCCCATTACACTAGGACTAGCCGTTCTCGAGATATTTTAGTTTTTCGTACTTTCCCTACGCCACCTTTGAAAATAAGCCCGGTTACCGCATGAGAACGAAAACTGAATTAAAAGTGAAATAAATTTAGTTAAAATAAAGAGAACGTTAATATAAATCTGTAGGGAAAGTCATGTGCTGCCCACATCAGATTTTTTCAAATTTTTAAATTGTAGTTAATTTTACGTTTCTTGTATACATAGCATAATCTATAGGGAAAGTGTTAATGGTGTCGAAAATTTAGTTCGAGTTTTCTACAGCAGAGCACGTTTTAAGCATCTCTGACCGCGAATCAAGCGTTTTTGAAGTGATGTTTGTGTGTGTGTCACTGAGTCTGTGAAAACAATATCTCTCGAACGATTGGAGTGGTTTGAACAAAATTTGGTACAGAAATTACAATCCGTGAATACTGGAAGCTTTTAAACGCAATCAAATGTTAAAAACCCATAAATTTTCAAGTGAAATTATAAAAAAGTCATCAAAAAATCAAAACTTTTAATAACGTTACATACATTGTCATTTCTTGTTTAATTTGTCATTTGAAAACGATTAGCAAACTTTAGAACATTAGCATGAACCGTTCTTGAGATATTGCACATTTTTCAAATAAATTTATCAAACAATCACATAAACTAAAAAAAATATATTAACTATTATGAAATACGTTCACTTTTCATTATTTAATAACATGCTATAAATTTGATGAGATCATTCTCGTGGATTTAGCTCTTCCCATTCATGAGAAAAGATACTTTCTGTAATACTTTTTTATTCGAACACAAATAGTCATATCTGCTATAAGAATAACCTATTTCTCCGTCCGTAGCACTTGGCGAGATTTTGGCGGCGAATTTGGCGGAATGTCGCCAACTTGTCAAATTTTATAAATGTTGCCAATTTAACGAAAATGTCGCTCAATTGATAAAATTGACGACTAATTGACTCAATATCTTGGAAAGAATATCTATTACAAAGAATAATCTATTACAAGGAAACCTATTTTTCCGTCCGTAAATTTTGGCAAAATTTTGGTGACGAATTTGTCGGAATATCTCCAACTTTGCTGACTTTTTAAATGTTATCAAATTGACGAAAATATCACTAAATTGATAAAAATTCGCCAAATTGGTAAAACCGACGCTATATCAATGAAATGACGACGAATTGGTGAAAGTTCAATATCATGGAAAGAACATAAGTGTAGACTACAATAATAACTCACTTTCCCGTCCATCAAAACGCTTGGCGAAAAATATAGAGGGACGTCGCCAACTTGGTAACTATTTTAAATGTTGACAACGTCGCCAAATTTATAAAATTAACGCTAAATTGGTTATGTTTCGCGAATTCTAATTTCCGTCATATGAAGGGCATATTTTATAAGGAAGTATATAAGGAACGCTTTTCTATCCGTTTGTCTGTAACAGTTGGTGATACATTTAGTGAACTTTGCAAATAATCTAGCAAAGTTTCGCCAACTTGGCGATATTTTGCTCCAGATTGATGAAAATATCATCAAAATTACAAAAATGACGCTAAATTAATGAAAATGACACCGAATTGATTTATTAATTATTAAAACATTTTAATATATGGGCTATACCTCTTATTGAGGATGCTATCCATATTGATCGCTGTTTAGTTAGAGTTGCGCGAAATGTAAGTTTATTGGATGCTTTGAAATAGTTTTACATGTTGTCATTTGGAAAATCGACAAATGTAAATTCAACGTTAACAACACAGTACCGTGGATCTCATATATTATTTTTTTACTGTAAAGGGAGTAAATTCATTACATTATATAAGGAAAGTCATGTGCTGCCCACATCAGTTTATTACTTTCTTTATATACATAATGTATAAGGAAAGTATTGTGATAGGGTGGAAAATTCGAGTTTTCGACGGAAGAGCACGTTTCAAGCATCTCTGATCACGAATCAAACATTTTTGAAGTGATGTATGTGTGTGTGTGAAAGTATGTGTGTGTCAGTGAGTCTGTGGAGACGATAACTGACGAAAGAATGGGCCGATTCGAACGAAATTTGGCACAAAAATCGCAATCCGTAAACACAGGAAGCTTATTGTTTTTATACGCAATCGAAAGCTCAGAAACCCCTAAATTTTCGAGTGAAATTTTGAAAAGATCGTCAAAAATCAAAACCTCTAATAAAGTTACGCAAATGGACATTTCTTATGTAATTTTTCATTAGAAAACCATTGACATAAATTTTACAACGCTAACATGAACCGTTCTCGAGATATTGCACATTTTTCAAAAAAATTATCAAAAAGTCATATAAAATAAAAAAAAATATTTCCTATTGAGACATATGTTTGTTCACTTTTCACATGTAATACCATGCGATAAATTGGGTAACATCATTCTCGTAGATCTAGCTTGTTCCATTCATGAAAAAAGATACTTTGAGTAATACTCTTGTATTTGAACGCCAATAGTCATTTATCTGCTGTAAGAATAACTTATTTCTTCGTCCATAACGCTTGGCGAAATTTTGGCGACGAATTTGGTGGAATGTCGCCAACTTAACGACTTTTTTAAATGTTGCTAAATTAACGAAAATCTCGCCAAATGGATAAAAATGACGCTAAATCAATATCTTGGAAAGAATATAAATAACTACTATAAAAATAATCTATTTTTTTACTGTAAAAGTAGTAAATCCATTGCATTATATAAGTAAAGTCATGTGCTGCCCACATCAGATTTTTTTTACTGGATATTTACCGGACCATGAAATTTATGCACTATTTTGAGATATGAGTAAAAACTGTTCAAGTTCTTCGTGTTTCCATTTAAATCTAGTTTTTGAAAAATTTCATATATTTTGATTAATTTTCCTGAAATGATCATAATTACCTTTCAAATTTTGTGGAACTTGACAGATACTGGTGCTTGTCTACTTTTTCTACGATATGCAAAATGGAAGAAAGTAAGGTATTACGATGGGAGTGGAAATTCCAAGATTTGGAGTTTGATCAATTTATGTTTTTATTATCACTGAACATAAATCAATCGTTTCTTCACTGCTTTTCTATATGTTTGTGGGGCAGTATGTTTGGAATAAAATAGCTTCAAAGTATAACCGTAAGATAACCAGGGTTTGAGACCGTGATTGAGATTCAAGGTTTTAAAAATTAAAACATATGCCTCTATTATACAGGGGGTTTCAGAATAGTTCGGTTTTCGAGCATCGGCAATGAGTTTCAGATACAAACTTTCAGGTTGAAAGATTGTTGAAATTAAATGCAAAATTCTTTCACATAATTTTTACTTTGTCATACTATATGTAGTGGTATAGAAAAAGTATTGTTTTCGCTGAAATTCTCTAATTCGAAATTTTAATGCCAATATATGTTTTAAGACCTCCTGAATACGGTTTGACTATTTCTGGAATAATGTCCGTCTGTGGTCGATTTCTTGGGTACACCAGAGCTGCCACATATATTGAAGGATTTTCACGAAATTTTAATCCGTGATTAAAATTCCGCTTTCTTAGAAGAAAATCTAGAACTGTATAATTTTTTTTTACTGGAGCGAAAACTTCGAAATTTAATTTTTTTTCAGCATGGCAGCATAAGACAAAATTTTACATAACCATGCATAAAAAAGTTTATTTCTGGCTCGGTTTCAATCATTGTGGTGAAAGATAGCCGCGATACAATTTTTTTTCTTGACGTCATTAGTCTCCCTCGGAGGAATTCTGTTAAGTATGACATCTATCAAAATAATTTTTCAAATCCTTGACAGAGTAACACTCTACAGTTATGATCATTTAAAAAGTAACACGCTACAGTTGTAATCATTTAAAGAGTAACACGCTATAGTTGTAATCATTTAAAGAGTAACACTCTACAGTTGTAATCATTTAAAGAGTAACACGCTATAGTTGTAATCATTTAAAGAGAGTAACACGCTATAGTTGTAATCATTTAAAGAGTAACACTCTACAGTTGTAATCATTTAAAGAGTAACACGCTATAGCTGTAATCATTTAAAGAGTAACACTCTACAGTTGTAATCATTTAAAGAGTAACACGCTACAGTTGTAATCATTTGGACCCTCGATACAGATTTTTCAAATTTTTGCTTGTGAAATTTGAAAAAAAAATGGATTATAACAAGAGAAAGTCGAGTTAGATTACACTTCAGTTAATATATCCAGTGTTTGGAATTCATGAAAATAGGAGGTTAAATATATAGGGCCCCTTAAAAATTCACGTTGAAAAAGTTTTGCTATGAAGTAGCTTGTTAAAGCAATCTGGAATACGGTGGACTTATCTACACTATTCATGAAAATGCTTACAATAGTAATAACGTAAAATGTAGTAAAATAGACAAAGATGGGAAAATTGGAATTTGTTTATCACTCGATTTTGACTCGCAATGCAAGCTGTAAACTGAAAACAGATTTTGAAAAACGCGTCTGTGCAATTTCATGTGTAGCTGACCCCGATTTGTGGGAGAAAAATTCGCGTTTTTTTTAATAAGCATTATCTTGTCGAATATTGCAGATAATTGCACCATGTTCTTTTTTTCTCCTTTTAAACTTCTTACTTTTCACCTTTTTATAATTGAGAATTTTTACTCAATTGTCCCTACAAAAAGGAAGACCTCCTTTTCTCATGAAAATCCCTCCCACTGAAAAAAATTACATGAAATAATTCGCATTTAATTTTCATAAATTTTCAAACTGCAGATATTATTGTTGCTTGTTCGCATGCTGATCTATTTTTACACGGGACTTTTTAAATTTGGTATATTTATTCCTTATTTACTGTAGATAACGGTGCCCGTACTTCAGGTTTCTTGGATCAGGGGCTATCCAGATAAAAAACCTGTAAAACAGGAGGTGAGGCGCTACTTTAATTTAATTTTCTGATTGCGTATAGAAAAGAAACCAGAAGTTGTGCATATTAAGCTTTCAAGGTTACGCAAAATCTAAAATATAATTATAGAATGCTAGGTGTTCATTACTCACATGGACGATGCAATGCGTCTATAGGAACGTTTGTTGTGTTTGTAGATCATCAGCAGAGGCATTTGTAGGAACTGGTGGGGTGGTATAATACCCTATCTTCTGAATTGCTGACCACTAAAAGCCACAAAATAAACTTTTCCGTGGAAATGATATGGAATAAAGGGTTTTTAAATCGTAGTGCTTAACAATGGAGTAAGAATATTTAATTCAGTAATACTATTTATTAACCAAATCTGTTGCTAATACTGTAATTATAATTTTATTTACAGAATTCTAAATAATGAAGAAAATGATAGATAAATGAATTTTATAAATGAACGATTTTATATTGCTTTTACTACATACATAGTATAATGTATATGAAAAGTAATATGATGGAGTCCACGTTTCAAACATCCCTGAAATCGGACCAATTCGTTTTCGAGATGACGTGTGTAAGTGTGTGTATGCGAGTGTGTGGTACGATATAACGAATGAATATAGCATTTAGTATAATTAGTAAGATCTGTGAATACTGGAATTCAGTTGATTTTAAACTTGATTCAACGTCTAAAAGACTCGAAATTTTCAAATGAATTTTTGCAAACATCATTAAAATATCAAGACATTCAATACTGTTAAATAAACAATCATTATGTACATATTTTTTCACTGAACTTCATTAAGGTGTATTTTGTACCGCTTTTTAATTAATGTAGGGCCAAATTGGCAAAAGTGTCGCCGAATTGACAAAAATAACGCAAAAGTTACGAAAATGACACCCAGTTGATGAAATTATAATTAACTTTTTTTGATATAATGGAGTTTATTGTTAAGAAGATATTAGAAATATTTCCAATTCCCAAGTTAGATTTGCACGAAATATAAGTTATTTTAGTACTTCAAAATAACTTTACATGTTGTCATCTAGAAAAGCGTCAAATATCAGTATGCTTTACAACGTTTACTTTTGTTTCCATACATTAATTTCTCATTCTTTAACTGCTTACTGCTGCGGGATAGGCTGATGCGATAATTTCTTTCAAACTTAATTTAGCACTTCCATTTTGGCTTTTGCTGATGAAACATATTTTAATTTACAACTGATTTATCAAAGGGGTCGGTCTATTTTATTCTTTAAATTCGAGTGAAGATAATTTTATATTGAGAGAAAAGAAATCTATCATTTAAAGAAAAAATTTAGAAATCATAAAATGAATAATACATAAAGAATTTGTATTATTCATCTTATGACTATACCCATTTGTATATGATTATACTGATTTGTTATATTCATTTAATGAATACTTATATTGTTCCCAAAATATAATGCAAGTTGTCAAACTAAAAATATCCCTTTTTCATAAAATATTACCAAATGATATTTGGGGTCTAGACAGACCCTGCCTGAATGGGGATGTTTGACAAGGCTACTTATTCGAAGTTAATTCCATATTTCAGAAAACGCAACAGAAAATAGTAAGCATCTCTAACATTCAATTTAAATCTCAATCAATTCACCGCTACTCTACAGCGAGCTGTCGTCATATATTCTTAAAATATAATGATCTCAATGGTATTTCTAAAAAAATGTTAATTTTATGCTTCTTATAAACTTGATATACATACGTATCTTATAAAATTACATTTATTAAACACAACAATCTCACGAAGACGAAATGCATCATAATTCGCCCATTTATAGAGATTCGCATGAAGTTCTTTTTCTTTTCAATAATAAAATTTTGGTTCCATATTTCATATATTAATGTTCAGTTATTTTTAGACGCATATAGTAACTAATAAGCAGCTTTTATATAACATCTTGCGCTTCCAGTCAATGCATTGAAATCCCCGATTGCATCAAATAGTTATAATATATTTTTTTGTATTTTCTACGAATATCAATATAAGTTTTAAAATTTTCATATTTGGACTGTTGTGAGGAATCAAACCACTTATCTGACAATAAAAATTCACATTTCATTTCCAATTTTATACCATATGCACTTATTACCCTGAAGAAAGACACATCAAAAGAACTTACCATTTTGTTCCATGAGATTCTCTATCAGATGAAATTGAACATCAACGAACAGTGTCAGCAGAACTTGCTACAATAGGATATGGCAAAAATATACTTATGTTAAGCCCCAATAGTTTGATTTCAATTTGCTAAAAGTCTTCAATGAAGCAATCTGAACGCTCTGGCTGCTTAACCAGTTCAACTGGCCGATCTGACTGGCAGACAGTTCTGAACACATTAAAGTGTCTGTGCCATACGTCATCTTGTAATTCTGTCACTTATTTTTATTTGTATTGGCAACTTCAGAGGACAAATTGTAAACATGGAGCAGTCCATGAAATGTTTAAAAATATTTCTTTCGTGGTGTAGGCAAATTTGAAGGTATGTTACTTTTCATTTTTTTATATATGAACGGCAATTTTTGCTTAATACTTAATATTTTTGTTCAGCACTGAGTTATATACACATCGTATTAATGATTTATTTTTCAGTTATTGTCAATACGCAAATACGAATAAATAAATGACGAACAATACCAATATGTTCAGTGATCAATGAAAGCTTATAAATTCAGTTATAGATTTATTTCAATATCGGGGCAACAGAGGAGGGGGGAGGGGGCCAAACTAACTTCAAAAGTCTTTTACGTTTCAATTAAGGAGGGAAAGATGATGCCATTGAAAAGGGCCAAAGGTAATGACAGGCAAGAGCTCGCCCAGTTAAATAAGAAGCTTTTTGGTCAATACCCAAATCGCGATTATTGATAATATACTATTTTTTTTTCATTTAAAATCATATTTAATTTTAATAATATTTTTACACACACACAAAAATAGGTGCAGAACTTTTCTTTTCGCCCAGCCTATAAATAACTGGATCAGATTGTGAAACGCTTCTGAAATAAAATGTAAAAAGCAGACGATTGTTTCGAAATGACTTCGAAGTACTTCAGCGCAAAGAAGGTCAGAACTGACAGAACTCAGTCCATCCAAGCCCTACCCCATTGAGTGGTGACTCCGCACTCTATGACCTACCACTAGGTGGCACTTTCATCCTGGGTTCTGTATTTGAACCCTTTTGCTTGCACAGTATGGCAAAGCTCTCATTTGGCGTTCAGCTCTGGCCTCATTCGCTACTGACGAAGAAATTCCGGCATGTTCACCCGTTTTTCACATTTTATTTTCATGTTATTTTATGGTGTGGTCTAGTCAGATAAAAATATAATTTAATAAAATTTAATTTAATAAATTTAGAAAGTAAATGTCGGAATGCTTCTAACGGTAATAACGCAGTATTGTAATTTCCAGATTTTTTAAGACAGCAGGTTATGCCATTTAAAAAGTCTTAAGAAAAATTGAAGCAGAAGTAAATTAAATAATGAAATTAATATATATACAGTAATGTTATTTTCATGTGCGACATTTATACGGTATACGGGATTTACAGTTACTTATTTATAGGATATATGCAATGCTTTTGACAACGATTTATTTCCAGAATGCATTGAATGTCGATGTTGTTGCAAATAACTGATATATTTGTCTTTTTCTGTGATGAATCTCTCGTGGCTGAAAAACAATCTTTACAAGTAATCATTCTTATTAATTGAAAGTTCACTATATATACTACAATATATATACTACTTTCATATAATCTTACTTTGGCGACATATTTGGCGAATTGTTGCCAACTTAGCGACTTTTAAAACTCCGAAAACAGTGATGATTGATTTAGAATTTCCCAAGTTAAGCAAGTCCTACAAGATCTTCCCACAGAGAGTAAAATGAGGACTGTCCTTTCTCGGAGAATAGTTGTACATGAAACGAATGAATTGAAATGCGACATCCTCAGTGTTTCGAGAATACAGTCGTCAGATTAATGAATAAGCTGAACATTTAATGTTAGTTTTATGGTATCTGGCGGACATTTTTTGGCTTCGTTAGTTGTCCAGAGATTCGAACTCATCTTTGTATCATGCGAATATTCCTACAATTCCAGATTCGTCAAAAATATCTGTCCACCAATCCTGATATTGTAATCTGCCATAAGTCTCAGACAGAAGCACAATGGGCTACGGCTCCCAAATATACATGTTGTCGATACCGTCATTTTGACTCCCACCGGTCTTACAATGGATCGACATCCGGTGAAATGCTAACCATGGAGGCTCAATTTCCTTGGAGAAATGAAAGGGTAGACATTTTTGATATTGTGACGTCAAAAATTGGAGATATTATAAGAGTATATTATAAGAGTCTTATAAAAATACAGGTAAAACAATGTATGTGATGAGACGAGATAACGGTGATATTTTCATGCCCATGTAAGATCGCACGGTATAAGTAAACATATTTAAGTAATATACACGGTTTTTATTACATATTATTAATGTTGTTTATCTATGAATTAGAAATCCAGGCACTTTGTACAAAATGCAGATTGTACTTTTAAGTAACAGGGTGCCAGTCAATGAATGGGCGATGGAAGACCTTCTAACGAAACAATATAATAAAATGGGTTCATTATAATCGAATAATTAAATGCCTTTGAAAAATGTTTACTTTCAAATACCTAGCACCGGACAATTTTGATCAAATGAGATCCAAACCGGAACTCCCAACTGGTAGAAAATGAATGTTCAGGATCATATGACGAGGTAGCAGATCCCACAAGCATACTCGTATTCATTTCCGGAATGCAGGCCCGGTGATTTGGATTTGAAATGTTGGTCAAACAGAATCTTTTAGTCTCAAGGTCTCAAGGACGGGGTATACGGAGTACCCAGGAGGGGAAAGGATTCCCCCCTTTAAACTCCGGGCGGAGAGAAAAAAGAAGTACTAAGAAAAAGAAGCATAAGTTAAGAGAGACATCAGAGCTTTGCTTGGGGGGATGGCGACGATCGAAGTCGAGCCCCACGCCAAGTCTTACAGAAGGGGAAAGGTATGCTAGAGCCCAAGCAGGCACCTAGCGAGAGTAAAAAGGAAGGGAGGGGGAAACGTACATAACAAAAAAGGAAATCGGCTCGTCGATAAATCGCGAACTCCCAAATGCTAGGGAGGGCCACGGAGTTAGCAAGAGTTCATAATAAAAGGGGGAGAGCAGATATAAAACAATGCTAGACGAGCCGTCTCCGCTTAGGAGGCCAAAGAAAAGCATCCATTGTGCGGCGCCCCACCAACGTCCAGGAGCGCTTTTGCGCCTTAGGGTGTGTCGGGTTATACCGCGGGATACTGTCTAGCGTGGAATTATTTACTCTACTGAGATCTCTGAAAAAAATTTGAGAAAGTTTTTGAATGTAGTCTAAAAAAGGCCTAATATTGAGATCTCTGTGCAGAACTTCAAGCCGGACGTAAGTTGGAAACCTGAGAAACATACGAAGTGCTTTATTTTGCATAACTTGAAGCTTCCGTAGGTGAATCTCAGCTGCGGTTCCCCAGACCGGGGATCCGTACGTCATAATTGGACGTATGCAGGACTTGTACAGCAATAACTTATTTCTCGTTGACAGGCAGCTGTTTCCAGCCAAAAGGGGGCGAAGCTGGGCCAGTGCAGACTTCACTTTCTGACAGATGTTAGAAATATGAAGTTTCCAAGTGAGATTGGAATCCAAGTACACACCAAGGTACTTGTAGTTAGTTTGCCAGGGAATCGGTTCATCGTTCAGAGTTAAGTTAGTGGAGGGGGTTCGGCGAGGGGATGGGTAACTGACGGCGGCACACTTGTTGACATTCACTTTGATTCTCCAGTTAGTCAACCATTGCGTCAACGTGTCGAGGTAAGATTGAAGAGTTTCGTGCACGACATGTGTATGCTTGTGTTGTGCAATCAGGGCTGTGTCGTCGGCGTACAGGCCTAAGGTGACACCGGGGAAACGTGGAAGGTCATTAATGCACAGGTTGAACAATTTGAGGCCGACAAGAGAACCTTGAGGGACCCCACTGAGTATATTCCTGGGGGAGGAGAGAGAGGAGGAAACTCTTATCGCGAAGCTACGCCCCGTTAGGTAAGAGTGAAGAATTTTAATGAGATGAGCAGAAAAATGTAGAACGATTAGTTTAAAGAGGAGCCCGGATATCCAGACCTTATCAAAGGCTTTTTAGATATCCAGGTAGACAATAGTGGTGTTGAGATGCTTGGCGCGAGCCTCATGTATGAGTTCCACAACCCTAAGCAGTTGATGCTGCGTAGAGTGTCTACTCCTGAACCCATATTGCTCAGGAATAATGACGTTGTTAAGGCTGTAGAACTCATCCAGGTGCTGCATACCAAGACATACTCGAATATTTCAGAAATGCAGGAAAGGAGAGAAATAGGTCTATAATTAGAAGGTTCAGAATGGTTGAGGCCGGGCTTGGGGAGAGGGGCTACAATTGCCACCTTCCAAGCCCGCGGAAAGTAATTTAATTTAATGAGCTGATTAAAGAGATAGACAAGATACTGAAGATAGAAATTAGAGAGGTTTTTGAGCATGTTAGTAGAGATCTGGTCTCTCCCAGGGGCTTTGTTACTCTTGAGTTTTAGAATATAGGGGGTGATGTCAGGAAGTTCAAGTTTGCTGAGCGTGTTTGGAGAAGGTGTGGAGATAAATTGTTCAACCGTGGGCTCCACCAGTGCAACCGTCCGGGGATCGATTACATTGTGGTGACGTTCAAACTGACTTCTAAGACTGTCTGCAAGCAGTTAAGCCTTCTGTGCATTTGAAATTGCCCTGCAGTTTGGGCCATTAAGGGCCGGTATGTAAGTTTTCTTCCTACGAATACGTGAGGTTGCCCTCCGAATGGTATTGTCCTGAGTCGTTAGGGACTCAACATAGGTGTTCCATCGTGCACTAGAAAAAGCCTTAATCCGTGAGCGAACTTGTGCTCTGAGGAAGTTCAGCTCACGTTTAAGGTCAGGATCTCTACTGGCCTGCCACTCCTTGCGGATGCGATTTCTTCCTCTGATCAAATCTTGTATACCCGGGGGAAGCTTGTAGTGACTGACCTTGGCTGTCCTGGCCCTCGAGGATGCAGAGTAGGTTTCTCGAAGCATATTTTCGAGATTTTCTATCTCCGCATCCGCGAGGTCCGTGTTCCAGTCCGAAGTATCAGGGAGAGGGCGCTGATTACGACGAAGAAGATTTTTAAACTTTGACCAGTCGGTCTTAAGTTTAGCGGGGACGTTAAGAGAAAAGTGATTAAGTTCTAGGGTATACAAGATGGGGAGATGATCAGAGGGGAGCTCGTTAACAGCTTCCATGTGATACGTATAGGGGATGTTGCTGGTGATAGCAAAGTCTATAACATTATCTAAGAGGGTGGGGTCACCTGGGGCTATGACATCAAAGTTGTTCTCATCGGTCCAGCGTTTTACGCTTTGGCCGCGAGGATTCGATGATGGACAGCCCCAGGCTTGGTGTTTAGCGTTTAGGTCACCAGCAACTATCACATGGGGGGAAATTTTGAAGAGGGTTTAAAGGTCATTAATACTCAAGCCTGTATTAGCGCAAGTGTGTGGCAGGTACACAGACGCAATGGTGATAACTGGATTGGCAGGCAGGTTCACTTCGACCACGGTGACCTCTCCGGTTCGGAGAGGGGGGAGGGGATACGGCTGTGTGGCAGATTGGATCGCACGTAGATAGCAGTGCCACCGCTAGATCGATTGCTAGTACGAGGCCTGTCGTCATTGTAAAGATCGTAGTTTGCAATCTTGCAGAGATTTCCTGGGCTGAAGTGGGTCTCTTGGACCAAGAATAAGTCTAAGTTATTTGCTGTACAGAAGTCCCTAGCCTCATTGATTTTACCTCTAAGTCCATTGGCATTCTATATGCCAATGGTGAGATCCTTCAAGTTCCTAATTAAACAACACATGGCCGAAAAAAGGGGGGTTAATTTTTGCAAATGAGGGCACTTACACCCTCGAAAAGAATTGAGATTTTGTCCATCTCGGTTAGAGCGGACCGAAAATGGGGGAGAGCCTTCTTAATGGCCTCGCTAACAATGGCAATTCCATACTGCTCACCAAATCTAAAAGCTAAATTTAGAAAATCATCTTGAGTGTCGGATTTCTTAGTGGGTGCTCTGCTAGGGGCCGACGTTTTTGGTGTGACCACAGGGGTCTTTTCGACGACCTCTCTACGTCCATCCATGACAGCGGCATAAGACCGCTGTGGGTCAACGAACTGTTGAAATCTGGAATTTTGAGAGGCCGGAGCACGGTACTTTGGGAACTTAGGGCAGTTCCTAGAAGAAGCAGGGTGGCTTCCACCACAATTTGCGCATACGCAGGGCGTATCGAAAGTTTTGGTACACTCCTTCGTAACCGGCCACCCAATTTATTACTCTAAGTCTTCGGACGAGTCGGTTGGTCTGGGCTTTCGACACTCCTTCGTAAGATGTGCCTGCGCACATTTTACACAGCGTGCTGGCAGATGGCAATTTTGGCTCGCATGTCCGAAAGCTTGGCATCGGAAACTCTGGCTAACTTGTTTTCTTCGCCGGTACCTCTCAACTGTGACCTCGGTATACATTAATTTAGTTACTTCATATCTTTTTTCATTATCCGGGGTCTTCTGCAGCTGTACGTAGAACAGCGGCATATTTACTCGCTTGGATTTTGGTCCGCGCGCCAACTGCGTGACGCTGAGTGGCTTAAGACTCAAAAACTCAAGTTCCGATTTAATGTGCTCTGTCCTCGTACAGATGGGAAGCCCCCTGATAACGACTTGCATAGGTTTGTCTTCGTTGAGCAAGTACGATTTAAATTCCAGATTTCAATCAATGAGGAATCTTTGTATTTGTCTGTATTCCTCCGAGCTGCTTACGTTTACTTTTAAAAAGTCACCAGAATTAGTGAGTTTAGCACTCATACTAGGGGCTATCTCTTTCAGGTCTTTTAACAGGTTGTGGCACTCGGTGGTCACCACGATGAAGTAGGGAGGGGGCGGCGCTCCTTTTTAGGTGCGTCCATAATCATTTCGTCCAAGTCTTCTGCATCAGGTGCAGGTATGTCCACATCATTATTATTTACATTAGAATTTTGGAGAGGGGCGGGGGAGTTCGTTATCAGATTTGCATAACTAAGGCTGGCAGTGTGCCTTTTGGGGGTGAAACTGAAGCCCTCATCATCAATAAGCTTGTGCTTTTTAGAGATTGAGCTAGCAACAATATTTTCAGAATCAGAAACCGTTTTGAGCTGGCTGACAAGAGAGGAAGATTGCAAAATAACTACCGGAGAAGGTCTCCGACAGGTTTCACCATATTGAGGCAGTCTGTACTTGGCGAATAACTTGTCCATCTTCATTTTTTGCTTTTGGAGCCTGGCCTTTAGCTGTAGCGTCTCCTCGGGATCTTTTCACCTTCTTAATTCCATATCGAGTTCATTGAAGACAGCCCTCATATCACTTGCTTCCATTTTGGCATCGCTCAGCGATAAGTCTTGATTTCCGTTCCCATGCTGTGGAACTCCCTTGTCCAGGGGGTGCGGCAGCGGAGGGAATTCCGCGGCTTCTTTCATCTCCCCTACGATACAGGCAGATGGTTTGAAGGTCGCACGATAACGGTAAAAAGGTCACGCAGGTAGCGGCGAAAGGGCCGACGGTCACGTAGGCTAGCAGGAGCACAGTAGAAAACGTCCTCACCCTTCGAAGTCTAAGCTTCGAGTCCAGAATCTTTTAGTCATGATATATGTCGGACGAATTCAAAAGCTTTAAAGCCATCAATTCAAACATTTTTAAAACTATATCCAAATCCTACCTGCATCCAAAACGATGACAATCCTCCGACCTTTAATGGAGTGTAACTTTTATTTCGATAGATTGATGGAGTGTACCTCCTACAATTTATTTCGATAGCATCTTGGAACAAAACTACAAGATACGAGAAATTTTGGAGACATTTCTGCGACCAATTAGCCGCTTCCACTCTTTGTAGAAACGTTGTCCGGGGACACCACTAGGAGGTGGGTTGCAGAAATAATCCCCGTGGGCCACACCGCCCTTAAGTTCCCGATGTTGTTGGGAACGTAGTTCGGTGTGTCATCCGGAAAGATGGTAGGCCAGGTATGTGCTTCAGTTGATAAGAAGCTGGTGAAGATGGCTCGAAGGATGATGACATGGAGTAATGCGATGGAAATGGAGGCATGCGATGGAGGTTGATGATGAGGATACGCGATGGAGGTTGATGATGAGGATACGCGATGGAGGCCGTTAATGAGGGAACGCGATGGTTTGCAAGAGAAACAAGATAGTGAGAATTGATGAAGAGTGATGAAAACTCTTCAAGGTTGAAGACGCAGAACCTGACCCACAGTTGTTTTGGAACTAAGGATTGATGCAGTGTCTGAAATGAGAAACTCAAGAGAAGTAGTAAGAATAGCAAAATGGTTATAAATACAAATCACATAAAATATACAACAAAAGTTATAAAACACTTAAAATATATATCTTCTGGGGCAGATCCACAGGTTACAAAGACTGTCCATTTTTTCCTGAACCAGTCACGAGCAGGTTTTCTTCTGCTTCTTTTTTCTTTTTGCACTATGTCTTTGCACGCCACTTGAGGAGAACCCGTATCGTATCTTTAGCTGCTTCCAGTTCCACCAGAAAACTATGATTGTAGTAGATAATTTTTCTTGGAAAGACCTGCTTCTGGTTTTGTTGGTGTGAACATCTGTTTTTAAGAACAGAGTTCCGCTGTCTTCTTTCGAGACTGGTTCAGGAGCTGATGTGAAGGCAACAACTGTGGTCTTCAGCCACTTCCTGTCCTTGATGGCCTTCTTTTAATTTTCTTCTGGACCTGCGTGTGCGCAGTTTGGAGTCTCCCCTTCTAACTTGCTTGATCTGCCGACACTTGGTTTGCTGTCGTGCTAAAATAAAATTGTATAAATTAAGTTAAATACTTAAAAGCATTGAGCAAATCACCATAAACACCCATTTGAACAGATTATGCGTACCTTGACCGATGCAGATAGGAACTCGCGCTCCTGGGCCAAGGCGATCTTGGGACTTCTATGTGGATGGAGTTGCAAATAAGTTCCGTGCAGCTGTGCACTCAGAGTCTGAAATTGGAGCTCCAGGGAAAGCAGATCTAATGAGGGGTGGGAAACCTTCCGGCTGCAAACACAAAAAAAAATTATTATGAAACAATTCACAATAATATTGTTCAAAATATAAAATTTTTTATTAAAAGTTTTATCTTCTAGGAATTAAAAATTTAGAAATAGAAAAGGAAATCAAAACTAAATTAGATTTTGTGTGAAAAATGCTGAGAAATAAAGTTCATTCTTTTCACTAATTTACTGTAGTAAGTTTCTTCTACGTGAAAATAAAAATTTTTATTACAATAATTTTTTCCCGAAAGACATGGTAATAATTAGCAGGATACTTGAAAAAGATTACAAGGCTAAATGTCTCATGAATTATTTATCGTAGATCCTTAGAGACCCTCACTAAATAGATATCCAATTAGATCTCCAATTAGATCCTCCAAATAGATCTCCAATTTAAGAAATGCTTTAATTTAAAGTAGACTATTATCAGGTGTAAATTTTGAGAATGTGACTTCTTTTAGTTAAAAGTACAAAAGGTAAATTATACAGAACGCTGAGAAAAATATTCATAATTATAAAAATATTTTTCATAGTTAATCAGTAATATCAGTTTCTCAGTCCCATCAGTAAAATAAGAAAGTTTCAGGGTCATACGACCGAAAGTCACCAAGACACCATTAATTAAAATTTTCGACGAGTAATTGGAAACTGCATAAAACTTTTGCTGAAGATAACTGTGGAGATGTAGGGCTGTCATAGTAATTTTTATGTAAATAAATTCACTTTTTGTACGACCATTAAAATATGTTTTCCCCGTTTCGTTGGTTGAGGTGAACGTGATTTAAGTCCTATAACTTTGATAATCATAGTCCTATAATTTTGACAATGTCCTATAACTTTAACTGACTCGTATATCCAGATGTAATTATTTTAATGCCCTAAGTACATTTATTTTCACTTAACATATATATTAATACTCAATAGAAGCCATGCGTTCAAAGAATAGTTTTAAATAAATCCTTGTCATGTCGTAAGATTTTGATGGAGATGCCGCCACAAACATTCCAGCTACATTCAGTGGATGACTCACATGGGAATAAATTCATATCTTTGTCGGATAATAAGCGGATAAAGAGCCCAAAAACAAGGTTTGAGTTGATCGTGTTTGCGAAGTGGTTATCAACTGATTTAAACGCTTCTGTGAAGAGAAAAATCGGAAGGAATTTGATCCTAATTTATTTAATTATTTGAACTTTACTTTGAATCTGGCTTGACCTACATTAGTGATTATCATTATTTATTCTAGTATTAAAATAATTCGACTTTATTTATCCAACTGAGATTTAGATGATACGAACTATACGATTTCAAACCACATCTTCTGCTATTGTTACAAAATCTGTTACAAGACTTAAATTTTGTATTTGAATAAATATAGTGATGAAAAACAGAAACAAATCTAACTTTACAGATTTATAACCACAAAATCAAAACATTAAATGGGACCCTACTTCTGAAAGCATTGTCAACACGGATAATATAATTTACCAAAAATTGTCTCTTATCTGCAGCGCCGGGAACAGCAAGGGGTGAATATTCTTCACCCAGCTTTCCACGGGGTCCTGGCAAATCTTTGAAGTCAGGTGTCTGGTGAGACAATTGAATGCCAAGATGCCGAAGCACCAGACATCCATTTTCTCTCCATCTTCCGCGACACGTGGGTCCTGGGTGAGACAGGCTTCTGGAGGACGATACAAGAGCGGAACTCCGTACCTAAAAATAATTCAACAATAATAGATGTTTGTTAGTAGACTGCGATGAAATAAAAATTTATATTTGAAATTAGTGAAATTTTTCTAAAAATTATACGAGATTTATAAAAAAAATAATTACTACGAATCAAATATTTTATAACGTAAAGTACATTTTTGATAAAACATATTTCTAAAAAAAATTATTTTTCCATATGTATGTTAAGAAATCTTATACATATATTTTATAAAGTCCAACGAAACTAAAAATTGAAATTTTTGCTAACAGAATTATACCAAACATTAATGTGCTTTAATTAAATTATGCACATTTGAAAATAAATTAGAATTATGTTTATTTACAAACTTTAATATTCCTTATACAATGAAAAACGTAATTTTTTTTTTAAAAAACCACTGAAATTAGCATATTCCTATGCTCGCTCGCCCCTGAACGATTTATGTTTTTGCTGTGAATGAAAGCTTCGAAATGATTTGGCGTCTAATCTGTGATTTTGTTAGATATTATTATAATGATAATATCACTTGACTTGAGTACCATTCCAAGTAGGGATTTCGACTCCGATGACAATATACCTTACTTTCTTCATTTTGCACAACGTAGGAAAAGTAGATCATTTCTGGAATGTTGCTTAAAATACATGAAGTTAAAACTAGGTATAAATGACAACACAAGGAACTTGAACAGTTTTTGTTCATATCTCTGAATAGTGCATAAATTTTAGCTTAGTAAATATCCAGTAAAAAAATTAACTACAATTTTAGATTTTAACAAGAAAGATCAATCATGCATAACCATTGATTATGAACAGTTTCCAACTGAAATAGAATTTCATTTCAAAATCTGGAAAATGTGATATATTCAGTGGTGATATCTTTTACATTATCACAGTACTACAGTAATTAATTATTCTTAAATATTTAAAACTTCATCGAAATATAAATCGTTTGATTCTCTATACAAAATCAATGAATATTTCATTCATATAACTTGTATTCCAGACTCCAGAGCTAAATAATTTTGCGTGAAAAAAATTCAACAATTCTTATATAACTCACCTTATAATCGCATGAGATATTTGCATAAGTTAAAATTAGGCTTCGTTGTAGAAATAATAAAAGTTTATTGATCATTTAAAATCACAACAATTGTAATTGCGTAGGCATGGAATTTAGATACACAGATGATACACGGATAATATATATGTGTGTGTGTGTGTTTGTATTCAAATTATTGGAATAGTGCCGAAGATCGGAACTCGAATTTTCGAAGGATCTACACGTTTTAGGACTTCTAGAACACGAAAAAACTATTTTTAGGGAGACGTCTGTGTGTGTAAGGGTGTGTCTGTGAGGATATTGTATCCAATCTAACTAAAAAATTAATGGATCGAATTTCTTAAAATTTCGTAAGTATTTTGTGGGATACCCTGATGTTCATTAGATTTTAGTACAATTCGAAATAAAAGAATCTGCCTTCTTTGCGAAATGGCCGGCAAAAATTGCCTTTATCCACTCTAGCTAATAACTAATGGACCTAATTTAACAAAATTTGGTAAATAAATCACTTGTAGGTTATTCTGGTACGTATCGGGAAAAAGGAACGGGCTGTTTTTTCGAAATGGTCCTCAAAAATCGTTAAATATAAAAATAAAAGACTACGGCCAGCTTTAGCAAAAGAAACTTACCTCCTGACAGCCGTCTTGCTGTTGTCCGGGAACGTGAAGTCACACAAAACAGCTCCCGAAAAGCAATCGATTGTCGGCCTTGACATCTAAGTGGTAAAGCTCCTGAGAATGCAAGTAGTTCAGACCACTGATGATGCCACTCAACCAAAACTTCATCCATCGGAGCGCCGGGGCTTGACCATTGAATCCTGGATTTTCAATCACATACCAATGGATCCCTAAAAAGAAGGAGTTATAAATAAATCTACATGTGGCCACCAAATAACTCTAAGAAGTAATAAGATATTTGGATGTTGCAAAGTGGGCCACCTTTCCAGGTATCCTGAGGCTAAATAGTTTCATTGCGACGAAATCTAAGAACTGGGTTCTTCTGATGACACGACGGCTCAGTAAGTTCCTTTTCCCAGCAACCTGAAGTTCTTCAATCCAAAATCTTGCTGCAGAGTGACGCAGGCGAAATCCATCAGATCCCTTCTGTAGGCATCTTCTGTAACTTCCCCTTTTTTCAGTAACTGCTTTAAGTGATCCATAGTTGATCAAAATGGGTTCTTTTCAGCCGTAAAATAAGTATCGATGTCATAATTGTAATGCAATACATAATTAAATAAAAAGTCTGTAATGAAACAAGTTATTAAGTCCGTTGCTCGGGATCAGGAGATTGAATTAAACTTTCTAATGCCTCCTTCAAGAAAGTAGGCATATAAAATTTAAAGAATTAATAGAAAGTTTTGTTTTCACGAGCAGCAATTTTATATATTGTGAGGATGTGAATACTTGAATACTAAAATTAAATTAGGTTGAAAATTCAATGCAGAAAATCTTTGTCGGGAAGATTAGAATTTTCGAGAGAGAGGACGACCTCCATTTCAAGTCATTTATCAATTTGTTCCTAATTTCAATCTAATCATATGGCAGTTCGTTCAATTGATATTGAGGAGTTAAATACATTAAAAGAGATTCAACATTGATTGGTAAAAGAGGTCGATATAACAGAACTTTTCGGAGTCTACAAGGTACTCTGTGATAAATTGCGTAAGACGAATGAAGATTTGGAAGTCGTTCAAATTCATACTTTATATTCGATCTTTACACTAACTTCAAACAACATAATTTCAAACCATTTTCCATATACCAATGCATTACAGAATTTTCACACCGGTGTTCCATTCTATGCAAAATTTTAAATCTAAAATATTCCTAACTTTGAGCAGCTAAAATCTACACAGCGTTATGCATCTTTCACATGCTGTTAGTTCTAACTAAAAGATTTCTAGTAAAGTTTTTAATAAACAAAATATCATTCGTTTAAATTTCTAAATAAATAAAAATATTTTTGATAGAAAGTCTAAGCAAATAAAATTCGTTTTAGAAAATTATAAAATTGAACACATTATTATTAAAAAAGTTCAGAAGGTAAGCAGGGGAAGACATACTGTATCGGTCAGTTTTGTTACTATCTATTTAGTTTCACTAGTTCGATGGAATTTGAAATTAAAACTTTTACAAGAATGTAAAACGTCGTTTATGACGAATTAATGTCCAGATCGTATAGTGTAGCATGATGGTAGAGAGTATTTGATCGTTGTAGAACGGATTGTCACAAATTGGACAAGTATCAGCTTTTCTGGGTTGTAACTAAAACACAAAAATTTATCCTACCTGATGACTTAACGATTAAATTCAAAATAAGAGAAATCGTTCACGATATGAGAAATAGATGGCGCTGTCTATCCATTGACTTTTTTTCGCGCGCCATCTTTTGCGAAGTTTCTGAACTATTTCTCTTAGGAGCAAATCAATCTAGGAGAAATAGTTTAAGAGATGATAAATAGATGGTGCTGTACTTAGTTCTCTAAGTATTCTATCTAACTATTTTCTAGCTATTTATATACGACTATGTTCACTTATGAATTTGACTTTTGTATATCATTAATTTTAAGCACAATCGTTTAATTAATAACAGTTTAATTAATATAAATACAGACACATTAAAAAACTGTTCATGTGTATCGAAATACATACTCTATTTTTAAATTCATATTAAAGTTCAATGACGGTTTAATTTTGACAAAAATGTGATTCGTAATGAGAATTGAATGTATAATAAAAGGAACATTTCACTGATGTTTTGAAAAGAGTAATATTCAGAGATTAAAACTCGATTCTTTGTATTTTTCAGAAAACAAAATATCTCAAAATAATTTTTCTAGCTAGGAAATGGAAGAATTTTTTTGTTTACTATCAAGGTTAATATTTTAAACGAATATGACATTTACTAAGTGTTTTAAGAAATTTTGAACCCGTTTCAGGAGGATGTGAAAACTTATAATAGCTAATCAAATGCATTACTCAAATGCATTTATTAAAAAAGTCACATGCAAACAAAAAAAATTATTAACTGTGTGAAATATGTCATTTTTTATATGTGTGTGACAAAAAAATTTGGCGACAAATTTAGCAAAATATTACCAATTTAGAAGTATTTCACCCCAAAAATTACAAAAAAAACCCCATCAAAATTGCAAAAATGACGCTAAATTAGGAAAAGACCCCAATTTGATGAATTAATTATTACAATATTATAATATAAGGACTATATTACTTATTGCGGATACTGTCAATATTGCTAACTAATTGTCAATTTAAAATTACGCGAACTGTAAATTAATGGTGTACTTCGAAATATTTTAACAGGTTATCATTCGTAAGAGCGTCAAATGCAAAATTAATCGTTAAAAACATTGCGTGCTGTATCTTATGCATCCTCTTTTCAATGTGAAAGAAGTAAATTCATCGCACTATATATAGGATGAGACATGTGCTGCAACATAGGATTTTTTTTTTAATGTGCAACCCGTTTTAAACGTTAGTAGTTGGGGAATATTAAGGATTAAAGAAATATACTTCAAAGTTTAAATATAGATATACTCAAATAGATATACTCAATTATATAACTTATAAATTACTTACGTCACGGAAAGCGTTACAAAGCTTATATCATAGTTGCATATAGATCGTAAACAAAATTTAAATTTTTAACGTTTAGAAAGTAAAGTTTTTGCCTAAATGATTTTTTTAGAACAGAAAGATATTTCAAAATATACTCAATTTTGCATATTTTGAAATACTCATTACGTATCAAATATATACAGTCTATTTTACCGCAACCGTTTACATTACCGTTACATTCTAAAGAAATATATATTTGCGTAAAATTTCAAACAGATAAATACGAGCAAGAAATTATGGGATTTAAACTAAAATTTGTATAAATAACATTTAAAAAATAAGTAAAACATTACATCATTTAGACTCAAATACTTTAGTAAGATAAGATCTGTAAATGAATCTGTGAATGAAGTCGTTCTTTAAATATAATTCTCAGCTTTTGAACTTCAAGATGCTTGCAGCTCGATAGTCCAGGCTCGAATGAGTCACTCTGAGGCTCTGACGTTTATATATACCCGTATGAAATATTTTATTGTTGCCATTTAAATAAATTAAACTTTTACACTTTGAATTCAATGTGTTGGAATTAAATCTCGTTTCCACGGAATTCAGAATCGTAAAGTAATATTGCATTGAAATCATATTATAAAGCATATCTATAACGATTTTCATTTCCACGGAGGCGAGAACAAAATCTATAGTGAAAGAAAATATCATAATACTGTAAAACGCCGTTTATTCGTAAATGTTTTGATTTTCAAAGCATTTTATTGTTTTGTGCATAAAATAAAATGAAATTTTGCTACATTTTTCTCCCAGTTATGTTTTTGTATTTGTTTTTATAAACTCGCATCTGATATTTGTACACAATTGGGCCATTAAACTGGTAAGGTAACAGTAAACAACATTTTTGTAAGTAAGGTAAGTAAACAACATTTTTGTCGTTTTTGCTTATTTCATTCGTCGAATTCAATAAAAGAATCGCGCATAAATGATACTTGAGCCAAAAATTATGAGAACAAGAAGATTTTAAGCGCTAACGTTTATACATATGCGCTCCTAAAAACAAAGTAGCCTTTCCTGACACAAGGGGTTTTTCACTCATCGCCCTTGTAATAACATAGACGACCTTTAAATCAAATATTAAAGACATCAAAAAACGTTTAAAAAAATCTGATTTGGTCAACAACTTGGGGATCACACGACCCTTTACAGAATGTATTTCCTTCTTTTACAATGGAGGGAATCATAAACTGATGTTTGATATTGGTGTTTAGTAAAGCAAATGCATATCGTTTTATTGCATAACGACCTTTTCCGAGTATTGATTTCTGATCTTGCCAGAATGTATTACTGATCTAACATGATTTTATATTTAATTAGAACGAATTGCCCCCGGTTTAAATTAAACGCCCGCTGGTTAAAATAAAACAGACACAGGTAACATCACTCAATTTGCAAATCGCCTGTTTTGAACTAAAAATCATTTTCGCGACACAAATAAATGAAAATACTTGAAGTCCCTCAAAAAGTTCTTTTAACTCCGAATTACAGCTATCTCAGCGAACTTTCATCCAATTAATATGAAATTTTAACACGATACTTATAATGACAATATAATACCAAATTAGGTAACGGAGATACTATTTCTCCAAATTCGAAACGTTAGAAAATCAAGAAATAAAATAACATAAACACACTTAACTATTTCCTCCAGAAGCCTAATACGTAAGGATAAGGACGCACACTCTCTTCTCATGAGTTGGGCATGAGTTGGGCAGTTCGACCGAGGAGAAAATTGCTGTTACCGAAGCTCACAACAGAGAACGAAAATATCAATGTTTATGTTTCCCTTAAAGGATTACACATTAAAAAATAAATTACTTATAAAATGAATTCTTTTTTTGCTAGAATTCGAATATGTATATGGGAATTTTAGCCAAATTATAGATTGTGATAATTTGATATTTTATAACACAGCAAACATGGTTTATTTTTCACAGACTTACTCAAAAAATGTTATTAATTTCAATAATAAATAAATGAATATAAAAATATCTATCTATATATATATAAAGAAAAAAAGTATGTATGCATGACTAGCTGTGAAGGGCGTGCCGTAGGCACGCCGGAAGCAGCTATGACTTATATATTGTGTTTTCACTATGAAAAAAGTAAATTCATTGCATTATATAAGAAAAAAAAATCATTGCATTATATAAGATTGACGGCCGTATATGTTCCGGTGTAATTTTTATCAGAGTTTTGCATCGTAAATCCCGAGCAACGTCGGGTAATCGCTGCTAGTGTTAATATATGAACTATATTGCTAGTTCCAGATGCTATGAATATATTGGTAATTGTTGCGCGAAATGAAAGTTAATTGGGTGTTTTGAAATAGTTTTACATGTTATCATCCGGGAAAGAGCCAAATATACAACAATTCAACATTAAAAGCAATATGCCGTGGAACTTATACATTGTTTAAATTTATACATTGCTTTTACACTATGAAAGAAGTAACTCATTGCATTATATAAGATTGACGGCCCTCTATGTTTCGGTGTAATTTTTATCAGGCTTTTGCATCGTAAATCCAGAGCAACTTCGGGTAATCGCTGCTAGTTTTAATATATAATCTATATTGCTAGTTCCAGATGCTATGAATATTGATAATTGTCAATGTAGAGTTTTGAGAAATGCAAGTTAATTGGGTGCTTCGAAATAGTTTTACATGTTGTGTTCCGGGAAAACGCCAAATGTACAATTCAACATTAAAAGCAATATACCGTAGAACTTATACATCCTGTTTTCACTGTGAAAGGAATAAATTCTTCATTATATAGCGAAAGCCATGTTCTGTCCACATCAGGTTTTCTGTAGATGGCGATAATGTAGTTCTTGATTTTTCTGTAGCTGCTCTCTTCCGACTATTTTTTCTCACTTCTGCGCATGATATATCCAGTTCCCATTCCTTGTCCTGTCGAGAGTGTTTCTTATAACAAAATGGGAAATAAAAGCCAAACTACAACTGACGTCTTCATAGCGCATAGAGGTGTATGAATGTTGACAGACATTTCCAAAGGCCCAGCAAATTCAGGTATGTTTAAGACGACGTTTTTCAACTTCTGTTTAAGAACGGGTTCATAATTTTAGTCTAATTTTTTTCTGCAGGTCCCATTAATTCTTTACGTTACCGGGCCAAAAATTCTTTATAAATAAAAAATATAC
Organism: Amaurobius ferox; assembly: GCA_951213105.1. Lineage (NCBI taxonomy): Eukaryota > Metazoa > Arthropoda > Arachnida > Araneae > Amaurobiidae > Amaurobius > Amaurobius ferox. The sequence continues at coordinate 98,689,343 of OX578155.1, forward strand.
TAAGTTTAATCAGTATCATGTCTTATAGTTTGTTCCAGTTGAGTGTTCTGTTACATGTTAATATTTTTCTCGAAATATAATTAAATCAAAGTAAAACGGATTTGCTTAATACAGAAATATTTACTAACCCGATCAACAAGATAAGATCTTTTCCCCGACTGTTTCATCATGGAAATTATTTCTTTGGTCGTATTAGATCCACAAGTCTTACTTCCATAAATCTTATAAAGTTGAGAAAAAGAATTTCTTATTGTGGGCTTAAATTTGAATGTTGATTTTGACTCATTAGCATGATGAACTTGGATTTTGAATCAGATTTTTGTATTTCGTCAGATATTTTATATCTTATATATCCTTCAACTATGAATATTTTTTTGTTTCCAGTGGCGATACTCACCCGACATGTAGTAGGATGGGGTTTAGATTTTTAACATTTTATATTTATTAGTTTTTTTTTTTTAATGACGAAATATAATTTAAATATTTATACATTTAGCTAATAAAAACAAGCGGTTTTCCCGCAATTATTTAGAATAAATTGTGTTTCTAGATTATATGTTAAAATCCAAAATTCCTTCTGAAACAAGAACCATAACAAAACCAAAGCACTGGACAGGACAAACAGAATAACAAAGTTTCTCAGCCTCTAAATTTATTTTGATAAAACATATAAAATTGAACATACTGTTTGTTATTTAGAATCATAACTTGAATATATTGTTAGTGTACTATATAATAGAAAGACATTTTCATATTTAAAATAAGTTATAAGCGGAAATGATAACAATTATCGTTTTAGCTGCTAGCGAATTGCATCTTTTAAATGAGTTGATATTAATATTTATTTAAATTTAAGTATTTTCTATTTGTTTTCTGGATTTTAAAATGTGCAAACGATTTATATTACCCAAAATAAAAAAAATATTTCTTGAAATATTTCTTCTAGCCTCATAAAGTGTAACAGAATAGACATAAAAAACAAATGATACATAAAGGACAAAAAGGTTTAATTATTAAAAACAATTAAAAGCAGACATACCCGATTACTTATAACATCTTACTAACTTCCAAATAAATCAAATAGTACAAGTCCATGTCAAGAGTTTTTAAAACAGATTTTACCATCGTTATTAATGAGTTTATTGCACATAAATATTATTGGTAAATATTGATGGGAAATATTATGTTTTTTTGCTAAAAAATAATTCGTTTTTATTACAAATTTTTTGAATCAATAAAGAATCCCACTTATTGTGGTAGCGAAATTATTGTATGTCTTTGTAATCCTGTCTTGAGAAGATTCATCAAATTTTATAAAATATAATATTTAGAAAATATACTATTTGAGCAAAAACATGCATTAGTCCATTAAATTAATGCTGCTAACTGGTGTACTATAAACATAGTATAAATCAACGTCAGAAGATTTAAAAAGAATGCATTATTTTAAAAATGTAATAATAGTTAATATAATCGTAAGCGAGGAAAAGGCTCCTTTATGATATTTAAACACATTCTTATGCTTCATGGATAATTATATAATTACGTTTCATTTCTTTTTCAATTAGAATTTGGTATATTTTAATATATTTAATCATGCATTTTATTATTATAATTAAAAGAGTTAAATGCTTAACAGTTCAAAGAGCAAAAGAGGACAAATTTTTATAATTAAATAATAAATAAAGTAAAAACAATAAAATATTATATTCAGTTTCATAAATTGAACTAGACAAAACAATATTAAGTGAATTTTTCTGGAATTATAAGATAAAAATTTAAAATTAGTAAAGCACACGTATAGTAAACCTTTTTTGCAGCAAACACAAACTAATTATACATGCTAAAGCTTTACAAAATAAAAATATTGCTCTAAAATGTCTGATAAATAAAATAGTAATAATGAAGCAACAACATTAATTACAAAATTATTTACAAAATAGCATACAAGCATACAACATTATTTACAAAATTAAATATATTGTTAGTTAAAATTTTAGAAATATATATGTTTCTAAAGTCAAATATACCCAATATCATAAAACAAAAATTTAGACGAATTTAAAATAGGCGTAGACGAGTAAAAACATCACGAGGAATAAGAAATAAAAATCATCGTTTTTCTAAAGACAATTGGAGCAAGTTACAAATATTTATATCGTCCTTCAAATTAAATATATTTTGATGGTTCTTTCATGTGTTTCATAAAATGTTTTTTATGATCGGCTGGATCAGAAAAGCTGCAGGAAGACTTTTTGCAAGTGAACGGTTTTCTCAAGTATGAAGTCTCATATGGGCAGCAAGGCTATGTTTGTGGCGATAGCATTTTTTGAAATGCGAGCAAATTAAAGGTTTCTCTCCTGTATGAAACCTCATATGAGCATAAAAGTTTATTTTCCTACTAAAACTTTATTTACAATTCGAGCAATTGAACGGTTTCTCTCCTGTATGAATACTCATATGGACAGTAAGAGTTCCTTTTTGAGAAAAACTTTTGTTGCAATACTGGCAAATGAACGGTTTCTCTCCTGTATGAATACGCATATGGACAGTAAGGGTTCCTTTTTGAGAAAAACTTTTGTTGCAACACTGGCAAATGAACGGTTTCTCTCCTGTATGAATACGCATATGGACAGTAAGGGTTTCTTTTCGCGAAAAGCTTTTGTTGCAATACTGGCAAGCGAACGGTTTCTCTCCTGTATGTATACGAATATGCTTAACAAGGCCACTTTCCCATTTGAATTCTTTATCACAATGGGGACATTTGAAAGCCTTTCCTCCCGTGTGAACTCCGATATGAACCTTCATATTGGAAATATTAGACGTGTTGAATTTCCTATCATTGCTGTACTTATTCACTTGGTGTTTAGGCAATGATCCAGATGTAAGAGAAATATTTACACCGTGGCATGGGTCTTCCATATCGTCATCCAACCGTTCTGAAAAAAGTTACATGGAAAGTTCAATGTCAGATCAAATATATTTAAATATTACTAACATAATCATATAAAATTCGTGCCAAACAAACCTTAACGATACGTTAACAAAGTTATAATTAAATTTATATATATGAAAATAATAATAGAATGTGCAATAAGAAATACATTTTTCTAAATCTTTAAAATGCACCAAAATATTTCAGCTTCTTTTTTTAAATATAGAGCGTTACAGTATTGCATGACCATAAAACAGTATATTAATTTAGATGTGCTCTCTGGGTATGAAATTAATTAATTAACATTGTGCACAATTTCCCAAATTAAATTAAAATATAGAAATGTAATATGATTTAGAAACTAATTATCACATCTGAACACATTTTAAATACTGATTCATTTTCTTAAACACTATGAAACATTAAAAAAACTTATGAAACATTTGAAAAATATTTCAAATGAAGCTACTTAAGTTCATTTATAAAGGTAAACAGACAAATCATATGCTAAGCATTATTATATATAATAATTATTATTATTAGTTTATATACGTAAACAAAACAAATTGTTCTCAATCATATCTCATGAAGATTAAGTTGAACTCAAAAAGTACTATACTAAAACATTAAATACATCCTTGCTACTATCTGTCTCATTTTTGTGAACAATTCTCAATTAGTTTTAACTCCATAAAATCAATTTAAACATACATATAAAATAATATTTATAATTTTAAAATTGAATTATCTCCATCAGCATTGCTAAAAATTATTAGAAGCAGATCCAGTATATTTTACATTCATCACATGATTTTCATCATTAATGCCAAGAGTATAAATGTAACAATATTTAAAAAATTATTCACACTGAAGATCCTGCTAAGAAATTTCATATAAGTATACAATAAGAACTACCCAAAATCGAGATGATAAAATAAGATGTGTGTTATATCTATCTTGTAAAGAAGTTTCACCCTATTGAAAGTGTTTACATGTCTATTTAGCACACAAATTGTTTAATTTAATGATACTAAAGTAAAGTTTATGGTACTAAAGTACTTCAGCAAATTTTTTAATTTAACGACAACTTTCATACTGAAATGGTCTTTTAATGGTACTTAAAACCTTTCTTACAGAATAACCGTTACATAAATCTCTTCATAAAAATATTATTTTTTGTCAAGCGCATGTTTATTTTATGTCTTATATGTCGATCAATAAATAAAACTAAGCGTCTTAACTGAAGTGAGTTACTTTTATGTACTCAGTTAGTAAATGATAAAGATGACACAATTTACTTGTAAGAAATAATGAAACTGGGTGTTACAGTTGGAAGTATACTATTCTCAATAAGTAAATGCATATCTTTGAAGCTCTTTTGATGCTATCCATATTACATTTTGCAATGCAAAAGATTTATAAATATTTATTAACATTCAAAGTTATCAATTTGTATGTGGGTTGGAAGAAGATGATGTTTATATGAATCAAAGATCATCATTTAGTATTTTTGAAAATCTACACCATCACCCGTACTACAGTCCATTCTGACATTTGGTGAAGACACAGAAGCAGTTTTATTTGGAAAGCAACTTGAATCCATACCTCCGTCTAATGTGAAAAAAAGTAAACATGCTTAATATAAGCCAAAGTAAAAAATATCTGGAGCATGTAGCTCTACTTGACTTTCTCACGCATTTATATTCCATATATGACAAATGAAGAATATCTCACCAGCGTTGGTCGTGATGAGTTCATATTCAAACAAAGGCACAGAATCAGGGATGGAAACTAAACCGAGGTTGGGGTCATCCAGCACTTCCAAAAGGTCACCTGGAAACTCTGGAAAAAATAATGCATTCAAATTGTTACTTTGTAGAAAAAAAATGTTTTCAAACTAAAAAATTCTAAATTAGGTATAGCATAATCTTCAGTGACACCAGCCCCATGCAGACTAAATGGTATTGCATCAATAAAGTATTTTTTATTTGTGGATGGTATGTTTTCTTCAAGTGATGGTCATTTTCAAAACCACCACTTTTTCGAAATCATTCGAACTATTTAAATATCGAAATTATAACCACTATATTTCAAAACCTAATAGCTTGATCTGAAATATAATTATATGTACCTGAAGGTCTCTCGAATTACTACAAATTACTCACACACTGTCCATAGCTTTCAGTTTTTGATCGGCTTTCAGCCCGTACTCTAACCATACATTTAGCTTCAAAATGCCAAATCATTTTACTAACTTTCTCGGCGGCATATAAACTAAATGTAACTTTGAAGAGATAGATTTCAGTGAATCTGTACACTTGCCTGGCGGTATATAAATGCGTACTAAAATATTTTACTTCCATTTTTTCAAGCCACATCAAATATCTTTGGAATCCCTAAGTTCATTTCACTTCCTAATTTCTTTGAAATAAAACAATATATCTCGTTATTGTTCATCACTATGTTACAATGTTCTCCCCATTGGAAACCTTTAAGGTCCAATTATATATCCTTATAGGGGCTTTTAAAGTGATAAAAGCCCTAATTCTTATTCATAGCACTTTTATATTTTAGATGTGAGGATTATACGATCTTTAAAAGAGGAAAACATCTAATCTCCTTTAACTTGAAAATATTGCCCCTCTAAAACTATAACAATTTGGGGAAAATTTATTGATCTAGAAACAGAATTTCTGAAAACTTTGATTTGTTTACAAAATTTTATCAAATAATGTTTGGAGGTCCAGACAGACCCCGCTCTAAACTGCGATGTTTGACAAAGATAATTATTTAAATTTAATTTTATTTTCAGCGAAAGCATAAATCTTTGAAAATAAAATTAACTTCAAACAAAAAATAAATCTTAAATAAAATTAACTTAACATAAAATAAATATCCACTTATCCAATTTAAGTCTCTGTCAATTCATCGTCACTTTATTCAATAATATGTTGTCTTCATATATTTTTTGTATATGGTATTCTCAATGTTATTTCTATAAACTTGTTAAACTGTGCTTGTTATTAACTTGATACTAAGTATCTAATAAAATTATATTTATTAAACACAACAATCTCACAAAAACAAAGTGCATCAGAATTCGACCATTTATAGTTATTCGCATGAAGTTGTTTTTCCTCCAATAATAAAATTTGGATTCAATATTTCTCATATTAAGGTTTAGACACTTTTTGAAACATATAGAATCTTATAGGCGGCTTTTATAACATCTTGCCCTCCAAATCAATACATTGAAATTCCAAATTGCAGAAAATAGTTATGCTATACATTTTTATATTTTCCATGAATATCAATATAAGTTTCTATACATCATGTTTGAGCTCTCGTCAGGAATCGAACAGAGTCTCTGACCATGAAAAATCACATTTCATTTCTATTTTCATTAATTTTATTCCATATACACTTATTGCAATGAAAAAAGACAAAGCAAAAGAACTTACCAATTTGTTCCATCAGCTTTTCTTTCAGATAAAATTGAACATGAACGAACAGTGTCAGCAGAACTTGCTAAAAAAGGATACAACAGAAATATGCTTATGTCATTTATGACTTAAGTCAGTGACATAAATAAGGATTACTGTGTTAGAAGAAACGATACCTTTCGGTGGATCATAGAAACCGCAAGCCACGTTCTGAACTTTTCACTGGTCAGATCGATTTGTCTGGTTAATAACAGAAGTATTTAAAACTCACATTGGTCTATTAGGTCGATATTAGGAGCCAATTAGAGCCATATCTATTCACATAGGACTCAAGTCGACAGATAATAACGTTAAAATGAGGCAATTTTTGTACGTACTAGGAAACGTGAAAGTAAACCTTAATTTTAAGATTTTTCATTCATCCTTCTTAAATATAATATACATCGACTAGAGCCTCGAATATTTTATTGTAATTTGCTAGAAATCTTCAGTGAAGTAAACTGAATGCGTTGGCTACTCAACCAGTTTAAGTGACTGATCTGACTGGTCGGCAGTTCTGAACACATCAATGTGCCTGTGCTATACGTCTTCTTTAAATTCTGACCCTTATTTTTATTGGCAACTTCAGACGATAAAAGTAAACATTGAACGGTTCAAGAAATATTTATAATTATTTTTTCCATGCTGTAGGGAAATTTGAAGGTATGTTAATTGAGTATTTTTTTATATATGTGATGAACGGAAGTTTTTAATTAATATTTTTTGTGCAGTACTGAGTTACACACATATCGTATTAATGATATTTTCCAGTTATTGTCAATACGCAAATACAAATAAATGAAAGGCCAGCAATATCAAGATTTTTAGTTACTATCAATGAAAAATGATTAATTATATTTATATTTATTTAGATGTCCGAACGAACAGAGCAGTGGGGGGGAGTCAAGGAAATCCTATGTGGTTAAGACCAGATACATCGATGTTCAGATTTAAACTAACTTTAGGAGTCAATTACATTTCTATCAAGGAGATAAAGGTGATCCTATTGAAAAAGCCTGAAGTTAACATTAGACAATAGCCCCCAGTAAAATAAATAGCGTTTTAGTTATTATTCAAATCGTGGTAATGGAAAATAATTCATTATTAAATGGAAATAACCACTTTTAGCTGTAAAATTATCATATATCTTTTGCCTTGTAAAATAATCCTATCCCATGAAGTACTAGATGACTGCTTTTTCTTTAGACTATCTTTAGTGATGAACATCGGTGTTGATGAAATTTTAAAAGTTTTAAGGTGTAGGTGTATATATATGTTTATAATTCTAGAATCATTTATATAAAGTTGTAATATGAGGAGAAGGGTCACAAGGGGAAGTCCCTCGATATTTCTATGAATTCAACAGTGGTAAAATGGCCTTATTTCCATCTTGCTTAAATATATTTTTTACCATGATGAGCGATGTCTCCCATGATATCGATATTTAAAAATAAACATTTAAATGTTGCATAGGTAAGAAAAAGCCTATTTTATTCAAATAACTACCTCTCCAGATATATTTGTAAGCAAATGATTACATGTGGGGCCGGACTTATGTTGCCATCTGACGAGGTTTTCAATCCGACAACTTGGTTGTTAAGTTCTTCGTGTGGTACGGACCTAAGTCGAATCGTTATCTACTAAAAGGGAATGAAATCTCACGCTAAGACATTATCATAATTTTACGGTGTCAAATTTTGAAGAAGTCATACTTACCCCGTTTGATTCCAAGGTGGGGTCACATCCGGCCTCCATTTAATTTAAAAATAAAACTAATTAAATTTTACAAAACCCTATATTTTGCATTAAACATAAACTTTATAAGACAGGTCTTCGATAGTGTGTCCTCATTATTGCTTTTCCAACATACATATGGTATATTACACAGGGAAAGTAATGTGACAGGGTCGAAATTTCGAATGTGAGTTTTCGACGAAAGAGCATGTTTCAAGAATCCCTGAACTGAAATAAAAGTTTTGAGATAAAGTTTGCGTGTGTGTGTAAAGATGCGAAATCTCACACACGAGTGAAGCCTCGAATTTTGGTACGCATATTACATCAAATGAATACTGAAACCTTACTAATTTTAATCGCAATCCAATGCTACAAAGACCTTCCCCCTCCCCAATTTACGAATGAATTGAAAATATCATTAAACATCAGAACCTTCAATAATGATTAATAAACACTCGGTTAATACATAATTCTGCAATTTTAGAAAACTAGCACGAAGCGTTCTACAAATAATTGTACTTTTATCTGTACTGTATATTTTTCAAATATATTTTTGAAAAAGTCATTAAAAATCAGAAGGTTTGATGCTGCTAAATAAATAATCACTTCATGCGTGACTTTTCATTAAAAACGAGTAACATAAAATCTGAATCCCTAGCACGAATCTGTCTCGACAAACTACACGTTTCTCAAATAAAATTATCGGGAAATTATATGAAATAAAAGAAGAATTATGTATCGCCAATAGATTCGCTTTCTGTATGCAATATTTTGCAACACATTTGTGAACATAATTCATGCCGATCTCTTTCTGGCGCGATAGCCCAGTGGTTAGTGCGCGGGAATTGCACTCGGTAGGCTGGAGTTCGATTCTCTCTGCTGCCAAAACTGCCGCTGTGTTCACTCGGAGTAAGATCACGTTAAATATGTGGGTCCGTAAGTACTCCCGAGAGGTTGGTGGTAAGGGAAGGAGGGTACGGTCCCTGTGGATGTCTGCCCCAATAGGTTACGATAAAAATTGGGTGGCTCTTCCCTGCCTGCCAAACAGTTACCTTGAACGTTTCTGGTAGGTTGGACGGGCTGGGTATCAACAACAACGTGGATCCAGTTCGTTCCATTGAACAGAGAAAATAATTTTTGTAGTAGCACCCAAGAATTCGCCTATACTCATTTATTTCATGGGATATGAATTCAATGTCCATTGCTTTTTGATATGAATTCTGAAGGTGAGTATGAAAATATCACACTGGACTCATAAGTTTCCGAAAATGTCCGATTTCAGATTACATAATGTTAATTCAATGCCAGTAACATTGTGCCGTGGATCTTGTATTCAACTATTTATTTGTGAAAGAAGCAAAGTCATTGCCATATGTAGGAAATGTCATGTGCTGTCCACAACAAAGTTTTTACTACGTATGAACTCAGATAAAATTATATCACTAAATTGAGATAGGCATTAGAATCAAAATAAACAGTCCATTTTGAGTTAAAAATCTCACAAGTAAAATAAAAGACGTCGTTTTCTGCAGGATTGCATGCTTCTTAAGCAGATTTGCAGCTATTACATATCTGATGTGGGCAGCATATGACTTTCTCTGCCAACTCTTATTCATGGTCTCTTAATTTATTCAATAAATCATTAAATTTAGTTTAACTGCACACATAACATTCGTAATTATTTTAAATGACACAGAAATTGCACTTTTAATTCAACTTTCATCTTCATTTGGTAACTGTAGCTATTTTCAAAAATGGCGTAGCGAAAAAACTAAAATATCTAGAGAACGGCTAGACCTACAGTAATGGGGTTGGTCTTATTCCTTTCACCGTCAAAAATTACGTATAAAACAAACATTTAATTGATATATTTCACTATACACAGTCATTTATTTTAGATTATGTCGATTTTTGAGGGCCATTTAGCAAAAAGAGGAAGGTTCCTCTTTTCCGAATCGTACAAACTCTAATCAGCACCAGGGTAAACTACAAGTGACTTATTTCCCAAATTTCAAGAAATTTGGTTTATTAGCTTTTAAGCTAGAGTGGATGCATACATTGCACAAACACATATACAGACAAACACTCAGACACATCCACAGACGTCAAGCTAAAAATAGTTTTGTCGTGTGCAGGAGAATCTCAAAACGTATAGATCCATGGGAAACTTCAGTTTCGATTTTCGGCATGATTCCAATACTTTCACTATGCATTACCATGTATTGCAGTTAAAGTAATAAAGTATTGAATACATTTGGAAGATTTATACTTGCCTATATTGAAATTTACTTTTAGTTTACATCCATAGTGTAGTTGAAACTCCTATATTTTGAATAAAATGTCATCTAATTATGCAAATTGCAAAAATTCTATCCTGTTCCAGTTTCCTTACATAATGCAACAACACATAGATTTTGATGATGTTACCTGCATTCGATTACGAGCTATCGTGTACTCGACACGTATACACACATTTTTTTAAAATGTTCGAAATGGGTTCGTGAGGTCTTAAAACGTGCATTTCGCGCCAGAATCTCTAATTCAAAACTTTTTATTCAAAATAATAGTTTTGTTATGCAAAATGAAGATGTAAAAATAATTTCATAAAAAATTCAATTAAAAAATTCTCCCATTTTAAGTTTATTTACCTCAAAATGCATTCTTCATAAAAATACTAGTGAGGCGGTTTGGGGAATATATATTGTCAACAGTCTGTTTCATATTAACCAAGATCTCAACTTATGCTATTTTTTAAATTTCAGCTAAATCCAAACCTGCGAAAAAACCTTCCTTCTTGTGGGCTTAAATTTGAATGTTAATTTTAGTTCATATTAACATGATGAACTGGGATGTCTAATCAGATTTTTATATCACGCACGTTTTTTAAATATCTTGCCTTCAAGTGTTAATATTTATTTTCTGTCGTGCCATTGACTATAGAAACAAATTGGTATATAGAAACATTATTTTATAATCGTACATTAGATCAATAATATTATACATCCTGCTACAAATCAGAAATTTTTTCTACAAATACAGAATTCAAGTTGAATCGGACCCGGTATGTTTTCAGTTTTGGATCAATCTCTTTATTAAATTGATTTTATAATGTATCGAGAAACTTGAACCTATAACCAGCTTATTCAGAAATACATAGTTTATAAAATATTAAATATTTCCTTTACATATAACTACAATTTATAATCATTTTTTGTCAAATGTATCAACATTCTTTTATATATTTTTTTAATTTTTCCATATTCGATATTTTGTTTAAATAAAACAAAAATTACTTTTAGGTGTTATGAATACAACGCAATTTTATGGATATCCTGACTTACGATGAGTACAAAGTAGTAAGAATTGCCTAGGCAGCTGAGGTAAGTGTAATTATTTCTTTTTCCCCCTCTGTTAATAATGAATTAAACAACTCTTTAAATTAAAAAAAGTTTCCACAATGTAAAAAAAAGTATTTTACTGTATAACTGTGAAAGAACAAAATTCCCTGCAAATGTAATTGCAGGATGAGTGTGTGAAGATTAAGTGACTAGTATTTTTAATTTTTGATATCATTACAAACGATAGTCTTGACTGGAACTTTTACTGAGAGAAATCCAGACTCCATGTCTACAGTATGTGTACAATTGGTTGAATACCCCCCTCTCCCCCAACGCAGACCCTGCCAAAGATACCGTTTTTGCCAACATTTACCACGGCAAAAATGACTTCAAAAAATAGCTAAATGGAGAAAATCCGCGTGCATGAAGTAATTTTCATCAAAAGTCGCCAAATAGAACTGCTACTTTGTACGTAGTAGACGCAAACAATAATTACACTTTGCAGTCAAATGTACTCCTTTGCGGCTATGGGGGTTTACGGCCAATATGCCTAATTGAGTGTTTCCTATCTGTCCTAAAAGTTGTGACCTTCTTTTTAATTACACCCTGTATACAGAATCAATTCCTAGGTGTCTTTAAAGTCAACCTAAATTTTTATTTTCTTTATAAGAAGCATTTAGGTGGTTATACTTCCTATCCTATGCTTCCGCTGAAATTCTGATATCTGTACATTTTTCTTGTTATTCCAATTCTGTGAGACTATTTATTCACAAATCATTTATCCCCAGTATGGCAAACGACTAAATTTTAGGTGGGAAAGATTTTGGTGTTTTTCATTCTTACGTTTGATCCAGAAAAATTATGAAATTTGATTGTTTATTTGGGAGCAGAACAATAAATTCAACTGGATTGCGTGATCATAATTTCCATCACAACGTATCAGAAATGCTCATTTTCCCCATTTCAGAAGTTCGTAGAATCACAAATTCTTTAAAAACTGTAGATGATGGGAAAGATTTGTATGCCATTTTCAAAATCAGTTCTTCATATAATCATTACATTGTTTTTCTCTTTGACTAAAAACCATTGAAAACTAGTTTAATCACTATAATGAAGTTTTACAATTTTCTTCAAAAATTGGCAAGTACACATCTCGCTCTTGCTTCAGAAGTGTCAAATTTGGATGATCCCTATGGTTTAGTTGGGTTACCCTATGAGAAAAATATTCCAATTTGTCTTTTTATTGAGTCCGCCAGATGGGGCTCTAGTTTTATACGTCGAATAAGGTACGCTCTGTGTCATACTCGAAAAAAGTAGTAGTCTTTCGCATACAAACAGACGTAATAAGTGTCAGCTCAAAATAGAGTTGTCTTAGAATAGAGTTGTGCATGATTGAAATATAAAAACTGTCACAACTCAAAATTAGAAGCGGTTGCAAAAAATTTGCTAAGACATCTAACAGTTTCTTGCTCCATTAATTGACAATTAATATTCGTCAAGCAATAGGGAGACTCGTCTTTTACAAATTAAATCACTTGGTTTTTTATTTTACGAACACCGAACACACTGTGCTACTTAAAAAAAGTACCATGTTTTTATTTTCTATAGTGATAACTTTATTTTATTGAATAACTTTTATAGAATTATTTGATAGTTTATGATTCGAATAAAGCCAAAGTTTCGGCCAATAAATAAGTATATTTTATAATATTACACCCTTAAATTATATTCTTGCCCCGCCTATTTTCACTCTAAAAATTTACTGACTTGATGATAAGTTATAGGTTCTTAGGAATAACAAAAATTTGTTTCAGAAAATATAAACACTTGGATTATTTTATTTCACCCCACTTTAAACTTCATAGCCCAAAGTTTGACTAGTTTTAATGTACCGCTCTGCGTTTTTAACCATTCCTTAATATAAAGTTCTCTATATTAATAAAAATAGGTTTATTTTCTGAGCCAGCATTTACCGATACAAGGAATCATTAAAACTGAATTCCTTCATATGTAGTGATAACTAATTCATACTAATTTTTTTAATTGACTGCGGCTAGACGCAGCTTTCTTGATTTTGGGGTTTAAATTCCTGCACTGCATTAACTAAACGAAATCATTTATTATATATATTATATTATTAAAAGATTTCCGGTATATATGGGCAGTGAGGAAATATTATTTCAATTTTAATATTTCGAAATCTCAAATATCATGCTTAGATTGCCATACTTTTTGGGGCTTAACTAAAGGTTGTCTAAATGTCTGCAGTAAAAAAAATCTGATGTGGGCAACACATGACTTTTCTTATATAATGCAATGGATTTACTACTTTTACAATTAAAAAAAATAGGTTTTTCTTATAGTATATATTTATATTCTTTCCAAGATATTGAATTTTCGTCAATGAGTCGTCATTTTCATTGATTTAGTGTCATTTTTATCCATTTGGCGAGATTTTCGTTAATTTGTCAACATTTACAAAAGTCGCCCAGTTAGCGCCATTTCGCTAAATTCCACGCCAAAATCTCGTCAAGCGTTATGGATGGATAAATAAGCTATTCTTATAGCAGATAAATAGCTATTGGCTTTCAAATACTAACGTATTACTCAAAGAATCTTTTTTCATGAGTGGAACGAGCTAGATCCACGAGAATGATGCCACTAAATTTATCGCATGATGTGAAAAGTGAACATGTTTCTCAACAGTTAATATATTTTTTTAATTTATGGGATTTTTTGATAAATTTATTTAAAATATGTGCAATATCTCGAGGACGGTTCGTGCTAGCGTTCTAAAGTTTGTCAATCATTTTCTAAGAATATATTACATAAGAAATGTCTATTTGCGTAACTTTATTAAAGGTTTTGATTTTTTGATGATTTTTTTTTAATTTCACTCGAAAATTTAGGGGAGTTCTGAACATTCGATTACGTTTAAAAACAATAAGATTCCAGTATTCACAGATTGTGGTTTTTGTACCAATTTTCATTCGAATCGTTCTATTTGTTCGTGAGATGTCGTCTCCACGGGCTCAGTGACACAGACACATACTTTCACACACACACAGCCATCACCTGAAAAATGTTTGATTCGTGATCAGGGATGCTTGAAACGTGCTCTCCTGTCGAAAACTCGAATTCGAATTTTCGACCCTGTCACAATACTTCCTTCTACATTATCTATATAAGGAAAGTACAAATAATTTATGACTTGTCAGTATACGAATAAAATGAAATTTAGACTTGAAATCCATACCAAAATATTATTTCGATTTCCTTATTTTTCCTTTATCATTTTAGCATGTGCGAAAACAGTCATTTGGAATAAAATAATTACTTAAGGTACCCCCTTCTTTCATATTTATGGCGAATAAGCACTGCTTCAGTGCCTCTCCGAAACTTCGAATACTAAATTGGGGAACAAATGGGGCGTGGTCATATACACAATGTATCCATGTCCGCCCCGCCTATTCACAATTGAATCTTGAGGTTAAGCGCTGCTTCACATAAAGTTATCTGCTGAATGGGTTATTATTATTATTAGTATTTGTCTCATTTTTAAACTTCTTTGGCTATTTTTAGAAAATGTTTGACATAGTGCTAGTAGCGTAATGTGAGTTGAGAACGAGGGTAATCCGCCGTTGAATCTGCTTCACCCATTCCTGAATTGACGAGCAGTCACTGAGGCGTTGCCCTTTGTTGCTGACTTTTAAACGGGCCCAATCCCCTGTTTCTGCACTATGACAGAATTCTATAATTTGATTTCAGTCTGATACGCTTATATTGCCTGTTAAATTTAATGATAGTGAAAATAAATTTCTACGATTTAAATTCGTGTATAATCAAATTTAAAACGCTCGAATTCTAAATATGCTCTGTATTAACATGGTCGTCCGACCTACCCGAAATGTAAAGGAACTGTTTAGTCGGCTGGGAAAGAGTCATCCAATACTATGGACCTAGTATTTGAAATTATTATTTCGTATGCTATTTATTTCTTCAAATCGTTTTTTTTTTTCGGTTACTTGTTTTATGGATCGAGACGGGTGCTAATGTTATGATCTCATTGTAATGGAGTGTTTTCCCAGAGATCTTTCAGCAGACTGTTTACCATGGCGCTCTATCTAAATAAAAAAATAATGAAAAGACAGTTGGCTGCTTTCGCAAGAAAAGTTGACTTATGTAAAATTAATGTAATGATTGCTAAAACTGAATATTGTATTCTCGTTTTGGTAAACGTTTGGTTTTTCAGATTTAATCCAATTATACTTCTACTTTTAAGATCTTTCACTTCATTGGTGATTTTTGTATATTCCTATTTAATGTTATAGATAAAAATACTCTTCATTTAAAATTAAGTTATGGTATGAGTTTTGAATTTTTGCTTAAAAAAGCTCCAGTTTATCTTTTGAGCAAAGTGTAAATATTTGCAAATCTAGAAATATAGTGACCAGAGCTGAAAATTAAAATTACCGAAAAATCATTTTTCTAATTTTATTACGTTAGTGAATGCTGTATTATTGTGGTTTTATATTTTCGTAATATTTTCATACATGGCATCCACATATATTTTTAATTCTTTTCACATAGGCTCTTTATGATACAGATTTAACAGCATGGTTTTCATCCGACTCCGAAGATAGCTTTCGTACGATCTTGATGGAATCCATGGTTCTTGCCTAAAATCCAGAAACATGTGGCTAAAGCCTTCTTATGTGCCCAGGAGGACAACGAAGGAAGTATTTTGGTAGATTTTCCCTTTCTAAAAGCTTCAACTTACACATAAAACACTTCGGAATGTGGGGCTTCAGTAAATTTTCTCATACATTCGTATTCTATATACTCATTATTTCAGGTATAATCAGTAATCAGTGAAATCAAAAATGTATCTGATTTATTTAGCTTTGTCATACGTTGTTCTTAAAGTTCTCAAGTTATAATGTTAATAAATTTTTAATTTGTGACGTCGATACATTTTTTCGATTGATGTTAACTCGTTAACTGCTGGATTAAAGTAAAATTTGTGATTTTTTAATATGCATTTTATACCCACATAATTCAACAAAAATTGCTCTTTTGTAAAATTCTGGTAATGAATTTTACATATTTAATGTGGACGATCGTAAATATTTTATTCAAAAATATGAAAAATTATCCATTTTCGTCCACGTTTCGTGCGGGCGAAATGACAAATGGTCACTAATGATGACATCAACAGGCTTCGTAAATGTTTTAAATATCAAATATCGTTTCAAATTTAAGTACGACATGTAGAAAAATATTTCATCTCCAATGACTGCTGCGTTTTTTTAAAGGTTTCAGACATTTTAACTTAAAAATCGATTCATTATAGCATTATTTTACAATAGTTAGATTCGAAGAATAGGCAGAAAACGATTTCGGTACCTGAAATGTAACTTTCTGACCTTAGTTACCACAATCGAATCCAAAATTATAAATAAATTCATACATGAAGTGCAATAACATTTGTCAACAATAACTTTACATTAAAAGATCTCAAGAAAAGTTAAATTTACACCAATAGAGTTAATTGAGGAAACATATATTTTTTGTACCTAATGGTATAGAAATGAAATTTGTGTATCAAGCTTACTTTGTATTTTTTCATGCAAACTAAAATATTACACTAAACTGACTCATCGAAGGGATGACAAACGTTATTTGATTTTTATTATGGATGTGAAAGTACACACAAGAGTCGATGATGGTTGTAAACGTTAATCCAAATTTGTGATGAATATTTAAACGTGTATGCATGATTATGGACATTGGTAGAAAATGTGTTAAATATATACTACTTTCCATTTATATCCACAGTGAAGTTCAAACCATAAATTTACAGTACAGTATAGTATAATCCCTCAGACCTATAAGTCTAGAAAGCTTGTCGAAAATTATCGACAGTTTTATATATCACCAAATTCATGAAATGGACGCTAAATAAACAAAAGTGACGCAACATGAAGATTGAGTAACTTGTAAAACTGAGTTCAAATTCCTTGATAAGCCCTGGCTCTGCGAATTATGGGTTTTATATACTTGGTTCAACATAAACAGTTTGTGTTTGTGTGACAAATACGTTTTGATAGGGGATCTAGAAGGTAGTAAATTAATTGTGTTTCGTTTGGCGATGACAGTACGAATGTTTTGATAAGGAGTCGTATAAGAAACAGTAAATATTGATATCCTGTAAGAAATAATGGTATTGAATGTGAGAATTTCATGACTTCTTGTGCCTGTGGATGTTAGGAGCGCAAGTACTGCAGGCTAGTAGATGGATGGTCACCTTTTGCAACTTTACCCCGTTTAATGACAGGCATATCCTTCTAGTAGACTATAATAGTACAATCAGTGTTCTGGGCATGATAGTGTTTCATCATTGAAAATAATTCTGATAATGAGTGCATTCGTTCTTGAGTTATCGTGTCCACACTAAATGCAACCATACTCACAGATAGAAGTTGTTTTTGAGAGAAGGTTGGGAATTTGGTTAAATATACTTTATTTATATGTGTTTTTCAATATGTGGACGCGTAGAACCCTCTTTGATAAAAATTGGATCCTTAAAATCCAAAATAACGCGGATGAATTTATTTTCTTTTGGTCTTTAAAAATAGAAACAGTTCATTGAAAAATTAATAAAAGAGAGGTTAAATTAAAGGTGTTATTTTCATCAAACTTCAATTTTAAACATTTTTGCTAATATAGAATGAACACATATCCATTTTATTTGAGCTAATTGTTTTTACTTTCAAAAATGCATCTTGATTCGTAGGATAGATTGGGTGGCAGAGTTGAAAAATCAATCAAATTTTGTACGAGTTTAAAAAAATGTTTAATACAAAAATATACCCCCCTAAATGAATAAATGAAATATTTTTGACTATCTCAGAATGGTATAGAAAATACAATCATATCTTTTATGTTTAAATATGTTCTTCTTACTGTGACATTTTTCTGGATGATGATTTTTATATTAGTTTGAAAGTACCTTTAATATATCTAGTAATTTATTTTTTATTTATGGAAGATAATAGGTATGATTTTATTCCAACTTTAAGCAGTTGGAAGCTCTTCCACTCCACAGCTAACAAAATTCTTTACTTTTTTATTGTTAACTTTTCATGAATTTATACCCATTTACGTTTAAAGAATCTGTCTTTTCACCTCTTGAACAAGATCATCAAATCGATCTGTTATTTTCCTTCTCTTTTGGAATTTTCAACAGATTCTTGATTGAATTCCGAATACTTTTTGAGTCTTTCTCAGATCTATATTTTTTATTTAAATAAACTCTAGACAATATTTCTAAAATTGTTATATTAAAGCTTTATAGATGTTCAATAAATTTATACATTATTTCCCTCTCAGATTTTAAGTTGAGAATGTTTTTTAAATTCTAAATTTGTTCTAAGAGAGATACACTATATAAATTCACCTTTTTTATTGGTAGAGAAGTTTCTTAGGATCCCGTACTATTTTAAAAATTATTTAAAGCTGTTCTAAAATGTTATTCCTTCTTTATGTAAAAAATATATATTTCTGAAATCAAGTAACAATTTAAAGTTCTGCAGCCTTTTCTCTGCTATTGCTAGAGCGGCTGCTATGTCACATTTATCCTGACAAAGGAGTCTATTCTTTGTCTCTAAATATGATTGCTACTTTAAATTAAATGCTGCACCTCATTTAATATTCAAAAAAGTTGTTACCTATTTCTTTACTGTTCCATTTTTCTGACTTGGCATATTTGTTTCGAAACCGGATGTTTCATTGATAAATAACTGGTCTCTTTTTGCTCACCAAAGGAAATTCGTTGTTTCCTTCATTTTTAGAAATATCCCGCTTAATTTCATAGTATTTTATGTCATTGTTATTTACATTTCTTGCGTCTGGCTGCGTGCTATTCATTTTCTATCAGCTTTTTTAGTTTACTTTTATTGTTTCAGTCAGGTGAGTCCTTTTCTATTTATACTTTTTCTTTACAGGAGGAACTATTTTGTTTCACTTATCACGACTGAGGACACATTATTTTGCTTCTGAAACTACGGTTTATACATTTGCTGTATTGCTATTTTCTTTGTCATGTAAAGATTAAAATGTGAGAAAATGGCATTTTAGCAAGTAATATCTATTTTCAACTCTGCATTCACGTAAAATAACTTATTTTTCTGGAAGAAAAATACATGCAACTGTGGAACCGAACTAATTGAAATGTTTTCTTGCAGAAGCTGGCCACAATGCTGACCTGGGTAGATGTGCCATGCGACTTTTACGGTACTACGAGTCCTATCTGAAATGGAAACGCAGGCGATGGTTTTGATTCTGGTCGTTTCCTTTAAGGTTTAATGCAACATCGTTCTCTTGGCGTAGCTACATGTCAATTGTGTGGTCTTGTCATATATTATAACAATTATCTGACTTTCTATTGATCAAGTAAATCGTCTCTTGCTTAAGAATGCTACTGTATTTTCACCGTGTTTGGTATATACATAATCTGCCTTGTAAATATTTTTAGAACATCAATAAAATATGTTGAATGTATTTTTAATATTATTTGTATCTCTGCATTTTATAAATGAGTCAAAAATCAACAAAAGAGATTAAGCGCGAAAACCCTATATACTAAGTCCACGCGCATGTCAACCCAGTCTGGTGCATTCGCGCATGCTCGTGGACTTAGTCTGGATTTTTCACGTTCACCTCTTCTGATCCTAAAAATTGGAAGAAACACATACAAAATGAGTATAGATCAAACTTACTTTATTGAACACTAAAAATATACAAATTAAAGCAATCGACATTACGTGAAATACATTTCTTCCGCTGATTTTGAAATTAAAATGAAATAACATTTTGTGCTCGATATCTTGGAAAGAAGCATGTCAGTAAAATATTTTACTATGAAAGGCGTTTAACTGGGATAATGGAAAGTTTTTGAATTGGTTCCAAATTGATTTCATTAATTATTCCTTTGAATAAGAAACGCTGAACGTCAAAGAAAGTGAAAAGAGATAAACCAGCATCTACTAATATTAGAATGTGTAAAAAACGAAATCTTTCAAAAATTTAGAATAAACAATTTTTTAATTTATAAAAATATTAGACTAAAATTCTAACAAAGAAAATAATTGTAAAACCAATTAAAAGCGGTGCGTTTAAATTTAATAGAATTTTAATAAACATCGCGTATTTCCTGAATAAAATGCTATTATAGAAACAATTGCAGAAACTCAATTTTTTACACGAGGCCATTACTTGCAGTTTGTAAGTTAAGCAAACAATACTGAAATATCATATTTATGCAGAGCAATTAAAAGACTGAATTTAAGAACCGATCACGTGATAAATATAAAGCATTGCAATGAAAATTATGAGATTTTTTATTATGCTACGCTATGATTGCGAAAATTTTAATTCTTTAATGAGATCGAGTAAAATGTTTTAATATTTCCCTTTAACATTTTTATATTTATGGGTGCCATAATATACATTCCAGCATATATTTTCAAACTTGCACCCCATACTTAAGTATTTGATGAGAAAGGCTAAAATCTAATTTTTCAAGTATTGCTTGATTATCTATACTTAAATAAATAATAAGATATAAAACAATTTAATTTTTCTATTGTAGCAGACGTGGATAGGTTTCGCCCAGTTTAGAACTCTTCAGCAGCAAATAGCCTATAAATGAAGAGTTTTTCAATAGTGTGTGAACCGAAGTTCGAATACGATACTTGTTTTGATAACTAGAATTGACTTAGAAGATAAGATCAACCGATACATCAAAGAAGACATTCCAGACCCATGTCAACCAAATCTACTTCCAATTTATTTTGATAAAACTGTGCACAGAGCTGTTTGATGTTCTACATCCCAACAGCCTTTGCATTGGAAATTAATTTTTTACCTTTTTTTGTGCCACATTTAGATTTCATTTTGTACAACTTCCAATTGCCATGCTAATATATATTACCATGATTTCCAAGACATTTAATGAAAGATAAAACTAAGAAAATGGAAGTGGCAAAAATAGGATAGTAAATAAAAAATATAAAGTAGGATAAGATAAAGACGGTAACTTTATCTAATATCAATTTTATGTTCTTCTGCTGCAGTAAAATGTGAAGTATACAATTACATATTTTTTAACACTTTACAACAAAGTTGGAAAGTGTTTATGACTTTGTTCATTCTGTCTGTCTGTCTGTCTGTCTGTCTGTCTGCCCGTCCGTTAGCACGATAACTGCCGTAAAAATGGCTTAATCAAAATGAAATTTTAGTATGTTGTTCAGACGGTCTATAAGACCTATGGGAATATAAATGAATAATATCACCCAATTAGTTTTGGATTGAACCCGGGTTGAAAAAATGGAATACATTGAACCCTATGGGACCTAATTTTTCAAGCATTTTTTAAGCGGATTTAAAATTCACAAATTGCTTCGAAAATTTTAGGCAGTATTCAAATTGTTCCATAAAATATATAAAAAAAAACTCAGCGAAATATATTCAGTAGTTTTTAAATAAAAATTAAAATAATAATAACACCTTTTATATGAAGCGATCACGTGTCCATGATATGAAACGATCACATGACCCACTTTAAAATGATATATGGCATCCATCTTGTGTCAAAATCGTGATTTTTAAAGTTCTTTTTAATTCATATTGAGTGTTGTATCCGTCCTAAAACTACTTTATTTCTGCCTAAATTCTGTGCATCTACATACTGAAACAACGCAATGACAATATATTTCAGTTTAAATGCTCATCCAAATATGATTATTTCTTTTATTAAGCCTATTTTTCACCTATGTAAAATGTAAACAGCAAAATATGTAGAAAAAGTTGTATTAGAATCGCTGTAATTCTTTAACACAAAATCATTTAGTCCATGGAGTCTGCTTAGCTGATATGAATGAAGTATTCATTGATTGTAGAAAGAGAAGGACGATATTTTTCGATGAAGTTTTACGCATAGAGTTAACTTATTTGTAGCTCCATGGTCTTAATTTTTAAATAAAATAAATTATTATAGTATTGTGATGAATGACATGAATCGGGGAATTATTTATGAATGAAATATTGCTTTTATAGAGAGAGCCAGGCGTGTTATTTTTTTTATGACGTCATTTGAATCAATTTCAGTTGTTTTCGATGAAGTTTTCAAATATAATAAATTATCGTAGTATTATGATAATTCTAAAATTATTACCGAGGAATGTATAACATTTTAGAGATGTTTAAACCAGGCAATTTATACTTTAATGCCGTCATTTGAATGAAGTTAAATTTTTTCGATGAAGGTTTAAGGTTTCAAATATAATAAATTAATGTAGTATTGTGATAAGTTTTAAAATATTACCGAGGAATGTATTGCATTTTAGACATGTTTAAATAAAATTGCATTGAAGTTGGAAAGTGTTTCATAATCAATGCTTTAAGCATGATTGATCTTTCTTGTTTAAGTAGTAAAAGAGTAATAAAGACAGAAATTTTAATTTGCTGATTACTGATAAAAAATAATGTTTCATTAATTATAATAAAATAAATAATTAAAGATAAAGTGACTCTGTGAATTAAACATATTTGTGATCTAAAGGAATACTTATATACACAAACATAAATAAAATGAAAGATACAATACATTTTTCTTAAGTTAAATAAACGCCATTTTGTAAATTTGTTAATTAAATAAAGCTTTTAAACTAAATACATATGTTTAAATAATACGGCAGTTCATGAAAAAACAGTATGTTAAAGTAGATAATTCTCAAGATATGAAATAAAAGAATTACCATTGTACATAATTCTTTAAATTAAATTAAAATACAAAAATGCAATATGATTAAGAAACTAATTATTACATTAGAATACATTTTAAATAATGGCTCATTTTAATTAAACACTACGATGCATTAAAATAACGTATAAAAGAATTGAAAAATATTCCTAAAATATTATTCCATAAAAAAAATTCGCGAGAGTGCTTTAACACTGCAGTCATCGCACGTTCATATCTTTCCTGACAGAGAAATTCATTGTAAGACTAAATTACAGGCACAGGAGTTTAATTGGGACAAAAGTAGTGGTAATAAAGTCCGGCTGAAAATAAATAAAATTTGAATTACTATTTAACGATAAGAAAATAAAAGTCATTTATTGCTCTAAAATATGCATAAGAAAAGTAAAAACTGCACTTATGGTGAGAAACTTAGCAATATAAAAGGATAAAATAACGAAATAATTAAAATACACAAGCAGCAAAAGTTTCGTAAAGCATACGTAATGTGAACAAAAACAGGTATAATAAAAGAAATAATTAAGATAATTGTTTAAAGTGAAAGAAAATGCATAATTATGAAAAGAACCAGATATAATCAATTAATAAGTGGCTTTGAAGAAAATAACAGTAGTCTTCTAATTATAGACACATTTCAGTGAGTGTCACATACTAAAAGTAAAACGTTTAAGAATTTGAAAATCAAAATATTATAGTTAAAATGCAATTCAATTTTATGGCTTTATCTCACATGATAAAAATTTTACTATTTGGTATGTTAAAAACATTTTAAAATAGAAGCAGACCAGATTCCATGAATAAATTATAAAATAGATAAATCACAATAGTTAAAATACAATTTTATGGCTTTATCTCATAGGATAAAAATTTACTACTTATTAATATAACATTTTTTGCAAATATACTCAAATGCAGATGAGTAAATTATAAAATAAAAAATTTGTCATTACAAATAACTTTTTAATGCTTTTAAATACAGCATTACGAAATACTTTTCGTTCCTCCTAAATAAAATACTTTTGATACGAAAGCATTGAATATTAAAATAAATTTTAAAAGGAAACTTCTAAACACATGAAATTTTAAGAAAAATATTATAAATGTTTACAAACATTGAAGATAAATAAATAAATTCATAAAATTCATAATTCAAATTTCTTAACCAAAATAAATACATTACTAATATAGACTTAGAAAACCCAAACAAAACAGGATTCAGAAAGTTTTAGAAGTATGTTTGAACATAGAAAAATGTAGGAGAAAATTCGACACATCAAAGTGACACCTTTCTGGTAGGTCGGACGTCTGGGTCTCAACAACAACAACACCTAAGTGACAATTAACTAAATTAAGAAACATGGTTCCAATGATCTTAATATAACTTGTCATAAATATGAAAAACTAAAAACTATTAACAGGGACAATTTAAAAAAAATTTCAATCGCTATGCTTTACATATTTGTCTTCACTAAAAACATTCATATTAACTAGAAGTGCGGAGATAAGAAAGATACAAAGGTTCTTAAATCAAATTAAATGTTCTTTAATCAAATCAAAGGTTCTTTAATCATTATTAAAGGTTATCAGGAGTAGTCAGTAGAGTAGGAATTATTAAAAAAATAACAATAGTCTTATAATGATAGATACATGTCACTGAGTATCACTTACTTTAAGTTAAACATTTAATAATTTGAAAATGAAAATATTATAGTTAAATTTCATTTTACGGATTTATCACTCAGGATATAAATTCAACTAATTGGTAATATTAAAAACCTTAAAATATCCTTAAATTCGATCCAGAACAGATTCCATGAATAATAATAAAATTACAAATAATATATTAATAAAAATAATATTTTAATTACAGATAATTATAAATTACAATTACTTTCAATTCCTTCTAAATAAAATATTTCGGATATGGAAGTATTAAATTGACAGCTTCAATGCGTAAAGTAATAAGAAAAATACTGTAAAATTTTGCAAACATTGCAAACATACATTTAAAGAATCCATAAAATCATGACACAACTCAAAATCTCAATTTCTGAATCTAAATAAATACATTATTAATATAGACTTAGAAACACCAGAAAAACTTGGCGTCACAGAGTTTTGAAAGTAAGTTCGAACATTTAAATATTCAGAGGAAAGAAAAATCGACACACCACAGTAACAATTAACTAAATTAAGAAAGAAGGTTCCAATGAGTTTAAGAATATATAACTTTACATCATATGAAAAACTAAACCCTGATTGTTAAAAGTGACAATTACAAAAAATCATTTAATTCGATAAGTTTTACATGTTTGTCTTCATTAACACCAATCATATTATCTGGAGGTGTGGTGATAAGAACAGAACAATGAAGGGTCTTTAATGTAAGGTTGGGCAGCACAGCGACGAATCAGAAGCCTGACGTCAGTGGGGTAGGATTGCGTCATTCGAGACGTCACGGTCCAAGGAAGCATTTTCAGAGAAGTCAAATTTTTCAAAAATTTAAAAAGGACAATAACAGTGATATATTTCAAGTATACATGCATTTTCCATAAATATGTGATAAAAAAATCCTGATACATTGAAAAGACTAACCATTAAGACGCAAAAGAATAAAATTTATATAATTAATAAAGAAAAACAATAAATGATCACAATCTTGTAAATTGAACTTGATCAATACTGAAATAGAAAAATACTGGAAAGTGAAGTGGGAAAAATTAGTGTCTATTCGGCTAGTGGCCAAACGACTGGCAGTTGTCAACATAAATTGAATTAGCAAAAACGAATGGCGAATTTCATTGAATTGTAAGCTAAAAAATTAAATTTTTTAAAGCCCGCACACAGTAAAACTTTATTTGAAGCAAATACAAATGGATGAGAAATGCAAAAACTCTACAAAATGTAAAACATCGTTCTAATATATCTGATAAATAAAAATAGTAAAATTGAAAAACACAATAGAATTTACAAAATGAAATATATTGTTAGTTAAACTTTTAGGAATGTATTTGTTTCTGAATTCAAATATACACTGTATAAATAAATGAATTATTAGAAATACGTGCAATCTAAAACAGGTTAATATATAAAAACATGACCAGAAATAAAAATAATCATTTTTCAAAATACAATTGGAACAAGTTCATAATAATTTAATCTGACTCTTAATTCAATACCCTTTGATGGCTGACTTTATTTCATAAAATGTCTTTTATAACTGGATGGATAGGAAAATCTCCAGGAACACATTTTGCAAATGAAAGTTTTTTCCCGGGTATGAAGACGCATATGGGTAGTAAGGTTACTTCTCTGGTGAAAATCTCTGTTGCAATGAGGGCAAATGAACGGTTTCTCACCTGTATGAAGACGCATATGGACAATAAAGTGATATTTCCGGGAAAAGCTTTTGTTACAGTGCGAGCAAATAAGCAGTTTCTCTCCTGTATGTATACGGATATGTCTAACAAGGCTAGACTCATGTTTAAAACCTCTATCACAATGAGGATATTTGAAAGGCTTTTCTCCCGTGTGAACTCTGATATGAGCCTTCATATGGGATATATCAGGTGTGGAGTAAGTACATAGTTGACACGTGTACAATGTCCCCCCCCCCATCGTTGTACTTTTTCACTTGGTATTTAGGCAATGATTTAGATACAAAAGAATTATTTAAACCATGGAATGGATCTTCAAAAGCATAATCCAATCGTCCTGTAAATTAGGATTCATTAGAAGTTCACAAGAAATAACAAATCAAACATATTGTAATTGTACTAACATATGTACATAAGATTCGTGCAAAGCAAATTAAATTTTAACGATACATAAAAACAACTTGTAATTGTATTATACTTAAGGAAGTAATAATGCAAGATACAATAAGAAGTACATTATTATTATAGAGAGTTACGGTATTGCATGTTAATAAAACAGTAAGTTAATCTAGATGCTTGTCAGAACATGAAATTAATTAATTAGCATTGTACACACTTTCATAAATTAAGTTTAAACGCAGAAATGTAAAATGACTAAGAAACTATTCATTACATCTGGACATATTTTAAATAGTGATTCATATTTTTAAACACTACGAAACTTTAAAAAAATTGAAAAAAATTTCAAATGCAATTAGTTAAGATAAAATGAAAAATAAAATAAACAAATTATATGTTTACTAATGTGTTTGTATGTATAATATTTATAATTATTGGTTTATATATGCAAACACAACTTAAAATGTTCTCAAATATATCTCAAAAATTAAATAGAACTGAAAATATATCTAACACTAAAAATATAATACTTTAAAATAAAATTGGCCATAGAAAATAATATTTGTAATTTTAAAATTGAATTAGCTCCATCAGCATCGCTAAAAATAATTAAAAACAGATCAAATATATCTTTCATTGAGTTTCATCATTAATGCCATAAATAATTCAAAGTATAAATGTATGCATGTAATACTTTTCATTTAAAAATAATCACATTGAAGCTCCAGGGAAGGAATTTCATATAAGTATACCATAAGAGCTACCTATAATCGAGGCGATAAAATAAGATTTCTGTTATATTTATTTCATAACTCTTCAAAGGGTATATAATAACTCTTATTTATTTCATAACTCTTAAAACTCTTCAAAGCAATTTTAATTTAAAACATATATGAGACGCCAGTTATAATAAACACACACAACATATACGATTGGAGAACATTCCAAAATTCTATTCTGCAGAACAGCACAAAATATTCAAAGAAATGAAGCATATATCTCCTTAATGTGGATAAATCTATCCCCAATCCATTTCATTCAGGACTCTTTCTCAAGCTCAATTCCCTGCTTATGTTAACAGGAATACCCTGCTTATGAAATCAGGAATAAGGGCACGGACTTCGGCCATCCCCCCCCCCCCTCCTCTAAGCTCCTCTTTGATGTAAACATTCTTTTTATGAAACTCCTTTTTCTGGGATATTTTTTCTTTCCGCTAGAAAGTGGGTACAAAGGGGGGGGGGGGGATTTTAACCTGTCCCGAGCACTTTTTTATCCTTGAGATTTTTGAGTTAATACGGATTGCTAGAGACCGAAGTCCGATTCCCAAATCGTGCACTTGGACGTAAATTTGAAAAACATGTATCGACTGCTATTCTGTAACGGTAGTCCAATACTTACAGAAAGGGACATGGCAATTCCACATCAATCAATCAGGAATGGGCCAGGCTTTCATTGATAACTCTGTTCGAGCAGTGGCGGTCTTCCAGGGCCGTAGCCAGAAACGAAATCTGGGGGGGGGGGGGGGGGAGTGAAATTCATGGGGGGCTCAACAGCACTGAAAGGGGGGATCACTAAAATAATTTTGGGGGGAGGAAAATGTGCTAAACTATTAAATTAATAACAAGCTAATAATAACTTTTATAATAATATACAAAATCACATTTTTGTTAAAGACCAATAATGACATGCTTCTATACAATGCATAAAAACTCTTCGTCGAAATTTTTTTAAAAACAAATCAAACATTTAAATACATAATAATGGAAATAAAAAGTGATGATAAACTTAACACCGAAGTGACAGTTATTTTACGTTACGAAAAGAGTCATTTTCATAAATTTTAAAAATATGGCGTTAGTCGTCAAAAATGACAATTTGAAAATAATTAATTAAATTGCTAAGTAGTAAATCAGGATTTATGTTTATTGCAAGTGACTCCTAGTTTATAGTTAATGGAATAGAAGAAGCTGTATATAAAAATGTGAAGTGGGCAGCACATGACTTTCTCTGCAGATTCATATTCACATTCTATTTATTTCATCAATAACTCATTATATTGAGTTCAACTGAAAAATAACATTCATAACTGTTTGAAACGACACTGCATTTGTACTTTTAATTCAATTTTCGTTCTCATTTGCAACTGGACTTATTTTCGAACGCGGCGTAGCGAAAATGCGAAAAATGTAAAATATCTCGAGAATGGCTAGTCCTAGTGTAATGGGGCCTTATTCTGTAGGGATTAGTCTTATTCTTTTCATCGTTAAACATAACGTATAACACAAGCATTAGATTGATATATTTGAACAGACATGATCTTTTATTTTAGATTTTGACGATTTTTGAGGGTCATTTCGCAAAAAAAAAAAAAAAAAAAAAAAAAAAAGGCAAGCTATTTTCCGAATCGTACCAAAATCTAATCAGCACTAGGGTGACACACGAGTAAGTTAGCTATTAAATTTTGTAAAATTTAATCAATTAGTTTTTCAGCTATAGTGGATTCAGGGAATTTTTGCTGGTCATTTCGTAAAAAAAGGCGGGTTATTTTATCTCGAATCGTACTAAAAACTAATCAGCACCAAGGTCACGTCACACACAAGTGACTTACTTACTAAATTTTATGAAATTCCGTCCATTAGGTTTTGAATTACGGTGGATACATACATTGCATAGACAGACACACAAATGATCATGCTAAAAATAGTTTTTTCGTATTCTAGAGGTCTCAAAACGCGTAGATCCGTCAAAAACTCGAGTTGCGATTTTTGAAATGATTCCAATACTTTCCCTATACATTACCATGTATTGCAGGGAAAAAATCTGATGTGGGCAGCACATGACTTTCCCTGCAGACTTATATCCACGTTCTCTTTATTTTAATTAAATTTAATTAACCTTTAATTCAATTTTCGTTCTCAGTTGGCAACTGGACTTGTTTTCAAAGGTGGCGCAGAGAAAGTGCGAAAAAACTAAGATATCTCGAGAACGGCTAATCCTATTGTAATGGGATTGTTCTTATTCTTTCCTTCGTTAAAAATTACGTATAAAACAAGCATGTAATGAATATATTTGAGCATACGTAGTTTTTTATTTTAGATTTTGACGATTTTTGCGGACCATTTTACAAAAAAGGCAAGTTATTTTTTTGCGAATCCTGCCAAAACCTAATCCGTACCAGGTTAACCCACAAGCGACTTATCTACCGAATTTTTGAAATTCGGTCCATTAGTTTTTTAGTTAGAGTGGATACAAAATCTGAACAGACAGACAGACAGGCAGGCGCGCGCGCGCGCGCGCACACACACACACACACACACACACACACACACACACACGTTACGCTAAAAATGTTTTTATCGTATTCTAGAGGTCTCGAAAGTGTAGATCCGTCGAAAACTCGAGTTGCGATTTACGGCATGATTCCAATACTTTCCCTATTCATTACCATGTATTGCAGGGAAAGTAAAAATTTCATGATGAAAACTAGATTGTTAAATTTAGAAATATATAATATTATAACTCTGTAATTGATTGTAGACTTTTCTATGGATATGAAACTACTTCATACTGTATCCAAATACTCAAATGAAATAAAGAAGGAATTTAATAAACAAATGATATATTAGTTCTTCTTTCCAATCTCTGGTTTAACTAGAAAGAATCATATATTTTGAATTTCTTTTGAAAGAGTGTTATTTCAAAATGTGAAATTAATATTTAGAAAACACAAAAAAAAAATACAATTGAACTGCAAAAGTATTGAATTGTATCAAATATGACAATGTACAAAGTTCACTTAAATCGCCGTGTAGAATATATTTGCAACCAGTCACAATAATGAATCTTAGACTAATTAGACTAGAATACAGGGTTGGGAGACGGACAAACTGCACGTTTGAAATAGATTATTTGTAAAGTGAAGTTTTACATATATAGGAATGAGGTTCAATTGACGACTGCCCATACTGGGCAAACTCCCTCCCCCCCGCATAAAAAAAGGATGTTTTTTAGATAAAATCTTTATTCCAAATTAGCCACAGTTTATGTAACTTTTTAATTATAAGAAATGTTCATATAAAATAGTATAAACATCAGTTTAAACACCGACATTCGAAGTCCTTCCTGCCATTGTAGTTCTGGGGATGTTGATGGTCAGACTAATGTGCATGACCAAGAGAGTTCCATAAATGAGATCGCCTAAAGCCTATCTACAAAAAGCCTAAAATATAAAGCCTATCTAAAAACAAAAAAGAATGAATTTCCAATTATATTTTAACTTCTTACTCAGAAGTTAATATTTTACTCAAAAGTAAAGTTCAAATAAAATCTAACAAACTTCAATATGAAAATGGACATTTGAGGTACTTACTACCATTGCTGTTCTGGGACAGTTGGTGGTTAGGCCGATATACTGTTGCAGGAGAGTTGGATAAATGCGATGGATCATATAAAGCCTACCTAGAAAGAAAATAAAGAATGAATTTCAAGTTATATTTTAACTTCTTACTCAAAAGTTAATATCTTACTGAAAAGTAAAGTTCATATAAAATCTAACAAATTTCAATACGAAATTGGACATTCGCGGTATCCTAACATTGCTGTTCTGGGGAAGTTGGTGGTTAGATCAATGTTCGGATCAGGAGGATCCCATAAAAGAAAATCACGCTCATTTAGCCTGATTAAGAAGAAAAAGGAGAACTTCATATTATAATTTAAAAGTAAATGATCACATTTTTGATACAGTACTGATTTACTCAAAATAAAAATGTAAATTTGTAAATTAAGAAACTTAATGACTTAAATCATTAAATAGCATTCCCTATGACGTCTAACTCTTATATCTTTGCTCTTTCAGATAACAATTTGCTTGCAGGTTTGAGTGAATTATATTTAAAATGTAATCCAATTTTAATTAGTTTAACGGATAATGTCCTGTAAGTATTACTATTTAACAACTAATGTACATAATTCTCAAAACATATGAATTTCAAACTCGAAACCATTACTTAAAACACCCTTTAAAACAGACTGTCAAACTTTCATCCAGAATGGAATCATAGAGTCCTAAGTAAAGTTAAACATGAGTTATTAAATGTCTCTTCAAATTCTGAACTGAGAATTACAACGTAGCAATTAAACGGCTTTGCATTAATGAAGATAACATAATAAGGCTACCTTTTCGAGAAAATTTTGTGATGCAAAAAGGTTTATCTTTAAAATGAACACGAATAATAATTATTTAAACATACTATTATTTATTACAATTTTTCAAATAGCTTTGCGAATATACATATGTTATATATGTATATGTTATATATGTTATATGTTATACATATGTATATGTTATATAGAAAATGTTTACATTTTACTTGCTTAACGTGATATATTTCAAAGTATTTTTCCCATTAAAACACAAATTTTAATGTTTTAGAAGCTGCACTCTTTCATACATGGTGGAACGTAGAACGTTTTTCGAGGGGAAGGTGGTAAATTCAGGAGTAAAATGCACAACAATGCCTACTGATACATTAAAATAACTGATGATATAAACTAGAAATAACTAGTGATACTAAACACTAAAATATCACTAAAATAAGTAGTGACACATTAAAATAACTAATTAAAATGCCTAACTTGATGATCGTCTTTATACTCTTGCATATTCAAGGGGGGAGGAGAGAGTCCTGTCTTATGAGCAACCATGGCTTCATATTTAATGGAATGGTTGAAAAAGTTCAACTACTTTAGAAATAAGAAAACATTTAAAATGTTATATTTTGTATGTATTTATCTTATATAGGTAATATATTTTAGAATATCGTGCATTGCATTCACCCTGAGAATTTTTATGTAAAATTATTTTACTTTACTTACCACGGAAATAAAACTTATTGAAAGTGCGATTTCTAATATAAAGTTTACTGATAATAAGAAATCCTTTCCCAGGTTCAAACGCCAATTACTCTGCCCTCCCCCCCCCCCAGTCAAAAATATCACACTATTCTACTGATTATAACATATAATACATGTTAAAAACAGAAAAAATAAAGGTAACAGATTTAACAATTAGATTAATAAAATACAATTAAATGCGAAGTAAACCCTTAATTTTTACAACACCATGCTCCATTATACATTAAATAACAATGTAAATTTAGTTAAAAATATTTTTTTAAATCGATTGTACCAAATATGTAAATGATGGTCACTAAAATTGTAAGAAGAAATCTGTGAATAGCTATTTCACTAGTCCATTTCACTAGTCCGTTTTAAAGACTGTTTTAATTTTGTGAAACGGATTAGTTTAATAAAATTTTGATAAACTCACATGTAACACATATATTTTCCGTTTGAAATCGGAGTTTTACAACAACACACAATAACAAAAAATATGTTTTCATAAGACTTTTTTCTATTTTTAATATTAAACAGAAATAAGGAATATTTTTGCAAGTTTATTACAGTGATAAATTTCAAAACGAAATTTATATTTTAAAGAATTATCTATTGCCAATTAAAAGACAAAAAATAGAAGTTTAATATCAAATGAGTGGGTCTTTCAGAAACAATAAACATTATCATTTTTCTGCAATAATTTACATTTGTTTTAAAAGAACAATTGTTTATGAAAGCAAAAACATTTACAGGAACATGTATAGAAATAAAAATTCTTGTGAAGTAATGTATTTATTAATTGAAATATGTGAACTAAACATAAATAATAAATATAAATATATTCATCGCAAACATTTTTAAAAATATGTTTAAAATGCATTTCGTAGACTGTTTTTGAAATCACAAAAAGGCATAACATTATGTTCATGAAAACAGCCGTAGAAGTTGAGTCAAATTATTTATGTGTTTTTCGATGTCTGTTCAAGTTGGATGAATTGGGATAGCTCTTTGAACATATATTGCAAGTGAAGGATTTTTCCCCTGTATGAACGATCATGTGCCTTGCAAGGTCATTCTTATGAACAAATACTCTACTACAACGTTCGCAGTTGAAAGGTTTTTCCCTTTCATGAACGAGCATGTGCCTTGCAAGGTCATTCTTACGAGCAAATACTTTACTGCAACGTTCGCAGTTGAAAGGTTTTTCCCCTGTATGGACTATCTTATGTCTCTTCATATTGGACTTGTCTCCTGTAGAGTATACACAATTTTTACACTTGAAAAATGTTAAACCATTTTCGTCGAAGCACACACAGTAATTAGGTGATGATACAGAAGCAGCAGTGTCATCTGGAAAGCAGCTTGAATCCAAACCACAATCTAAAAGGGAAAAAAAGGAAAAATGTTCAATACAAACCAGCCAAAAAAATATATATATCTGATGCTTGTAGTTTCACTTGACATACGTGTAGCTCAAATTTCTCATACATTCATATTTAATACTAGCCGCCTTTGGCGACCAGCCTGTTCGCTACCCTTGAAAATTCTGACCGTGGCAAATTCTAACCGTGGCACACTCGCTGGCGCGACCTACCAGAAGGAACGACCTACCAGGAAGTGCCACCCAATTTAGACAGAAACTCAGTGGGGGAGGCATCCACAGGGACCGTACCCTCCTTCCCCTACCACCAACCTCTCGGAAGGACTTACGGTCCCGCATGTTTCGTGGAGAAAAAAGGGCAAAAAACGGTCGAAATCGCATAAAACATTAAATAAATAAAAAAATAATTAAAATTTTAAAAATCGGTTTTCACGTGTCCCCTTCCCTCCCCCCCGGGTCTCCGATTGCCAAATTTCGTAGCTCTCCGACGCGCGGTCGCGAAACGTATAGTGTATAAGACAGACACACAGACAGACAGACAGACACACAGACATTGCCTTTTATTATATAGATATGGCACATAAAAATATCTTAATAGCACTGTTCTTGATCAGAAGCAATTCAAATGAACTTTCAATAAAAACTGAGGACCTAAGATATAAAACATGTCTTAAAATGCTAAGCCCTTGGCAATTTTATCGTGTCATTAATTGAATATAAAGTACTGTTATAGAAATCAACATTTATGTCGGTTTTAATAAAATTTTATAATATTGTTCGAGCTTCGTTTAATAATCCTG
Organism: Amaurobius ferox; assembly: GCA_951213105.1. Taxonomy (NCBI): domain Eukaryota; kingdom Metazoa; phylum Arthropoda; class Arachnida; order Araneae; family Amaurobiidae; genus Amaurobius; species Amaurobius ferox. The sequence goes on from OX578155.1 coordinate 98,724,508, forward strand.
AAATATAAATGCGACTAGAATTATATATATGAATTTTTTAGTCTACTGCTTTAATCACTCACAAATTTGTTATAGACAAGAATATGTACCCGACGTTGCTCGTTATTTACGATGAGCTGTTAGGGCGTCACCGTCTGTGCCGCCACAAAACAGTTTTATTTTATTTTATTTTTGTTATAATGGAGCGTCTTGTTAAAACGCTTTTTGTTTTCTGAGAATTCGCTTTAAATTTCGGTGCAGTTTTTATCTGAGATTTGTATTTGAAATCATTGAACGTTCTAAGAAATGTTCTCGCGTCGCCCGGAATACAAACAATGATATTTAAAACAGAAATCATCTGTTTTTTAACATAATGGAGGAAATTTTCTTCTAAAATAAATTTTTCAAGACAAGCTTTTCCATTTTTAATGAGTACACACATGAAATTCATAAACAAATCTCTTTTTAAATAAGCAAAGTGCATATAAGATTTCAAATTTGAGGAATATAACAATGAACGATACTTTAAAAATATCAGTTCTCATATGCATATTTTTAAAATAGGATTGTATTGAAAAGTTTTTGGAACACTGATATCATGCGAGTGAGCTATTTATTAAAAGATTTATCATACATGTTTCATTTTAAATTAAGTTTTGAAATGCACTTTTTAGACAACTTTCAAAAATCAATTTTTGCAAGTAACGTTGAATTTAGGTCCAATTATTTATGAATATTCAGATGTGCTTTCAAAGTGGATAATAGGGTAAAGTTCCTAGAGCACATGCTGCAAGTGAACGGTTTCTCTCCTGTATGTATATGTTCAACAAGGTTTCTTTTCTCTGCACATATTTTGCAGTAGTGATAGCATTTGAGAGATTTCTCAGCTGTATGTGCACGTATATGTCCTACAAGTGTATTTTCTCTTACAAATCTCTTAAAGCAAGGGTGGCATTCGAAGGGCTTTTCTTCCGTGTTGACTCTGATATGCTTCATATCTGATATATATGATGGGGAGTATACACAGGAATCAAACATACACTTGAAGAAAATCTTACCCTTAATACTCAGACTCTCAAGGCAATTAGACGATGATCCAGACGCGGCAGTGTTGTTTGAATAGCAACAGGAGTCAAATCTACTGTCTAAAGGAGAAAAAATGAAAATACTTAATAAAAACAAACAAATTATATTTGAAGCGTGTAGTTAAAAAAAAAAATTATTGGATTGCAGGGTATGATATGTTACTTTATGCATGTAATGATTAACTGCAGTAATATTAGTTATAAAAATAATGCCAGGGATAGTCGAGTGGTTAAGCAAGAGGATTGCACTTTGGGTTGTCTGGTTCGCACCTACACGCCACCCAAAACTATCGCCGTATCTTCACGGAGTATGGGCACAATAAATCCTCAGATACCAAAATTCATTCGAGAAGGGGTAAGCCAGTGGAAGGACAGCATGTTCTCTTTGACTGCCACTAATGTTAATTGGCGACTGGACACATGCCCAAACAGGACGAACTCCTACTACCTTCCCCTTCCCCTCTCCCACACACAAAAAATGCTTACTCGAAAAAAGTTTTATTCCAAATTAGCGACAGTTTATGTAACTTTTTACTTACAAAAAATGTTCACATAAAAGAGTATAAACTTTAATTCAAAAACCGACATTCGAAGTACTTCTTACCGTTGTAGTTCTGGGGCAGATGACAGTTAAGCCAATGTACGTGTACAAGAGGATTACATAAATAACATCGATTATAAAACATACCTAAAAAGTAAGAAAGAATGAATTTCAAGTTATCATTTAACTTCTTACTCAAAAGAAAATTCATGTAAAATAGAAAAATCTTCAATATGAAAACAGACATTCGCGGTACTTATTACCATTACTGTTCTGGAGCTGTTGATGATTAAGCCAAGGTACGTGTACAGGAGGGTTACATAAATAAGATCGATTATATAGCCCACCTAAAAAGAAACATGAAAAATCAATCATGCATAAAGCATTGATTATGAAACATTTTTCAACTGTAATGCAATTTTATTTAAACATCTCTAAAATGCAATACATTCGGGGGTAATATTTTAAAAATTATCACAATATTACAATAATTCATTATATTTAAAAACTTAAAATTTCATCGAAAAAAATGAATTTTATTCAAATGACGTCATTGAAATATAACTCGCCTGGCTACGTAAAAGCAGTAAATATTTCATTTATACACTTTTATTCTATTCCTTTCATTCATCACAATAATACAAAAGATTTTATTTTACTTAAAAACTTAAAATGATGGAGGTAAAAGTAATTTAACTCTATGCTTAAAACTTCATCGAAAATGTCTACTATAAAATCATCAGCTTCTCTATGTTAAATCAATCAATGTTTCATTCATATCAGCTATATTGCAGACTCCAGAGCTAAATAATTTTGTGTTACAGAAAATCAGCAAATTCTTATACAACTCATTTTACAACTTGATGTGTTTATTTTCTGCAAAAGTGAAAATTAAGATTCCTTGTAGAAATGATCATTTAAACTGAAGTATATTGCAACTGAGTTGTTTTAGAATATAGATGCGCAGAAATTAAGCAACAATAAAGTGGTTTTAGGACGAATATAACACTAAATATAAACAAGAAAGATCAATCATGCATAAAACATTGAGTATGAAACACTTTCTAACTTCAATGCAATTTTATTTAAACACCTCTAAAATGCGATACATTCCTCGGTAATATTTTTAAAATTATCACAATACTGCATTAATTTATTATATTTAAAAACTTAAAACTTCATCGAAAAAATGAACTTTAATCAAATGACGGCATTGGAATATAAATTGCCTGGTTTAAACATCTCTAAATTGCGATACATTCCTCGGTAATATTTTTAAAATTATCATAATACTACAATAATTTATTATAATTGAAAAAACTTCATAAACAAATGAACTTTATTCAAATGATGTCATCAAAATATAAATCGCCTCTATATAAAAGCAGCATTTCATTCATAAACATGTTTCTAACATTCATAAAATCGTTTCATTCATCACAATACAACAAAATTTTATTTTATTTAAAAATTTATTATCTACCATATTTATTTTAAAATGTGAAACCTCTCTAATATATAAAATAATGGAACTCTTGGAAATATATTTATTATATAATATATCACTTTTTTCTTTCTGGAGGATATAGCAAAAGTCAGAATTTAATTGAATTTGTTTTTCTCCCTATATTAAACAATTTTTATTTTAAAAACTACCTAACATAATTTACTGAAATTTTTTCTATATATTTTATGGGATAATTTGAATATTTTCTAAAACTTTCGAAGCAATCTGTTAATTTTAAATTTGCTTAAAAAATGTTTGAAAAATTAGGTCCCATAGGGTTCAATGTATTTCATTTTTTCATCCCCGGCTCAATCCAAAACTAATTGGGGGATATTATTCATTTATATTCCCATAGAACCCACAGACCGTCTGAAAAACATACTAAAATTTCATTTTAATAAAGTCATTTTTACGGCTGTTATCGTGATAACGGACAGACAGACAGACAGAATGAACAGTCATAAACACTTTCAACTATGTTGTACAGTGTTAACAAAGTCATAAACACTTTCAACTATGTTGTAAAGTGTTAAAAAAAGAAAGATTTTCAAGTTATAATTTAAGTTCTTACTCAAATGTAAAGTTCATATAAAATAGAACAAACTTCAATATGAAAACATTACTTACTAGTATTACTGTCCTGGGGCAGATATTGTACGTATACAGGAGGGTTACATAAATAAGATGGATTATAAAGCCAACCTAAAAATAAAAAAAAGAACGAATTTCAAGTTATAATTTAAAAGTAAAGTTTTTATGAAATCGAACAAGATTTAATACGGAAACGGACACTTGCGGTAATGCCTACTATTACTGTTTTGGGGCAGTTGCGGGTTAGGACAATGTACTGGAGCAGGAGGGTCCATTAAAAGAAAATCACGCCCATATAGCCTGCCTAAGAAGAAAAAAGAAACGTATTTCAAATTATAATTTAAAAGTAAGTGATAACATTTCGATACAGTACTGAATTATACAAAATAATATATAAGTTCGTAAATTGAAAAACTTAATGAGTTAAAAAAAAATCATTTAACAAAATTCTCTATGGCGTATAACTCTTATATCGCTGCTTTTTAAGGTAACAATTTACTTGCAGGGTTCAGTGAATTGCATTTCAAATGTAACCCAATTTTAAATGGTTTAAAGGATAATGTCTTGTAAGTGTGACTACTGAATAAATACGAGTTGTTTACATAATTATTAAAACATATGAATTTCAAACTCGAACAGAGATATTCAGAAGACACTAAAAGTTCTAATATCTTTCAACTAAACACGTTCATATATTGGCTATTAGGTTGAAATTGGAAGAAAGGCCTAATTACAGGCACATGAGTGCAACCGGAAAACTGCCATGGTGAACATTTTCGGCTGAAAAGAAATGAAATTTAAATTGGTATTTAATCACTGGAATTTAAAATTCATAAATTGCACTAACATATGTAAAATAAAAGCAAAACTTTCAGTGAAGGTAAAACGCCTAACAATGTTGTTGTTGTTAAAACCCAGACCGTCCGACCTACCAGAAAGGTGTAAGGTAACTGTTTGGACGGTCGGGAAGTGCTATCCAATTTAGACCGGAACCCAGTGGGGGAGGCATCCACAGGGACCGTACCTTCCTTCCCCTACCACCAACCTCTCGGAAGGACTTTCGGACCCACATGTTTAACGTGATCGCACTCCGCATGAACACGGCGGCAGTTTTGGCAGTGGCTGGAATCGAACCCGGGCCTACCGAGTGCAACTCCTGCGCGCCAACCAATGGGCTACCGTGCCCAAAGCCTAACAATGTGAAAAACTAAATTCGAAATAATGAAAACACAAACAGTAGAGTTCTGTTGTATACGTAAATGTACGTGTGTGTACGTATGTGAAAGTATGTATATGAAAGTGTGTGTGTGTGTGTATGTGAAAGTATGTGTATGAAAGTGTGCGTGTGTGTGTGTATGTGAAAGTATGTGTATGAAAGTGTGTGTCTGTGTGTGTGTGTGAAAGTGTGTGTGTGTGTGTGTTGTGAAAGTATGTGTGTGTGTGTGTGTCTGTGTGTGTATGAAAGTATGTGTGTGTGTGTGTGTGTGTGAAAGTATGTGTGTGTGTGTGTGAAAGTATGTGTGTGTGTGTGAAGTGTGTGTGTGTGTGAAAGTATGTGTATGAAAGTGTGTGTGTGTGCGTGTGTGTGTGAAAGTAAGTGTGTCTGTGTGTGTGTGTGGAGACAATCACTGACGAACAAATGGACTGATTCGAACGAAATTTGGTACAAAAATTACAATCCATGAATTCTGGAAGCCTATTGTTTTCATACGCAATCGAATGTTCAGAACCTCCAAAAGTTTTGAGTGAAATTTTAAAAAAATCATCAAAAAATTAAAACATTTAATAAAAGTTACGCAAATAGCCATTTCCTATGTAATTTTTCATTAGTAAACTACTGAGATAAATTTTAGAACGATAACATGAACCGTTCTTGAGAGATTGCACATTTTTCAGAAAAATTATCAAAAAATCATATAAAATTAAAAAAGAAATATTACCTATTGTAAAATATGTTCACTTTACATAAGTAATATCATGCGATAACTTTTATGACATCATTCTCATGGATCTAGCTAGTTTCATTCATGTGAAAAGATACTTTAGATAATGCTTTTGTATTTGGACGCCAATAGTCATTTGTCTGCTATAAGAATACCTTATATCTCCTTCCACAATGCTTGGCGAGATTTTGCGGAATGTCGCCAACTTGGCGACTTTTTAATTGCTGCTAAATTAACGAAAATATCGCCAACTTAATAAAAATGACGCTAAATCAATGAAAATGACGACTAGACGATGAAAGTTCAATATCATGGAAAGAACATAAGCGTAGACTATCAGTATAACACATTTCTCCGTCCGTTCGTAACATCTGGAGAGAAATTTAGCGGGATGTCGTCAACTTGACGACTGCTTTAAATGTTGCTGAAATGACAAAAATTTCGCGAAATTGATAAAAATGACGCCAAATGGAAAGTAATGTCTCCAAAATTCTGATTTCTGTCATATGACGGGCATACCTTCTAGTATATAAGAAATACTCTTCTCTCCGTTTGTCTGTAACACTTGGTGATGCATTTGGCAAACTCAGCGAATAATTTAGCAAAGCATTTCTAGCTAGACTCCCAGATTGACAAAAATATCGTCAAAATTGCAAAAATGACGTTAAATTAATGAAATTTATGCCTAATTGAAGACATAATTATTAAGGTATTATAATATATGGACTATCGCTTATTGAGGACGCTATCAATATTGATGATTGTTTATTTAGAGTTGTGAGAAGTATAAGTTAATTGAGTATTTTGAAATAGTTTTGCATGTTGTCATCCGGAAAATCGCCCAATGTACAATTCAACGATAAAAACACAGCGCCGTGGATCTTATACATTATTTTTTGACTGTAAACTAGTAAATGCATTGTATTATATAAGGAAAGTGATGTTCTGCCTAAGTTCTCTTTTAAAATTGTATAATTAGTGAAGAAATGATTTTTTTTTCTTTCTGTACTACTATATACTGTGTAAATGTGTCAGTATTGCAGAATTCGATTTCATTTAAGCTTTCTCAACTTCAACCTCAGGTACTCTGTGAGTAAGCTTGGCAACATTTGAAAAGAAAAATATTATAATTTATTTTATATAATTATAAATAACAGAACAAATGTTAGATAATAAAATGTAAATAGTATAAGATTATATATTTTGGATTGTGCTTTATGAGAAGAAATTATGATTTCTTCTATTTTGATATAATATTAAACTTCGGAAATCATCTGTTTTATTTTGGGGGGAAAATTTATTTTTGAATAAATTTATTTCTGATTGTTTAACTGACTGTCGCGGGGAGATTAAAACTCGTAGGTGAATTTATTTTATCATTTATATAAATAACCTTGTTTTGGGACAGGTTGTCAAAACATTTTTTTTGTACTTGGTTTACGTTTGTACTTGGTTACGTTTTGTACGTTTAACATCAAAGAAATCAGGCTATTTTATTCTTTAGATTCTCCTAAAACGAATATTATGGAACAGTAATGGGAAAAAATAATTACTTTAACAAATCTTTTGAAAAACAATAGGAATAAAATTGAATCTACACATTTTAAATCAGAAGCAAATATAATTTGTAAATATATCATAAAAAAATTATTTCCTAAATGTAATGTAACTTTTCGAAATAAAAATGTGTTTTGATTACAAAATATTACCAAATTATATTTGGGGTCTATGCCGTCCCCGCCTAAAAAGTGATGTTTGTCAAGGTCAGCAATTTTGAGATTACTTCGGTTTCGAAACACATTTGAAAATATTAATATAGTTATTAATATTTATATTGAAAAGATTAATCTCACTCATTCAATTTGCATTCCAATCGTTATTTCACAACATGTTGTATTCAAATATTTTTTTAATATAACATACTCAATGTTATTTCTATAAAAGGGTTGATTCTGCCCTTATTTACTTGAAGCTCATATGTATTAAAATATTACATTTATTAAGCACAACAATCTCATCTAAATAAAATGCAGCAGAATCCGCCTCTGTACAGAGCTCGCATGATTTTTTTATTTTAAAACTTGGATCCAATATTTTCAATGTTAACGTTTAACATACTTTTAGGTTCATATATTAACTAATAAACAATTTGTAAAACATATTGAACAAATCAATGTATAGAAGTTCACGACTGCATCAAAAAGTGAATACACTTTATCATCTTATAATATCCACATGCGTTTAAAAATATATCTCTCTGAGCTCTTGTGAAGAATCGTATTATGACCACTTTCAATCTTATTGATTTTATTCCATATGTACTTACTGTGTTACCAGAAAAAAAGTAAAATAAAAATAACTTCACTTTTTGTTTCATCAAATTACTTACGTTGTAAAGTCCAACAGCATTAAACGGTGTCAGCCGAACTTGCTACAATATACAATATAACTTATGTTAACTAATGACTGAAGTTAGAAACATAAATAAAGATTATTGTATCACAGGGAATTATCTCTTTCACTTGATCATGGCCGCCCTGACACCCGAATCCTCACTCGAGTGTTGTCCGTTCGCTCGAGTGGGGGGAGCCAAACAAAATACAAAGGACAGTGCGCAACGAATATTAACGTTTGACAGGTCTGTTCTCCCCATGCTCCCGTTTGCAACAAAATTTAAAATCCAGAATATCTTTTAATTTTGAAATTGTGGCAAGAAAGTACGTTTCAAGAACTCCTGAACACATTTCGAATACTTTTAGAAAAGTTGTCCGACTATGTGTGTAAATTGTGAACACTATAACTTATGAACTAATAAATCTATATCTATACAACACTATTTGTTTAAGCATTATTTGTAAAACTAGAACTAGAAAGAGTATTAACTAATTCTTATAATTTAATTTTAATTTCTTATAATTTAATTTTTTCTTATAATTTAATCAAATTTTAAGATTTTTGTTGCATCATTTCCTTTGAAAACTAATGATAATTCTCATAATGATGATGGTAGTATATGAGCATTGGGGATGAACTGATAATTTTAACTACACCAAGGATGTTAATGATATCAAATTGGTTTTAATAATACAAATGCATCCAATTTATCGGCGTTTCTAAGTTGTTGTGACCTTGAAAAAATATATCTTTAAATAATATTAAAAATTAAATTAAATAGTTATTCTGTGAGCAATATTTTTTGATCATTCTGATAACCATTATGATGCAAGTTTAATTAAACATTGGATATCACTAACGTATGAGAAAGTCGAATAGAATCACTTCAGATGTTTATGTAAATAACGCGACTGTCTCAATCTTAATTTTCTTTTTATTGCTTTTTAAATACCAATAAACTATCGCCGCAAATATCGATGTATACCACACAAAGAAATTATATATTTTTACATATATAATCGCTTATAAATTGAAAACACTCACCTTGTATGTAGTCAGCCATTTTCAAAACTTGATCCTGTAGCAAGATTACGAAAGAATTAATAAAGCAACATATACTAAATAAACACTTTATAGTCAAAATTGAAACCAAATACTAAGACATGTTGCTTTAGATAAACTTTATAACGTACGACCAATTTCTTCTCTTGAAAAGCTGATCCCAAAATACGTACAAAAAGTTAGAGGAATCCAAAATAGCTTATGTTAAAATAAATGTTTCGTTTTCACAAGAGATTTTAAACTGTTATTAAAATTCAAACTATTAAGTATAAAAGATTGCTTTGCATTATGTTGGCGATTTATTATTTACCTCATATTTCTGATAACTAAATGAATCAATGCCCATTTTAAAGTAAATTCTTATTTACTAAAGGCATTTAGTCGTACTCAGGTTTTTATCCTTTTATTCATAGTTACCTATAGTGTCTATGAATTCAAGAGCAGTCAAACACAGTTAGAGCTACAGTAACACACTTCAGTAGTTCCAACGCAGAACTAATTGATAAAGGTATTCAAAGCTTTATTTGTTGTTTAGTCAATGAAAATACACTTATAAAGAACTGCCAGATAAGCTCAATTTTATTACAAAGCAATTATATCGCAATATTTGATTATTCGTATCATGAAAGAGTGAGAGATTTTAAAGGACTTATGTAACTATAAAATGAAATGAACGAGGTGAAAAATTAACATTATAAATTAACATTATACATACTTTAAAATATATTGGTCAAATGTTGACGAATCAGATGAGACAAAAATAACTTACTTAAAAATATTCAACTATACTTTCAGCGAAGGCTTTGAAGCACTTTTGTGTTTATCACATGTCTTCAGTTTCAAACTTAGACTGACTGATTCAGAAATGGCTTTGGGATGTTCGCTACGGGAAAACCGGCATTATCCCTATTGCTCCACACTAAAACTTCGAGTCGGTGTAATGACAATCCAATTTCACATCCACCAGGGGCACTAAATTGACCAGCGAGGTGACGGCGCGGTTGAAAACTCACAGGCAGGATCATTTCGAGGAATTCAATTGGCTAATTCTGACTCAACTGTCTGACCGGGATGGACTTCTGAACATAGTCTAGATTGCACCCACTATGTTTCTTCTTCTTCTCAACTTTGAGAAGCAAATGGAACTTATGTATTGGCAAAACTCTCCAATATCCTCTTTTTTTTCTCCAGATTTTTTTCTGCAGCAAGGAGAATACAACTCGGTTGATTACTATATTTCTAACTAATAAGGACTCATAAGGGATTTGGATAGTTCAGTATTCTTATTAACTCCCCAAAGCTGATGTATAAGATTCGTGTCAACATCCGTAGTCTCTTTTGGCTTTGGATGACGTTCTACGCAAAAATAAAATTTAAAAAAGTTTTCTGAGCTTGCTACTGGAAATCTCTAGTCCTTATTTTCAGACTTCGTTTCAGTGTTACCAACAAATTTGCCTAAAGATTGGAAAATTTCCTTATGGAAAGAGAAACTTTTCAAAGGTAGTGGTGTTAGATAATATTTAATTAACATCATTTATTTAGGGGAAAAGAGTGAAATGAGAATATCAACAAATTTTTAATTTGCTGCACATATATCGTAATCTGTACAAAAATATTTGAAAACAAATATTCTAAAAGAATCATAACTTAGGATAATATGGATAAGAATATTTGCTACTAAGAAAATATCCCCACACTAATCATGAACTAATCGTTACGATAATCGTATTCTTAGCGATACCTCTACTCAGAAAGAAATGATTTATGTAGGGATTAAATTCACTTACATAGGGAAACATTGATATCTGTTTATCCCTTTTATGCCACGATATAAATCTTCAGAACAAAGAATATCCTAGTCTCTAGCATCTCTATACTAAGTTTAAAGTAATGAATTTTAAACAAATCGGGCTTGTTTTTATTGCGTGAATCAGTGCAGCCGTAAACATCAGATGACTGAGCCATTTTAGTTTTCAATTATTAATCTAATATAAAACAAAAAATGCGAGAAACGATACATCAACTGATAGACCTCGGTAGGCCCGGGTTCGATTCCCTCCGCTGCCAGAACCACCGCCGTGTTGACGCGGAGTACGATCACGTTAAACATGTGGGTCCGTAAGTTCTTCCGAGAGGTTGGTGATAGGGGAAGGAAGGTAGGGTCCCTGTGGATGCCTCCCCCACTGGGTTCCGGTCTAAATTGGGTGGCTCTTCCCGGTCGTCCAAACAGATATCTTACACCTGTCTGGTAGGTCGGACGTTCTGGGCCTCAACAACATCAACTGATAGACGAGCTTTGTCTTTTTTGCTCACTTTTACTGGAGAAAGTAGTTGATAACCACGGACACAGTTTTAGTGGTTTGATACTACGGAAACGAGCATTCCAGTTATACTAATAGAGTTAGTTCACTGGTTTAGAGTCATGAGTACGTTCGGAACCTTTGGTCACTCAGTGTGGGCATTTCTCATTCACAGAAAATGAACTGAGGGGGAAAATTATTGATCAATTTGAATATGACGTCATTGGTTATTGGTTATTTTGCATGAATGAACCAATGTTCAGATACGAACATTTACAAAAAATTCAGATCAATCGGGAGTTCTTTTCGAGAGTCAACACCGATTACTATAAGGATCTCTCTCCCATGTCAAATAACAGTATCCATGGATAGGTTTGAGCTTACTATACACTCGTCAGCATTGCATACTCAATACCTGCAGCAACAAGAAATCTTACTATGTACCATAATTTTGGAAAAGCCGAGCCGGCTGTGCAGAGGACTGAATCTGTCATTCTTCATAATGATTCGCAAAATTGCAGCAAATATGTTTTATTGCTCCTTTTGTAAGAATTAGCTCTCCGGGATACCTAGCACATAAACGCGAATTCTGTGCTGTCTGCAGGGATAGTGTAATCCGAAATTCGGGAATGTCGTCTATGGGCGGTTCTTTGACCGAGCGCTACTTTGAAGCATCATGTATCTTCCTGTGACTTCAATGCATATTTAGGCCTGACATAAAAGTTTCATTACTGGATGCAGGTTTTAATACAAACTTCCATAAGTATGAAAGTATATTTTCTACGTTTTAAATACGGTTTCATAAGCAACACTTTCATTAATAATGTAATTGAGGAAGTAGTTGTACAGGATCCATAATTCAGATCAGATCTTTTACATATTTACATGTTTTGAGAATCATGGCATAAGATATGAGCCTTTTATGGGTTCAAAACAGTCCATGTATGTGTATGAACTCGATATATATCTAATATAATACTTAAATGCAATATTATTAGAGTATTACACTTTATGAATGATAGCGTACTCTATTTTACTCGTGATTGAACATCGAAAAGCTCCAAATTTTCGAACGTTATCTTTAAAACCTAAAAGATTTTTAAATTAACAATAATTGTTTCCTATTTATATGTTTATTAGAAGATACACACATGTTAATACTTTTGCAACACCACCATGAATCGCTTTTGCAGGTTTTTCCAACTCATACTTGTATATCAATAAAATCTTCTAATAGTTCACATATACTCAGTTAAGTAAGCTGGAAAAAAAAGCTCTGTTGTGTGAACAAATTAATTGATATTAGTCATTAACCTGTTTTCGATTGAAAAAGCAGTCCCTTTCTTATGGATAAAAAGGCAAACCAATAACGTCAGCCAAAAGCTGAGGATGCTTCTTTGGCCAAAAAGCTCCACACATGTTAGTTTGAATTGGTTGATAACTTACTTTGGTTTCGTAATGAAGCTACATTCTTGGTTTCCCAATGAACATCCATTTGTTTTGAATGGCAACTCCATACTTTCTGGTTCTGGGTCCATGTATAACTATCTAGCGACAGAAACTTCTTGGTTTATCTGAGGGGCGGTTGTTGTTTTCTCCTGAAGAAGCATGCTGCTTTTCGTTTCCGACATTGGGCGATACCTTATATGAATTAATTTATGTATGGAATTTTAAGTATTCAGTTTATTTTTGGAAGCAATATAAGAATAATTTTAATACGTTAAAGTTTTGTGTAAAGCAACGTTGAGTTGATTTCTTAAACTCATTTCGCCCTATTAAAACACTTGTGTCATTTGTGAATAGCGTGACGATAAGCAGATAGAAAGTCGTCAAATCTACATCCACGTAACCAAGTCAATGTCGTAATTGGATGTTATTGTCATATGCTCATATAAATGATTATGACGTAATCAACAGAATCGCAAACGTTCAACATATAAATATAAACAAATCGTGCATAAGCAAGAAAGAAGTCTGCGCGGGTATGTCTGTCTAAGCAACGTACGGTCTTGAAATTTGGTATACAGGTGTACTTCGGTGTTATTTTTACTTTCCCGGCGATATATGGTAGCATATAGGGAAAATATTAGAATCTTACCGAAAACCGCAACTCGAGTTAACAACGGATCTACCCGTTTTGGGAAGTCCAGAATACGGAAAAACTATTTTTAACGTGACGTCTGTGCATGTGCGTGCCTGTGTAATAATACATGTATCTACTCTAACTCAAAAACCAATAGATCAAATATTATGAAATTTGGTAGGTAAGTCACTTGTGTATGACTCTGGTGCTGATTAGTTTTTGGTACGACTCGGGATAAAAAGAAACCTTTTTTTTAGAAATGGCCCTCAAAAATGTCATGTATCCTGTCTGGCTAAGAAACTATTAAATCAAATTTTACACAATTTGGTAGATAAGTCATTTATAGGTTACCTTGTTGCCGATTAGAATTTGGTACGAGTTGGAAGAAAACAACATACCTTTCTTGCGAAATTACCCGCAAAGACTGTCAAAATCTAAAATAAAAAAACTACTTACGGATGTTCAAATGTATCGATTAAGTGTTCGTTTTATACTTAATTAGGACTAGCCATTTTACACTAGGACTAGCTATTCTCGAGATATTTTAGTTTGTTTGCTACGTCACCTTTGAAAATAAGTCCAGTTACCAAATGAGGAAGAAAATTGAATTAAAATTGCAAATTCTGTGTCATTTTAAATAATTATGGATGTTATTTTGTGCAATAAACTCCATATAATGAATTATTGTAGAAATGAAGAGAACATGAATCTCCATGGAAAGTACTGCCCACATCAGATGTTTTAATTCGAATTAGGTTTTTTTTATGTTTTAGACAGAATTAGAGCGATTTTGAGCCATTTTCACACCAAACAGTTCCTTAGCGCCCGAAACTATCATTTCAGCCAACTACAACCGCCCTAAAATACATTAGGTGTTAATAATCTAAACACAATAACAATCAATCTCAATTAATAACAGCATTAATTAGTAACATCATTCAGTAAGAATTAAATATTTCTTATTAATCAATTCTCAGAATTTTCACTTTAAAAGAATTGTTCTTAAGAGATATTGTTATGCACTGCGAGATAGAGAGCTTATCATTTATAGGAAAACAGTATTTTAAAGTTTAGAAAGCACTACCTATAAGCAAAGTTACTCTAGAGACAGAAAAGCCTTATAAATCTGTTCGATTTTATGTGAAATCAAACATAAGTTTTCATATGTGTCTTCAAAGTTGGTGAATGAGAAAAGCTGTTGGAACACAATTTGAACGGTTTCTCTCCAGTGAGTATTGGGTGTGATGGACGAGATAATGATTCCTTACAAATCATTTACTACAATTGCCACACTTGAAGGTTCTTTCTTTCGTGAACTCAGATATGATTTTTTAGGTAATATTTCTGTTTAAACAAGTTACTTCAGAAGGGACATTTGAATGACCTTCTTCTATGTAAACTCTTATATGATTATCGGGATATTTCTAACCACACATTGTACTGCAGAATGGACATTTAAAGGATTTTTCTTTTGTATTAATTCTTATATGAATATCTAGACTATATTTCTGTCTAAACTTTTCAACTGCGGAAGGGACATTTGATAGACTTTTTCTCAATGTGAACTCTAATATAACTCTTCATATTATGTTCGTATGTTATGGTAAATGGACATATTCCACACTTCAATAACATTACCACTTATTTGGTTGTCTTTCATAGTAGAGTATACATTATATGTAAATAGAACGCTAAAAAACAGTTCCTCCACAATTGATTTTACCAAAAGTATTTCCATTTTGATAAGGGACAAAATTTAAATATTTAATATTAATACAAACATATAACATAAATGCACAGAGATATTTATTTTCCCAATAAAAGTTCAAATGATTTATATTTCTAATGTTGTTGCATTTGTATTTCAAAAACTAAATTTGCATTTCGAATAATGAGTACCACTATATCCGAACTAAAAAAAATTAGAATTTTAAGCGATTATTCAAGTTCATAAAAGTATATTCAAAATTACTGTACTCAAAGTTTTTTACAACACTCCTCAAGAAAATGGATTTTCATACCTCAGAGACTTCCATTAAGTTAACACATCTCAAATTTATATGTTATTTAGATATTTATACTCATAAATAAGTACATTGGTCTCCAAATATTTTACTTACTTATGGGATATAGTAAAAAATTACTTTTATAAATTTTTACATCATGCGAAGGACAAGAAATTCATAGTAAATTTTTTCTTCTTGTATAAATAATACAATTGTGCGTTATTTGCATTCTGTTATACTGATTCAAAGTGTGATAAATGGAACCGCTACTATGATTATAAAGTTTTTGAAGTTAAATTATATGTAGATACAAAAGGGATAAATGTATTAACAATTTAAAAGCGGTATGAAATATATTGAAGTATGAAAACGTTGTGTATTGATATAAATTTAAAATAATAATATTCATGAAAGTGTCTAAAAATAGTTCTAAAATGTAATAAATGTTGAAAACTGAAAATATAAAGATAACAGACACTCATATCAAGTGGATGATTACTCAAAAAACACATCACAAACTTTATTCAAAATCAAAGGAAGTCACGCAATTCCATTCGTGAAAACTATAGTAGAACCCTGAAGAAGTTATTTATGAGATTTCTCATGTTTCTTCAAAGTGGATAAATAGGTAAAGTTGTGAGAACACACACTACAAGTAAACGGTTTTTTTCCTGTGTGAGCCAAAAGATTACATTTCACAGCACAGATCACATAAGTGAGCCACATTTAAATACAGATCACATAAGTGAGTCAAAAGATTACATTTCACTGCAAACGTTTTAAGACAAAGGTCGCATTGGAATCCAGTGTGGATTCTGATGTGGTTCTTCACATGGGACATATGTGATGTAGAATATGAACACGATTCACACATGTAAAGTCTCTGGCCATTGTTGTACAAGCACACTCGGTACCTTGTTGATGATACAGATGTCGCAGTGTTGTTTGAGCAGAAATCAGAATCAAAATCACTGCCTAAAGAAAAAATTTAAATATTTAATGTAGAACAAATAATAAGTATAACTTCACCCTATGTAAGTGGCACAACAAGATATCAGACATATTTTTTATGCCAATTTAAAATAAGTTATGCTTGTCTGTATGAGAATTAATAAACAACTTTTGCCACCTTATCATAAGTTTTTCTTCTTTACATAAGCTTTTCTTCTAAGCTTGACCTTCTGATGCATTAATATTACCTATTTAGATTCAGTATTACCCAAATGAATAAGCTCTTAATTCATACATGTCCAGAAAATTATATAATATATTTTTAGAATAATGTTACATGTTTGATTGGTGAGATAAAATTAATAAAGCACAGTGGAAAAAAAAAGCAATACAATTTTCCAAATAACATTTTCATTTTTATGCAATAATTTGTCTTCGTTTTAAAATAACACTATTTTACGAAGCAAGAACATTTGTATGAACGTGCATTGAAAAATATAAGTAAAACTCATAAAATAAAATATTATTAAGCTGAAATATTAAAATTGAACATTAATAATAAAAATATATGAAACTTAAACTCTAAAATATATTAAAAAGCATTATTTAGCTAGGTATTGGTAACTGTTACTGAACGGCATAGAAATCAATGTAATAAAACTGTAAAAAAAGAAGTCAGATGTTAAATACTATTAAACAACTAAAATATATAAGATAAAAATAGTAAAATACATTATTATGTACTAAATATATTATTTTATAGTTGAAATATTAAAATTGAACATTAATGTTAAAATTATAAAACACTTAAATACTAAAATATATTTAAAAGCAAAATTTAGCTAGATATCGCTAACTGTTACTTAAAAGCATAGACGTCTATGTAATTAATCTGTAAAAAAGGAAGCCATAGGTCAAATACTATTAAGAAACTAAAATATGCAAGATAGAAAGAGAGTCAAAAGTTACATTTTACATATAATAGAGAATTTATTTTTCTGAAATTAAGTTTCACAAGAACTGTTTCCATTTATAACAAGTTCAAAAACGTACTTCAGTATAATAAATTGCATATAAGAAAAGCAAATCATCGTTCATTTCAAACTTAATATTGTTCCTAATAAACAGTTCTCATACAGATATTGTGTAATCGTATTGTACAGAAAAGCACTTGGGACACAAAAGACACCAGATACGAATAGGAGGTCCAAGATCAGACCATGAAAAAGAGGCAACAGTGCACATTATCGAAAAGGAAAATTTATTAAAATCAAAGGGACAGAATCCCGGCTGTGGGGTAATCATATCATGAGAATCAGTTTCTGAAATTCACCACAAACACATAATTATAGTGCCTTTCATTGATATCGTATTGTTCATAAAACCGTTACAAAACAGTAAAAATAATAGACTATAATAAAACAATAAAAGTCATAAGGAAGACACTCTCATTGCAGATAACAGTACCCATGGACCGGTTTCGCTTTTATTATTCATCAGCATGGCATAACCGTTAACTGCAATAAAGTAATCTTACGTAACTGATGAATATGAGTTGAATTAAAATGTCGTGTTTTCTTTGATTGTGTCCCATGATCTGTCCCAATAATTGTGATAGCGTAATAAATGAACTATAACAGATCCTTTTGAATTAAATTACTCCAATTTTACACATTAAATAATGCTGATCGGATAATTAGAACGCTAGATGGGTAACTTGAAGTTAAAATTAATGAATTAGTTTAATATAGTTTAGAAGTTAAAATATGTGTGAATATAAAAGAGAAAAAAAAATTAATCCAAATGACTTAAAGTATTTTCTCAATATAAAATTATTTTATATTGATATAAATTAAAAAGATAGATTTTCATGAAAAGGTGAAATGATTTAGAAATAGTTATAAATTAGAACAAATGATGAAAACAGAAGATATAAAAATAACAGAAATGTCAATTTGATTAATAAAATATAATTAAAAGCGAAACAAACTATTATTGTTCCCAAAAAATTGCTCTCTTAAGCTTTGAATGTTTAATTTTCGTTATAAAATTAAAAAGGAACTGCCTGTACAAAACATGTAAATAATGGTTGCAAACTTTATAAGAAATCTATTAATAATAACACTTTACAGAGTCTGCTTTAAATCTTGTTTTAATTCAATGAAATGAAAGTTTTAACTCATTAATAGAAAAATATCTTGGTAAATTTACACGTAATTCGTATAAATGAATAATATATTTTTAAGAAAGTTTAAAATGAGAATATATATGTTTAAGAATATATTTGTATAAAGTTTACAACAGTGGGAATTTTTAAAAATAAAATGATATTTTTCAAGAATTATCTATTTCTGTATAAAAGATAAAACTATGAAATTTACATCCAGATTAGTCGGTCTTTCTGAATTAGAAAACAATTTCATTTTCCGTAATAATTTGTATTCGTTTAAAAAACAATCGTTTATGAAGACAAGAATATTAAATATTAAAGATGTCTATGGAATAAATCTGTAAAAAAGGAAGACATAGGTCAAATACTATTAAGAACAACTAAAATATGCAAGATAGAAAAAGAGTCAAAAGTTACATTTTACAGATAATAGAGAATTTATTGTTCTGAAATTAAGTTTCATGAGAAATGTTTCCATTTATAATGAGTTCAAAAACGTACTTCAGTATAATAAATTGCATATAAAAAAAGCAAATCATTGTTCATTTCAAACTTAATATTGTTCCTAAGAAACAGTTCTCATACACATATTGTGTAATCGTATTGTACAGAAAAGTACTTGGGACACAAAAGACACCAGATCCAAATAGGAGGTCCGAGATCAGACCATGAAAAAGAGGCAACAGTGCACATTATTGAAAAGGAAAATTTATTAAAATCAAAGGGACGGACCCACCGGGAAATCTCCAGGGATCCCGGCTGTGGGGCAATCATATCATGAGAATCAGTTTCTGAAATTCACCACAAACACATAATTATAGTGCCTTTCATTGATATCGTATTGTTCTTAAAACCGTTATACAACAGTAAAAAATATTAGACTATAATAAAACAATAAAAGTCATAAGAAAGGCACTCTCATTGCCGATAATAGTATCCATGGACCGGTTTCGCTTTTATTATGTATTCATCAGCATGGCATAACCGTTAACTGCAATAATGTAAACTTAAGTAACTAATGAATATGGGTTAAATTAAAATGTCGTGTTTTCTTTGATTGTGTCCCATGATCTGTCCCAATAATTGTGATAGCGTAAGAAATGAACTATAACAGATCCTTTTGAATTAATTTACTCCAATTTTACACATTAAATAATGCTGATCGGATAATTAGAACGCTAGATGGGTAACTTGAAGTTAAAATTAATAAATTAGTTTAATATAGTTTTGAAGTTAAAATATGTGTGAATATAAAAGAGAAAAAAAAATCAATCCAAATGAATTAAAGTATTTTCTCAATATAAAATTATTTTATATTGATATAAATTGAAAAGATAGATTTTCATGAAAAAGTGAAATGATTTAGAAATAGTTATAAATTGGAACAAATGATGAAAACAGAAGATATAAAAATAACAGAATTGTCAATTTGATTAATAAAATATAATTAAAAGCGAAATAAACTATTATTGTTTCCAAAAAATTGCTCAAGCTTTGAATGTTTAATTTTCGTTATAAAATTAACAAGAAAGATCAATCATGCATAAGCATTGATTATGAAACACTTTCCAACTGAAATGTAATTTCATTTAAAAATTTCTAAAATGTGATTCATTCAGTGGTAATATCTTTTACATTATCACAGTACTACAGTAATTTATTATACTTAAATATTTAAAACTGTATCGAAATATAAATCATCTGATTCTTTATGCAAAATCAATGAATATTTCATTCATATAACTTGTATTCCAGACTCCAGAGCTAAATAATTTTGTGTGAAAAAAATTCAGCAATTCTTATGTAATTCATCTTACAATCGCTTGAGATATTTGCATTCTGCATATGTTAAAATTAGGCTTCCTTGAAGAAATAATAAAAGTTTAGGGATCATTTAAAATCACAACTATTGTAATTGCATAGGCACGGAATTTAGATACACAGATAATACACAGATAATATATATGTGTATGTGTATATACTCAAAGTATTGGAATCGTGCCGAAGATCGGAACTCGAATTTTCAAAGGATCTACACGTTTTGGGACTTCTAGAACACAAAAAAACTACTTTTAGGAAGACGTCTGTGTGTTGTTGTTGAGACCCAGACCGTCCGACCTACCAGAAAGGTGTAAGGTAACTGTATGGACGGCCGGGAAGTGCCACCCAATTTAGACCGGAACCCAGTGGGGGAGGCATCCACAGGGACCGTACCCTCCTTCCCCTACCACCAACCTCTCGGAAGGACTTACGGACCCACATGTTTAACGTGATCGTACTCCGCATGAACACGGCGGCATTTGTGGCAGCGTGCAAATCTAGCGCGCAAACCACGGGGATACCGCACCCGAGATGGCCAACAGCACGCGGCGTTCCGAGGTGGTCACCCACCAAGTACTAACCGCGCCCGATGCTGCTTCACTTCGGTGATCTAACGAGAACCGGTGTTTTCAGCACGGTACGGCCGTTGGCCCAGACGTCTGTGTGTGTAAGGGTGTATCTGTGTATGTTTCTGTGTGTCTGTGTGGATATTACATCCACTCTAATTGAAAAACTAATGGACCGAATTTCATACAATTTGGTAGGTATGTTTTTTATGGGAAATCCTGATGTTCATTAGATTATAGTACGATTCGTAATAAAAGAATCTGCCTTCTTTGCGAAATGGCCGCAGAAATTGCCTTTATCCACTCTAGCTAAAAACTAATGAACCAAATTTAACAAAATTTGGAGTATAATATTTCAATAACCTACAAGTGATTTATATACCAAATTTAACAAAATTTTGTATATAAATCATTTGTAGGTTATTCTACTACGATTCGGGAAAAAGGAACGGGCTATTTTTGCGAAATGGCCAGCAAAAATCGTTATATATAAAAAAAATAAAAGACTACGTGTGCTCAATTACATCAATTAAATTCCTATTTTATATGTGATTTTTGACAACAAAAAGAATAAGACTAACCCCATTACTCTAGGACTAGCCGTTCTTGAGATATTCTAGTTTTTTCGCGTTTTCGCTACGCCACCTTTGACAATAAGTCCAGCTATCAAATGAGAACCAAATTTAAGTTTAACGTGTAAATTCAATGTCATTTAAAATACTTATGTTGTGCAGATAAACTCAAATTATCATTAAATAAATAAAGAGAACGAATATGAGTCTGCAGAGAAAGACATGTGCTGTCCACATCAGAATTTTTAACAATATTACACCAATGATTTATAGAAGTGAACGGGGATTATTTTCAGGCCATTTCGAAAAAAATGTATGATCTATATTTAAAGATCCATCAAATTTTTGTCGAATAAAATGTTCAACAAATTTAAGCTGTGTACCAAATTTTAACTCTCTAGGACGTAGGAAAGTGCATTTAAAATGCCATCAATTAAATTTATCAAGAGTTATATAAAATTTTAAAAAAATGAAAAATTGTTATCTACCAAATTTATTTTAAAATATGAAGCCACTCCCATATGCAAAACGTTTAAACAAAGGGAGAGATATTTATTATATAATATCTCTCTCTTTTCTTTCTGGAAGATATCCCAAAGTCAGAATTTAATTGAATTTGTTTTTTTCCCTATATTAAATAATTTTTTTAATTAAAAAACTACTTAACATATTTTACTGAATTTTTTTTTATATATTCTATGGGATAATGTGAATATTTCCTAAAAATTTCGAAGCAATTCGTGAATTTTAAATTTACTTAAAAAATGTTTGAAAAATTAGGTCCCATAGGGTTCAATGTATTTCATTTTTTCAACCCGGGTTCAATAAAAAACTAATTGGGTGATATTATTTATTTATATTCCCATAGGTCCTACAGACCGTCTGAACAACATACTAAAATTTCATTTTGATAAACTCATTTTTACGGCAGTTATCGTGCTAACGGACAGACAGACAGACAGACAGACAGACAGACAGAATGAACAAAGTCATAAACACTTTTCAACTTTGTTGTAAAGTGTTAAAAAGGAACTGCCTGTACGAAACATGTAAATGATGGTTGCAAACTTTATAAGAAATCTCTGAATAATAACACTTTACAGAGTCCGCTTTAAATCTTGTTTTAATTCAATGAAATGAAAGTTTTAAGTCATTAATAGAAAAATATCTTGGTAAATTTACACGTAATTCGTATAAATTAATAATATATTTTTAAGAAAGTTTAAAAAGAGAATATATATGTTTAAGAATATATTTGTATAAAGTTTACAACGGTGGGAATTTTTAAAAATAAAATGATATTTTTCAAGAATTATCTATTTCTGTATAAAAGATAAAACTATGAAATTTTACATCCAGATTAGTCGGTCTTTCTGAATTAGAAAATAATTTCATTTTCTGTAATAATTTCTATTCGTTTAAAAAACAATCGTTTATGAAGACAAGAATATTAAATATTAACATGAATTGAAAAAAAAAGTAATTACTCATGAAATAGCGTTTTAAAAATTACGAAGTATTGTTTACATTGATATACATGAGCTAAATATTGAATATTAAAAAATTAAATCCCATAGTACATTTAAAGAAGAACGAACAACTTTATCATTGCTAGTCATAGCTAACATTTCCTTTATCGCACAGAAGTAAAAAAAAAAAAATTATGAAAAAGGAAGTCAAATGTCAAATACTAACAAGATACTAAAATCTATAACAGCGAGAGATAATCGTTATTGTACATCAAAATATAAATTTCACTTACAGAATCCTTACTTTTAAAATGAAATTTCAGAGAAAATGTTTCAATTTCAGAGTGAAGAAACTTACTTAAACTAAAATTGCATTCACAAAAAGCAAACTTTCATTGCAAATTTAATAGCAATTATTATTCCATAGAAACTTTAGATTACATACAAATTTTAAGTAATCGTGCTACCCTAAAAAGCTCTTGTGATAAACTTATATAGAAAATGCGTGTCATAAAAAACCTTTTTTAAAATACGTTTAGAAATATAGTTTGTAGACTCACTTTTAAAATTAAGGAAAGTCATAAAATTCCATTTCTGAAAACGATGTAGAAATTAAATCAAGGTATTTATGAGTTTTTAGAAGTGATGTCAAATGAGATGTTCGTAAAAAGTTCCCTGAACACCAACAGCAAGTGAACAGTTTCTATTTCATGACAACATGAAATGGAAAATATTTTCAAATAAGATTGATTGAACATTATGTGTGTTTGCCAGATCTCGGAAAAGATCCTTCAGTAAGTTGCAGAACAACGGATTTTGTTTTGTCTGAACACACATGGGATTCATACCCTCACTTTTACTACTGCAATTATGAATTCCTTATTCCTGCGTACACTTGACCTATCTGGAGATGCGTGGACGTGTACTTTACGCTTAAAGAATTAATCATCATTATGACACATATTTATAATGAATATTCTAAACATTAATTCAGATAAAATATTTTTTTTACAAATTTAAAAAGGACGTAAACAGTGATTTATTTGAAGTATACATGCATTTTCCTTAGATAAGTGATTGAAAAAATTGATAAAGTGAAATGCTCAACGGTTCAAACAACAAAAGAACAAGCTTTATATGATTTATATAGGAAAAACAATAAAATATTACAAATGGAAGTAGGCAGTACAATAAGAGGTGAATTTCTCTAGAAATGTAAGATGAAGAATAAAATTAGTAAAGCGCACAGTAAAACTTTTTTACAGCAAACACAAACTATATCTAAATGATAAAATTTTACAAAATCAAAACATTTATATAAAATGTCTGATAACTAAAATAGTAATAATGCAAAGAATACAATATTGTTTACATATTGTTAGTTAAACATTTAGGAATGTGTTTGTTTCTAAAGTCAAATATACACAATATCATAACACGACGGAAATTAACACAATTAGACGAAGGTAGACGTGTAAAAAGTACATAATAAAAGCTGCAGGAAGACATTTTGAAAGTGAACAGTTTTTCTCAAGCATGAAGACACATATGGGTAGAAAGTCTACATTTGTGGCGAAAACTTTTGTTACAATGCTGGCAAATGAAAGGTTTCTCTCCTGTATGAAGACGCATATGGGTTGTAAGGTTTCCTTTGTGACAAAAACTTCTCTTGCATTCCGAGCAAGTGAACGGTTTCTTTCCTGTATGAAGACGCATGTGGATTGTAAGGTTTCCTTTGTGTGAAAAACTTTTATTGCAATGCTGGCAAGTGAACGGTTTCTCTCCTGTATGTATACGAATATGCTGAACAAGGTGACTTCCTTTTTTAAATCCTCTCTTACAATGGGGACATTTGAAAGGCTTTTCTCCCAGGTGGGCTTTGATGTGAGCCTTCATATTGTAGATTTTATATGTGGAGTAATTACATGGTTGACACGTGTAGAATTTCCGACCATCATAGTTCACTTGGTATTTTGACACTGATTCAGATGCAAGGGAATTATTTAAGCCGTTGTGTTGGTCTTCCAAATCATAATCCA
Source organism: Amaurobius ferox (assembly GCA_951213105.1). Taxonomy (NCBI): domain Eukaryota; kingdom Metazoa; phylum Arthropoda; class Arachnida; order Araneae; family Amaurobiidae; genus Amaurobius; species Amaurobius ferox. The sequence goes on from OX578155.1 coordinate 98,749,587, forward strand.
ACCGTCCTATAAAAAGGATACATTAAAATTTCACAAGAAATAACAGATCAAACATGTTTTAATTCTACTAACACATGTATATAAAATTCGAGCAAAGCAAATTTTAACGATACGTAAAAACAACTCATAATTATATTGTATATCAGGAAGTAATAATAGAAGATACAATAAGAAATACATTTTCCGAAATCTTTAAAATGAACCAAAATAATTCAGTTACTATTTTAATAAAAATTTTTGCTGTATTGCATGTCAATAAAATGGAATGCCATTGCTGATGTTTCTCAGAATATGAAATTAATTAAATGGCATTGTACATAATTTCCTAAATAAATAAAAATGCAGAAATTCAATATGAATAAGATAATAATTATTACGTCTGGACACATTTTAAAGAATCTGGACACAAACACATTTTTTTAATCAACGGAACTGAAATTTTATGAACGAAATATTTAATTTTTTAATAAATGATACTAAAATCGTATACTGAAATGATTAATTGGTATGAATGCAATTAATGACTTAAATGTATGACTTAAAATGTATGACTTTAATGGTTATGACTAAAATGATTAAATTTTTAATCAATGTTAATAAAATGGTATACTAAAATGATATGATTAATTTTTAGTTAATGGTACTTAAAATCATTCCAACAGCAATACTTTTATATAAAACTCTTCTGAACACCTTTATTTCAAAACGCTCATGAGACGCCAGTCACAATAAACACACAAAACGTATACAATTAGAAAACTTGCTAAATTTCTGTTCTACAAAGCAACACAAATTATCCAAGTAAGTTAGCCATATGTCTCCTTAATGTCGATAAACTCCTCCCCATCCGACTCATCCACCATCCTCTCTCAAACTTAAGGCCATGGGCACATCTAAACAACATATATTTATCTTTCCTACTCTTTTAAGTGCCTTTTTAAACCTTATACACTTCCTTTCTGAAAATTTGGCGAAGGGCACGACTTCGGTCATCGCTCCCCCCCTACCCTCCCTTGAAGCGCCTCTTAGATATAGACTTTCTTTTTATGAAACTCCTTTTGCTTCGACTTTTCCTTTTTGCTAGAAGGTGGGTTTAAAATAATAATTTTATCCCTTCCTGGGCACTTCTTTATCCTTGTGTTCTTAAGTTAATCAATGCTGATAACTGCGAAAAGCCTCTAGAATAAATGCTATAAGTGAATGTTTTCTCTCTGTCATGAATTAGTATGTGCTGATCAAGAATCCCTTTCATTCTAAACCCTTTACTGCAATAGTGTCATTACAATAGCTTTTCCCTTTTGTAAATTCTGATATTACCTTCATATCCGACATTTATGATGTGATGTATGCACGATTTACAACTGAAAAATTTCCGGCCTATGTTCAAACATGTCCAGTAAAATGTATTCGGAAAAAAATGTATTCTTTCATTCCAGCCAAAAATGCTTTTTCTTGTTTGTATGTCAAATAATAAATAAAACTGCGTCCTAACTGAAGTAAGTTACTTCTACGTTTTCAGTAAGTAACTAATGAAGCGTACGTTACTTGTAAAAAAACAATAATGGAACTGGGTGTTATATTTGCAAGTATACATTTCTCAATAACTAAATTCATATCTTTAACACTCTCTTGATGTTATATATATTATATTTTAAAATGCAATACATATAGAAAAGTTTATTAAATTTCAAAATATTCTATTTGCATATGGGTTAGAAGAAAATGTTTATATGATTCAAAGATTGTCATTCAGTATCTTTGAAAATCTAAATACATGACTCCATCGTAAATGGTTAAAGGAAAATAGGTGCCCATAGATTCGTTCTCGAAATATTGCTATTTAACAAAGGTTTTAACATGGCTCTCAACACATATGAACTTAAAACTCGAATCCAGATATTCAAGAGAAACCAACTTCAAGATCTTTACACTAAACTCGTTCATATCTTTGCTAATTTGTTGAACTTGGTACTACGGCTAAATTACAGTCACATGAGCGGGACTATAACAAATGTCGTGGTAATAAAGTCCGACTGAAAAGAAATAAATTTTAAATTACTTTTTAATCATAAGAAACTAAAATTTATTCATTGCTCTAAAATATTTATAATAAAAGACAGAATGTCAAATATGGTGAAACGATTAAGAATGTAAAAGAGTGAAATCAAAATAATTTAAACACATAAGCAGTAAATGGTCTCTAAAGCATACGCAATTTAAACAAAAACATGTATATTAAAAGATAAAATAAAGTCAATTGTTTAAAGTGAAATAAAATGCATAATTATGAAAAAAAAACAATATAACCAATTAATAGACAAATAACAATAGTCTTATAATAATAGACACATTTCAATGAGTATCACATACTAAAAGTTAAATATTTTAGAATTTGAAAATGAAAATATTATAGCTAAAATTCAATTTTATGAATTAATCTCTCCGGATATGAATTCTATTAATTGATAATATTGAAAACTTCTTACAATAGATCTCCCTCTTAATTAAATACACTTTGACGGCTAACTTTCTTTCATATGTTTCATAAAATGTCTTTTATAACTGGATGGATAGGAAAACCTCCAGGAACACATTTTGCAAGTGAACGGTTTTTCCCAGGTATGAAGACGCATAAGGACAGTAATGGTACCTCTGTGGCGAAAACTTGTGCTGCAATACGGGTAAATGGACGGTTTCTCTTCTGTACGAAGACGTATATGGAAAATAAGGTGATCTTTCCGTGAAAAGATTTTATTGCATTGGGGACAACTAAGCGGTTTCCCTTCTGTATGTATACTAATATGCCTAACAAGGTCAAATTCTTGGTTAAATCCTCTATCACAAGGACATTTGAAAGGTTTTTCTCCCGTGCGAACTCAGATATGAGCCTTCATACTGGACATTTTAGATGTGGAGTAAGTACATAGTTGACACGTGTAGAATTTCCCACCATCGCTGTACTTGTTGACTTGGTATTTAGGCAATGATTCTGATGCAAGAGAATTATTTAAACCATTGCATGGGTCATAATCCAACAGTCCTATAAAAAACGATACATTAGAAGTTCACAAGAAATAACAGATCAAACATATTGTAATTGTACTAATATATGTATATAAAATTCATGCAAATCAAATCTTAACGATACATAAAAACAACTTATAATTATATTATATATATATAAGGAAGTAATAATAGGAGATACAATAAGAAATATATTTTTGATATAGAGAGTTACGGTATTGCATGTCAATAAAATAGCATGTTAATGTAGATGTTTGTTTCTCAGGACATAAAATTAATTAATTAGCATTGTACACACTTTCATAAATTAAGTTAAAATGCAGAAATGCAATAAAATTAAGAAACTATTTATTTCATCTGGACATATTTTAAATAGTGATTAATTTTTTTTAAACACTACGAAACACTAAAAAAATTGAAAAATGAAAGATATTACAAATGCAATCAGTTAAGATCATTTGTAAAGTAAAATAAACAAATCATATGCTCTCTAAAGTAATTGTATATATAATATTTATAATCATTGGTTTATATACGCAAACACAACTGAAAATTTTCTCAAATATATCTCATGAAATTATAAATTCGAAAAGAAAATTAAACACATAAAAATAATAAAAATTTCTAGCACGTATACACATAATACTAAATGAAGTATAATTAAACATTTAATGTAATCATGTAGAAATACAAGTTACAAATATTTTTACACATTTTTAACAATAAGAATTTTTAAATAGAGAATAATATTTTGAACAACTTCTTATTACTGAATAAAAAAAATTAAAAATTGAAGATTTGGTTTTAAGTCAGAGAGTTTTTCTGAATTAATGAATATGAACTTTTGCTGCAATATTTTGCATTCGTATTAAAACAATCGTTTTCAGGATGTGAGAACATTTTACATTAACATAAATTGAAAAATAACAATTTAAAATTTATAAAATGATGTTTTATAGAATATTTGAGCTAAACATTTATAGTAAAAACATTCAATCACTAAATGCATTTAAAAGCAAATTCGCATTCGCATTTATCATGGCTGTAAACAGCTTACTTTTCCTTATTTGCATAGACGCTGACATAATAAAACTGTGAAAAGGAAAGGCAAATGTCAAATACTAACAGGGTACAAAAATATTTAATGGATGGGAAGTGTTGTTATGTGACTTGGAATCATACATTTTTAATATTATCGAGAATTGTTCTTTTTTATCTTTTTATAAAATTAAATTTTAAAAAATGAATTAAAAGACATACATTTTCAAAGAAATAAATTTTATATAATGAGAAATTCATTTATATTGAGCTCACAAATGCTCGTAATTAAATTGAAATTGAATTTTAAATAAACAAATCGTCATTATAATGTACTCTAATTAATAATGCATTATAATGTAACAACTCTAAGGGCACTCATATTAAAAGGGTGAATTCTTATAAGATTTACCACAAACAGTTTTTCAAAATACAATTAGAAATGCAGTTCTGATTCAACTTTTAAAATCAAAGAAAGTCATAAAACCAATCCAAGAACTTAAGTCTAGTTATGAGTGTTCTGGTGTGTCTTCACATGGGATGACTGTGAAAAACTCTTTTGACACATGCTGCAAGTAAATGATTTTTCCCATGTATGAACATGTGCATAGATAATGAGGTGAACTTTTCGTTTAAATCCTTTTTAGCAGTTTTGGCATATGTAAGGAGTGTCCTTTTTGTAAATCCGTTCATGATTAAAACGGCTCCCAGGAGCTGCAAAGTGTTTGTCACAATAGTGGCATTTGTGAGGCTTTTGTAGTATGGTAATTGACATGATCAACCCTGCTTTATTTCAGTGATATGGAGTATGAACATGATCGACACTTAAAGAATTTTCAGCCATTTTTCGGGAATTCCAGGTAACCCGTTGATGAAGCAGCGTCAGTCTTTCTGGCACTGCAGTTTACATCCAAAGGACCGTCTAATGAAACAGCATCAGTCTTTCTGGTACTGCAGCTTACATCCAAAGGACCGTCTAATGAAACAGCATAAGTCTTTCTGGCACCGCAACTTAAATCCAGAGGACCGTCTAATGAAACAGCATCAGTCTTTCTGGCAGTGCACCTTACATCCAAAGGACCGTTTAATAAAACAGCATAAGTCTTTCTGTCACCGCAGCTTAAATCCTGAGGACCGTCTAATGAAGACGAAAAAACAAAAATTAATGAATAAAATCGACAATTATCTATATGGAACATGTAGTTCCAATTCGCATAATCACCCATTCATATTTCAAATACGACACATGATAAATATCTAAATGTAATTGTTCTTGTTCAGTTTGTAATCATATAAACTTCCAATAAATATTAATTATTAATACAATATATAAAATTTAAACCATATCTACAATTAAACAACATTACCGTGTCATTTAATGAGTGATGTAATTTGCTGTTATAAAAAATAAAATGCATATCTGTTGCTCCTCTATAAAGAAATATTTGCGATTTTTTGTGACCGCATTACACACAAATGGCAAAAAGTGCATTTCTCAAATTTTACTAATATGAACCCGCAAAGCCTGCTTCAGGAGTGAGCGTCTAGTATCTACAACATCTAACTATTTTCGAAAACGCTGCTCTCAGAAACGACTCAAAAGATTTGCATAATCTTTCCCTGATTAGTTAAACCTAATACGTGTTAGATGTATGACTACAAATATTTCCGGTTTAATACCACGCTTTATTAGATAAGAGAAAACTCAAAAATGCGCTTTCAAGCTAAATATATCTTGGGAAAATCTAATTTGGCAATACTTTTGCAATCAATGTCACTGGATTTAAGAAATATGTTTAGTAATTGGCTAATGTACTTTTATTGATATCGATTCCTACTCATTAGACAATGTTCTACATCTTTGAAATGATATATTTTGTTTATCTCAGTTTATTGCAAAGTTCATTATATTAACTTTTTGAATGATCCACTAGGGGTGCTGCAATCATTTCAATTCGATTGGGCACAGTCACATTACTATAGATAGACCTAACTCATGAACATTTTCTAACAAAATTATTGCGGTGTTTAAAAATTTTCCTAAAAAATATTTTCGTCTGTTGTTGTTTGTTGTGTATACTAATGCATTTTTCGACCGATATTTGAAGTTTTGCATATTTATTCCTTATTTACCGCAGGTAACGAGGTCCGTGTTTCGGGTTTCGAGGCACAGGGTTTTTTGAAATATTAATCCGCAGGAGGTGGGGTGATATCCTATATCCTAGTTTAAACTTCTTACTTTTAAAAACAAATTGCAATTTGCAAATACTGAAATTGCAACATTATATTAAACCTACCATCTAAAGAATGGTAGGATTTCGTTGCGCACTTGGACGCTGCTGTTTGCTGTATCACGTCATCACCAATGGTAGAGATCCTCTACTACAGGCTGACTTATCAAGCATATTGAAGCCCATAGGGTTCCATACTACAGTTACAGAAATTATAAAATAAGTGTTTAAAATAAATACTTTATATAAAATAAGATGTTTCAATTAGAATATTAGAATATTGTAGAACTTAGCTCGTACAAGTATGCTCCAGTACCGGGTATACAATTATTTATTAGCCATTGTTTTCTTCTTTTTTCGTTTCTAGGAAAGCGAAATAGCCTAAAACCCTTTCTAGAATGATTAGAGCAGTTTGGTGCAAAACAACCACCCACAACTATTTCAATTATACTTCCTAACGTGAAAACACGAATAGAGCTAATGCTAATGGATTGCGCTTCCAGCTATGGTGGGCTTCAATATGCTTGAAGAGTCAGCTCATATATAGAGGAGCCTTAACCAATGGCGTGGTGTCATCGGCAATGGCGTGATGTCATTGGCAATGACGTATAAAAGAAGAAATGGGGTAGTACAACCGGCCCATCTCCTTGTTTCGAGTCAATAATAAAGCTTTCCGTAGAAATAACACTTAAGGGTGGCTGCACACCGGAGACGGCAAAACTGTCAACGACGAATTTACCCCAGGCTACGACGTCAGAGACGAAATGTTTAGCTTTAAATCGCCTCCGGTGTGTCCGGTTTTCTACTACGTACTAAACTATAAGACGTTGACATAAATAGTAAGAAACCAACAGGTTCGATAAAAACCCAAATTCTAGATCCATAATTTGCTCTTACAGTTCTTAAGCAATCGTCTTGACAATGTGAAAAAGATCAACATTTTTCCATGGATAAAGTTTGTAATGTTTATATTTGAAAATGAAAAACTGTCATAAATGTAACCAAGTACCGTTGAGTGTTGAAAACCCAGACCACACGACCAACCCGAAGGCTTATGGTAGCAAGATGTGTGGCCGGGTGACTTTATATTTTGATTCAAGAGATTAGAGTACATATATTAAAATGAATCACATCACAGGAACACAGAAAACTACACAGATACTTATAACACATAGAACAACACAATTAAAACACAGAGTACACAAAAATACAGGAGTAATAAATTCAGGTATAACCAGAATTGGAAAAGGATGAAAGTTTTCCCAGGTATTACATAAGATGATGAAGAATATTTTGATGGCAGTTTTTCCAAAAATTTACACATGATGATGAAGTATGATATGATGATGATAATTATACCAAATGATAGGTGAATGTGGATGAAAATGGTTGGAAATGATTGAACAGAAGGTGTACTAACATTTTGAAGAGATTTACAATGATTATTCTGGATGAAAATTGGAATTTACCGAAGAGATTTACTATGATTTTTCAGAATGAGTAAATTGGAATTTACAGAAGTATACAATTGTTTACAGGTATTTTCAGCAACATCCCAAAAGAACCAAGGAAAAGAGGAGCAGGGCAAGGTCAGGGACCAGAAGGGGCCAGGAGACCTCCAGGTTGATCAGGGAATATTATTCGAAATTTCGCGGGCGGAGAGGATGCAATTTCTAATTTTTTGAATAGAAGAATTGTTCTTAAGAACCCTGGAAAACCAGGCCGCAGAGTTAGCACTAGTGGGCCGAGAGAGATGATTAGGGAGGGTAAGGGGGCAAGAAAAAACAAAGTGATCTGCATCGCCGTAGGCGTTACACGAACAGTTAGAGGTAGTTTTTTGTTTGAAAAAGTACAGGTAGTCCAGAAAAGGGCCATGGCCTGTTAAAAAGTAAGTAAGGAATTGATTTGAAATTAAAAAATTTGGGTCAACAGAGGGAAGAAAATTTGAAATTCGAGCGGGGTCGTGGGTACGGGGAGAGATATAATCATTTAAGTAAGATTGCCATTGGCTAAGAAGAAGGTTTTTACAATGTTTTTTTAGCAGAGAGTAAGGGTAGGGGATGGGAAGGGGGGAGCCAGAAATGGTAGCAAGTTTGGCAAAGTGATCTGCGGCCTCGTTGCCAGGGTTATCCGCGTGAGCTTTTACCCAGGGATATTAATGAGATTTTTGAATGGACTAGCTTTAATTTTGATTTTATTTAAGAAATTTGATTTATTTTTTATAGATCTAAATGCCAAAATTGAGGAGAGACTATCCGAAAATATATTTACCTTAGAGTTGTTTTCAATTCCCCAGGAGATTGCATAGTCTATGGCTGCAATTTCAGCCTGGAAAACAGTGTTTTCACCACCTAGTTTAAAGGAAAAGACCCGATCCAGGACATCATGTTTAAAGATGCAGACGGCGAATCCAGTGTTGCCGTCGAGGGAGGAACCATCAGTATAAATGTTTACATTGGAGAAGGAAAGAGGGTCCGAGGGTTCGAAAAGGACAATCCTGTTAGCAGGAGGAGAGGAAGAAAAGGGGGAATTAAAGTCAAAAAGGGAAGGGGCGGGAAAATCAAGGGAAGAAAAAGGGTTTTGACGAAGTTTCCAAAAGGTAAATTTTGAATGCAGGGATTTTATTACTAAGTGAATGGGCGGGATCCCTGTAAGGGAAAAAAGAGAGATGTTTGAAGAGGTCCTAAAACCTGAAGAGATCTTAAGAAGAAAAATTCTTTGTATTGAAAGAAGAGTTTTAATTTGAGCCCCTGTTAGATTGTTGCCCCAGATACCCGCCCCAAAGGAAAGAACTTTTTCAATGACCGCCAAGTACCAAACTTTCAAAAATGATTTATTAACACCCCAGTTACAACCGGCCAGTTTACCGAAGGTTGAGGCAATCTTGAAACATCTCTCCTTAAGATGGAAGACGTGGGCACTCCATTTAAAGTTGTCATCTAAAACTATTCCAAGAAATTTGAGGTGCCTGGAGATTGTTATCTTAATATTGTTGATTTTAAAAGTGGGATTTTTCTTAATTTTTGAACGGGACTTATTGAAAATGATGGCTTGACATTTGGAGGGGGTGATTTCTAATGTTAATTTAGTAAGAGATTCCGAAACTAGATTTAACAGCAAGTTATTATTTATAGCCAAGGAGCGAAGAGTAGGAGCATAGGTTACCACCGCAAGATCATCTGCGAAGGCTTGGAGGTGGTTTTGATCATTATTTAATAAGAGTATGTTATTGAAATAAATATTCCAGAGAGTTGGTGAGATAACCGAGCCTTGTGGGGCTCCGCGGGAATTATATTTGGTGTGTACTGTGGGGCCATCAATAAAAGATATGATTCTGTTTTGTAAGTAGGAAAAGATAAAATTTTGAAATGTGGGAGGTAGATTAATTTTATTAAAAGTATTTGGGAGGATTTCCCAGTTTAGGTTGTCGAAGGCTCCGCAGATGTCCACGGTGGTTAGGGAAACATAATGTCCTGGTCTGAGTTTATTGATTGAGTCGATCAACCTGTGAGTCGCGTCCTCGCAGCTGCACAACTCACGGAAACCAAATTGGAGGGGATGGAGAATCTCGTCAGAGGTGAGCCAATAGTTTAGTTTATTTATGAAGAGTTTTTCAAGAATTTTTCCCAGGGTTGGGAGCAAACAGATTGGTCTGTAAGACGAACAGAGGGAAGGGTCTTTGCCGGGTTTATTAAAGAACAAAACGTTAGCTGTTTTCAGGCAGGAGAGAAAGTGGCAGAATTTAAAGCATAGATTAAGAGCTTTGGTTAAAAGGGAGGAAAAGGCTTTATACAATTTTTTCCATATGGTGAAGTCAATTTTATCTGGGCCAGGGGCTCTTCCACTCTTCAGGTTATTAAAGACAACGTAAAATTCTTCCGGGGAGATCTCACCCTAACCGAGAGTTGACAGGGAGAGAGAGGGAAAACCCGAAAAATTTGCATCTTCCTTGAAGCAGTGGTCCAATAACCGATCAATTTTATCATGATAATTGAGATTAATGTTGTCTGAGAATTGTAGTTCAATACTGTTGATTTTTCGGTGTTTTTGGAATGCATATTTGAAATGAGTGCCGAAAGAGGAGTTACATTTGGAGCAGAAAGTTTTCCAGGAATTAAGTTTTGTTTTATTAATTTGCCTCCTGAAGAGGACCAAAAGGGGGGGGGGCGGGAAGGGGGGAGGAATCAGGGGGAGGGGGGAAATCCGGAGGGGGGAAAAAGATCCACCAGAAAAAAAACGAGACCAATACAGCCAAAAGGAAGCGAGAAAAAAGGAAAAAAAAAGAAAAAGAGCGCCAGCGAGCAGCGACTTTGGCTTCAAACAGTCGCAAGGAAGGAGATACCCTCGGGTTAAGCCTTTCAAAAAAACCAGTCCAAAAAATCCTACGAAGCAAAGTTTCCGAGATACCAAGAAAAAAAAAAGAGTTACCAACAAAAATTACAGAAATTAAAAAGTTTAAAAATTTAAACAAAACAGTCTGAAAACAAATAAAAAAGAAGAAGAGGAAAAGGGACCCTATTCTAAAATAAAACAGAAAAAACTCCGTAAAAAAGTTAATTAACAGCCCAAAAAGAGAAAAATTTACAGAAACCATTAAAAAGGAAAGAAGGAAAAGAAAAGAATCCAAATTTAAAACAAGAAGCCGGGCAGGGTTTAAAAATATCTATTAACTAAAGGGGGGAAGAAAAAAATTTAAATTTCAAAATTTAAGTTTTCAAAGGGAAATCCCATGTTAAAATTGTATTCAAAATTAATGCAAGAAACAGGACAGAGATTAGAAATATCAATTTACAAAAGGGAAGGATCCGAGAAGAAGACGTAAAAGCTGGTACGAGCGAAGGCAAGGGGAAAGTTTAAGATTTGAAAAGGGGAGAACCGCAGAAAACACTTCTACCGGGAAGGGTACACTGTAAATACAGGGGGAAGGTTATGAAACAAAAGGAAAAAACATGAATACAATAAGTTTTAAAACACATTATACATATATATACACTGCTCCCCAATAAAAAATAATGATCAATTAGCATTGTAAAAGGTACAAAGATAATTAATGTATAAGATTTCAGAAGAATAGCACATATATATACAGATTTACAGATGAATGGAAATGCCGGGTTTTGGCACTTTCCACTGGAGATCCACCATTACAATTGCATTGTAGTATAAGAACAATAAAATAGAACAATTTTAAAAAGTAAATAGAGATACCTCACCATCCGCAGGTCGGAGAGGGGAACCGATGGTACCGTAAGAAAGCTCAGACCAAGGGGAAAAAAAAGATATAAACCATATGTATGTACACAAGGGAATCACGCTCCCAAGGCGGGAGAAAGCAAGACGAACAAAACAGCGTGTTCTCCGACTCATCCAGAGGACTTGAGCCCCAAGTACCGTGTAACCAAGTACCGTGTAACCGTGTACCGTAACCAAGTACCGTGTAACCGTGTAACCAAGTACCGTGTAACTTTTTAAAAATTCTACAAGGAGATATAGTTAGATATCAGATTGGATTCTTTTTAAAAAAAAAAAATACTCTAGTTAGTTTTAAGACATTTTAATGTTTTGAACTATTTTGAAAAAGTGGTTGATTTTTCAATATTTTAGATATTTGTGAATACTAAGCGAATATTTTGCAGTCTTTGGAAAGTCATGGAAGGATATATAATTAGATTTCAGGTCGAGTTCTTAGCTTTGTGATATAGCTTTTAGTTACTCTAGGCCTATATTATCTGCTGTAAATAAAAAATTGAGACTGAAAAAACAAACAAATAAAGTTATTTGACTTGACTCTAGTGGAGTTTTGTTTTACAAGACGGTATTGACGCAAAGCTTTTTCTGTTCCATCGGACTGGCGCCACATTTTATTTTAATTTTCAGCCGATCTTTTATTGTGAGTTTTGAATATTTATTGGTTACCTTGAAAACATGTTGCATGCTCCCGAAGCTTTGACATTCTTTGACTCAGTGGAATTAAGACTGTTAGAGGATTTCTTTCGCAACTTATTTCAAGATTCCCATTTTGTTTTTGCTGACAGGGCATATATTATTACTTTCCCTAAAATGCATGCTAAAAAAGAGTGAAAATATTGACATCTTGTAGTTAGAGAATTTTCGATGAATTTACACATTTTAAGCACTTTGGAATTCTTCCCCGTCCCCCTAAAAGAAATTTTTTAACGTGACAGCTATGTGTGTGTGTCTGTCTGTGAAATGTATGTATCCACTCTATTTCTCTTAATTGACCGAAATTGATCCAGTATTAATTGACCAAATTAAATATATTATATATATAGGGAAGTTACTTTTGGTTGACTCTGGTGCTGATTAGATTTATGTAAGATCCATTATAAAAGTGCCTGCCCTTTTTTTTTCGAAATGGTCCGAAAACTCATATGTATCCACTGTGGATTAAAAACTGATTGCCCGAATTTCACAAAATTTGGTAGATAAGTCACTTGCTAGTTACTTTGGTGCTGATTAGATTTTGGTACGATGGATTTGGAAACAGAAGCTGCCCTTTCTTTTACAAAATGCCCCCCAAAATCGTCGTCAAAATCTAAAATAAAAAACTACGTATGCTCAAATGTATTCATTAAATGTTTAATCTGTACGTAATTTTTGACCAAAAAAAATTTGATCAACCCCATCACTCCAAGATTGGCCGTTTCCAAGATATTTTAATTTTCCGCATTTTTTCTACGACGCTTTTGAAAATAAGTCCCATAGAAACGAAAATTAAATTCAAAGTAGAAATTCAGTGTACTTTTAAATGAGTATGTGTGTTATCTTGCACAATAAAACTCAATTTAATGAATTATTAATATAATAAAGAAAAAATGAATTAAGTCTTTAGCGAAAGTCATGTACTGGCCACATCCGATTGTTGTAATTGGTTTATTAAAGTAATCAGACTATATATTTTCTGAGATTCACGTGAAGATAAAATTTATACACCCAGAACAGAGGTTATTTTTTAAGAAATTGAACAGTTTAAGAAAAGTGTTGAAAATTAGTATGAATATTATTAAAATTTGCACGTATTTTGAAGCACAACCAATTATATATTTGAATGAACATTATCCAAACATTCTTATCGAAATGTGATACGACTTTTTAAAATCGAATTATGTTTTGTATACAAAATATTGTCAAATCATATTTGGGGTTTATACAGACCCCACCTAATTGACAATGTCCACTCATTTGGAGTAAATTTTGCTTTCAGAGCACGCATAAAACAAATGGCAAATATCTCACTCACCCAATTTAAATTCCAATCCATTGCTATTTTATAACGTGTTGTCTTCAAATATTTTTAAACTATAGTATACTCAATGCTATTTCTATAAAAGTGTTAACTTTGTGCTTTTCATTCAATGGAAACTTACCATGTAACTCGTAAAATTACATTTATTAAACACAACACTATCACCTAAATAATGCAGCAGACTCAGAAATTTTTTTAATTAAAATTTGGGTTTGATACATCCAATATTAATGTTTATCATGCTTTTAAATTTAGTAAATAATAGACAATTTATATGACATCGTGAAATTCAAGTCAATGCATTGAAATTCATGATTACATCAAATACCTATGCAATGCTATTTCAATGAATATTCAATGCAATGCTATTCAATTTCAATGCAATGCTATTTCACATATGAATATCCTTATGCGTTTTAGAATATTATTCGCTGAGATCTTGTGTCAAGTCGCGTGTCTTACAATAAGAACTCCCATTTTATTTTCCGTTTTATTAACCTTATTCCATATGTACTTATGCTCCCCCCCCCCCCCCCTAAAAAAATAAAAGAACGTGCATTCTTGTTCCATCAATTATTAAAGTTTATGACGCTGTTAGACGCATATAGTAACTGATATGCGGGTTTTATAATATTCAATTCATTATATTGAAATTCCCAATTGTATCAAATAGTTGTGCTACACATTTTATATCTTCTATAAATATTAATATAAGTTTTAGAATTTCATTTTTGAGTTCTTGTGAAGAATCAGACCGCGTGTCTAACCATGAAAAATGACATTTGATTTCCCATTTTATTAATTTTATTTCATATGCACTTACAGCCCTGGAAAAAGACAAAGCAATAGAACTTACCATTTTGTTCCATCAGAATTTCCATCAGATAACATTGAACATCAACAAACACAATCAGTAAAACTTGCTACGATACGACAGAAATATACTTTTGTTATTTATGATTGAAGTTAATGACATAAATAAGGATAATTGTGGTAGGAGAAACGATCTCTTTCAGTAGGTCATTGAAATTGACTGATTGACTGAGGGATAGATGGCTACGAAAAACCGGCATAATCCCTATTGATCCACGCCAAACTCCTGAAAATTCCTCTGAAATGCATCATTGAAACTACAGCCATGTTCAGAAATATGTCTAGTTAGTAAGGTGTTCAAAATTCAATATTACAACGGTTGGTCGATATGAGTCAATTAAGACCCTATCTATTCACATGCGAATCAAATAGACCGATACTGGCTTTCAAATGAAGCAATTACTCGTACTTACTAAGAATACCTTCTTAAATCGCATATAAATCGACTAAAACCCCATTCGTTGGATTGCAGTTTATCAGAACTTTTAAGTGAAGTAATTTGAAGGCTTTGACTATTCAACCAGCTTAACTGGATGATCTGACCAGGGGTGTAGTCGAGGGGGGACGCGGGCGGACGCAGACCCCCCACCTTTCCTCCTGATGTCAAGCGTACCCCCACTTTTTGCTTTGTAAGGGGACGCTCTTTTTTTAAATTTATATATACATATATAACCCCTTTGCAGCTTGTAATAGTTGAAAGGCTCTTTGAGATAATTTCATTTCAAAATACAAGAATCTTAATGGATTTATCTTTCTTGAACTGAGAATCATATGCTTTGGAACACAATTTTTGGTTTTTAATAAATAACTAAATAAAATTAGAATAATTATTATTCTTTTGATTTTATCAACATATTAAGAGCTCGAGTTGGAAAGTAAAGAAAGAAAAAAAAAACTGGATACAATTGAAAAAGTATCTCAGTACAAAATCCACGATACATTTAGAGACTAGGGTCGTTATTCAAGGCATTTTATATGGGTGATACTTGTATAGCGATACTTCCCAGCCCTATGTCAATCACAGAAATTATACAGTATTGGCTAAAATTCTTCAAAAAAAGAGCGTCCCCCCACCTTTTTTTTTACGACTACACCACTGGATCTGACCGGTCGACAATTCCAAATACACACAAAGCATCGACGTAAAATTATGCACTCTAAATCATTTTAAAATTATGCACCTTTTTTCTAATCGTGTTGACAACATTATAAAAATGTAAGCATGGTAAGGCCCATAAAATACGTATAAATATTTATCTTTCACGATGAAGGAAAGTTCGAAGTTGTGTTATTTGAGAATTTTTTAAGTGCAGCCGTAAACATCACATGACTGAGCCATTTTATATCTCAATATATTTTGTATCTAATATAAAACAAAAATTGCGAGATAAGACACATCAATTAATAGACGAGCTTTGTCCCTTCTTCTATATTTTACTGGAGAAACTAGTAGATAACCACGGACACAATTTTAGTGGCTTTGTAGCATTGAAGTTCCACCATTTCAATGATACTAATAGAGTTAGTTCACCGGTTTTGAGTCGAGAGTATTTTTGGAACTTGTGGCCTTTCAGTGTGGCCATTTCTTATTTACGGAAAATGAATTGAATAGAACAATTCTTGCACACTCTGAGTTTGATGTCATTGGTCATTTCGGGAAATTTGATTCGCACGAATGAACCAATGTTCTGATATGAAAGTTTAAGAAAAATTCAGATAGATCGAGATAGTTTTTTAAATGATTTGAATGATATATAACAAAATATCTCCAATCAGCGACTACGCACATATCCGAAGACAACACATATGACTATTACGATATAAATAGTACACATATGACGATACGATATAAAAAAAGTAGTACGTGGTTCATAATTACCTAGCTATTTTGGATAGATTATAAGTTTATGATTCACACCAATATCTGTAGACTTATCAATTAAAATGAAAAAATAAGGTCTATTTTTAATCTCACTTTCAAGTTCTGACTGTAAGATATCAGACATAATGTATTGAATTGGTGTTATAGAATGATGTGATAAGTTTATGTGCTGCTCCATGTTTAATTCGTTACCACATGATTTCATCAAAAGCATTACAGGCTTGCATTTCCTCTGTGACAATTCACTCTTGGCAAGCAAATAAATAGTTTTAAATACTGTCATATCCCCTTCTGCTTATTTTATAGCATGAAATACGCGTATAGAGGCGCTATCTCGATGTCTGGCTAGACAGAAAGAATTATGCAAATTCCTTAATCCGTAGTATAAGGTTGCATCCTGTAGAAACTATGGAGAATCCGTGGTAATCGACATCTCTGCCCTTGCATGGAGCAGTGGGAATCGTCGTTAGCGAGCGTAGTTTTCCCAATCGCACGGAAACAGATTACTAAAAGAATCAGAAAACTCCGATCTCAAAATTAATGTTGGATTTTAAATTTGTAACATTTTCGGGAAATTAATAACCGATTTCCGTTTTTAAGACTTTTTCCAGACTTCCATGGTCTGTAAACATCGCAATTTTTTTTTTCACAAAATCGATGCGTAAAAATTCGCCTTACTTAATTTTCAAAGCGTATTTTCTTATTTTATAACGTGAAATACTCGTACAGTGGCGTTATCTCGATCTGCAACTATATTTAGCTCAGCTATCTGGATGTTAACACAGATTAATAATGGTCATTATCTTAAATTGAATCATTTATTATATATATAATACCTGTAAAATATTACCGGTATTGATAGGCAGTATGAAAACAATATTGCAATTTTAACATTTCGTGATCTCATACTTTCTGGTTAGATATTAAAATCTAAAACAGAATGTTATTCTAAAAGATTTCTGAATGGCTGCACTAAACAATACCCGTAACCTGCCAATCTGTGAATAAAATACAATGTAGTTTAGACTTGAAATGGCAGAATTAGAGCCAATATGAAATCCTTAGCAAAAAGTTATTTCGATATTTTCAATTACTTCATGATCATTTTAGCACCTACGAAAACAGCGGCGTGGAATGAAAAATTCTACTTAAAAATGTATCCCCATCTTTCAATGCAAATAAACACTATTTAAGTGCCTCCCAAACATACTAAAGATGGGAGTGAAGAATTGTGGGCATGTCCATATACACAAATTACACATGTCCAGGCTGCCGACCATTCAAATGGTTTCTCTAAGTCCTCGGACGAGACGGATGGTCTGGGCTTTCGACATGTCCAGGCTGTTGTTCCCACTGAATCTCTAAGTCATGTTCTTAAAAATGTTAATTACTTTCCTTATATACATAATGTATAAGGAAAGTATTGTGACGGGGTCGAAAATTCGAATTCGAGTTTTCGACGGGAGAACACGTTTCAAGCATCCCTGATCACGAAACAAACATTTTTGAAGTGATGTCTGTGTGTGTGTGTGTGAAAGTATGTGTGTGTGTGTGTGTCAGTGGGTCTGTGGAGACGATAACTGACGAACGAATGGACCGATTTGAACCAAATTTGGTACAAAAATCACAATCCGTAAACACTGGAAGCCTATTGTTTTTATACGCAAACCGAATGTTCAGAACCCCCCTAAATTTTCGAATGAAATTTTGAAAAAATCGTCAAAAAATCAAAACCACTAATAAAGTTACGCAAATAGATATTTTTTATGCAATTTTTCATTAGAAAACGATTGACATAAATTTTAGAACGCTAACACGAACCGTTCTCGAGATATTGTACATTTTTCAAAAAAAAATATCAAAAAGTCATATAAAATAAAAAAAAATTATTTCCTATTGATAAACATGTTCACTTTTCATATGTAATACCATGCGATACATCGGGTGACATCATTCTAGTGGATCTAGCTCTTTCCATTCATGAGAAAAGATACTCTGAGTAATACTTTTGTATTTGAACGCCAATAGTCATTTATGTGCTGTAAGAATAACTTATTTCTTAGTGCATAACGCTTGGCGAAATTTTGGCGACGAATTTGGCGGAATGTCGCCAACTTGGCGACTTCTTGAAATGTTGCCAAATTAACGAAAATCTCGCCAAATGGATAAAAATGATGCTAAATCAATGAAAATTACGACTAATTGTCGAAAATTCATGTCTTGGAAAGAATATTAGTATCTACTATAAGAAAAACCTATTTTTTTACTGTAAAAGTAGTAAATTCATTACACTATATAAGGAAAGTCATGTGTTGCCCACATCAGATTTTTTTTAATGTAAAAGTAGAAAATTCATTACATTATATAAGGAAAGTCATGTGTTGCCCACATCAGATTTTTTTTTTAATGTAATTGTTAAGATTTCCAATTTGTTGAATTTTTATTGGATGCAGGGACGCTGTATCCCTTGCTTTGGCATCTATATAAAAGTAAAGTAAAAGAGTCCTTTGACAATCATTAATGGGGGATATATAACAAAATAATTATCATCTAAATATAGATGTGAATATGTCATGTTAGAATTCAATTTTTTCAAATTTAGGTGCATTAGTGTAAAAAGAACTAGTTTTATTTTTTTAATTTTGGGACAGCAGCATTGCACAATATAATGGGCACCAGAATAAGTCTCCAACTGTAAAATCTCATTAAAATTCTTGATCATTTCTTGAGTGATAGTTTACAGATACCTACATTGCATTTCAATTGTACGGATAGGAAAACCTCACTCATATATAAAACAGCAGCACCTCGGAAAATGGTTGAATCGTGTAATACCGTACACAAAATTCTAATAGTTAGCCGTAACAAAAACTCGATATGAATGCTCGACTTTATTACAGTATTTTTATTATTACTACTATTATTTTTACTATTACAATGCTACTATTAAAATGTCTATATATAGCATATTATGTGCTGTAGGCAATACGGAAATGCTTTAAATATTGGAAACTAAATAGCCTAAGGCTGCATATAGTTGAGTTCCTAAGTCCAAAAGTGCCGCTGGGAAAGGACAAAAGTTACTATAAAATATAATACGAAATATAGATGGTAAGGTCTCCTTATAATTTGCTGGATTCCAGCAGACTACTTTCTTCCTTTCGACCCAGACCGTTTGACCTACCTAAAGATGTAAGGTATCTGTTTGGACGGTTGAAACAGTGCCATACAATTTAAACAGGAATTCAGTGGGGGCGATATCCACAGGGACCGTACCCTACTTATCTTACCACGAACCTCTCGGGAGGACTTTCAGGCCCTCATATTTAACGTGACCGTACTCTGCTTGAACTCGGGAACAGTTTCGGCAGAGATTAGAATTGAACTCTGTTTCTCAGAGTGCAATCCTTATGTCTTACCACTGGAATGACTCGCCCCCTAGCATTTGGCTATTTATCTATAGTAAAAACAGCTCTGTCGAGAAAACTAACTTTCTTTTTGCGAATTAGTTAAGCATTTATTCTTTGTGGATTTCTTGCGCCTGCTCAGTTTGTGTATCTATCGTTAGCTATGGCTGCTATAAATATGCCTGTTAAAAGAACCACCCATAAATTGTGACACCTAAGGAAATCGTCGTTAGCTTTGGGTATGAAATATTAAAGCATGTTTGTGAAATATTAAAGCATGTTTTACTTGTAGATGAGATGGAAATTATAAAAAAAGTTAAAGCGTGACTATATTTTAAGAATACTTCAGAAATATAAATTACAATTGAAACATGGCAATACGACCTTGTCAAAAGTCATCTTTAAATGTTAATTTATGTTAAAACTTCATTCAGAAATTGTAGAAAATCCAATTAATTTAATTTGATTAAAATGTTTTACTTTAATCAAATTTGCTTGCTGGTTTTATAGCCCACAAGTTGGGACTCATCTGAAGGACAATCATATAATATATAAAGATCTTGACAAAATAGCAAAGCATCGTTCAATTGCTCTAATTTAACATTGACGTAATTTTAAACAAGCCTACACTGTGGATTTCCGTACCACTCAACAATTTTCTTACAGTTAGCGTTGAGTGGAGGATTGTCAAAAATTATTTGTTCTACCAATTTCAATTCGCTGCGGATAGGTACAGATTTTTTAACGTAGCTTCGTTTAGTTGGGTGTTACTCTATTAAATAAAATTATTTTATATATAAAATATATACCTCTAAAATATTTCCGGTGTATTTGGACAGATAGAAAAATTATTTCAATTTTAATTTTTCGTAATCTCAAACTTTGTTAATTAAATTATCTTTTTAGGGCTTAATTAAAAGCTGCTTAAATAGCTACAGTAAAAAAAAAAAATCTGTGACCTGTCAATATATGAATAAACTAAAATGAAATTTAGACTTGAAATGGAAGAACTAGAGCCAATATGAAATCCGCACTAAAAAGTTATTTCGATTGCTGTATATTTGCTTGATAATTTTGGGTACTGCGAAAACATTAATTTGAAATGATATCATATACTTTAAAATTTAACCCGTCTTCTTTCATATTTCTTGCGAATACACCCTATTTCATTGGCTGTCCAAATACTAAAAATGTAGGCGTGGCCATATATACAACTGTTACATCTGTGGTCCTTAAAAATACTATTTTTTTAAGTGAATGTAATAGTCAGGATTTCCAATTTATTTAATTTTCTGTTGGAGTCAGGGCCACCGTATACCTTGCCTGGGCTGCTATACAAATGTAAAGTGCTACAAGGGACCTTTTACAATTATTAAAGAGGAATATAAAAAAAACTGTTTATAAATTTATCAATAGTGTGGCAAGAAACTCAAAAACGACTTCACTTTCCTATTGGGATTTTTTTTATTTCTGTAAAAATGACTATAGTATTTTTTATTTCTTTTACTATAACTATTTTATACATAAGCAGACAATTAAATATACTTATTCATTTTGTTAAAATATATGTCGGAATAAATTTTTTATGTTCCAAAAATGAATACTAACCAACAATTTTTAAATATATACACTGTATTAAAAATAACCATAATTTTTAAAGAAATGAGGGAATTAGGCCAAATTCGACTTTAAAATTTAAGAAGTGCAGCCTTATGTTGTAGTCCGAATATTTTCCCGGACGAATATTTTAAAATTGATATCATATTGCCAGTGGTGCGACAGAACCAATGTCTGTAAATTTATCAAAGGTCCTATGCAGAGAATAACAGTTGACTGCAATGAATGAATTTGCTAGGTAACCATGTCCGTAACAACAGTACAAATCAGTCAGACCTCGCTAATGAGAATATTTTGCGATACATATACACTCTGTTGCAAAAAATATATGCAACCTTAAGAAATTGGTCTACAGCCACAAAACTCAGCATGTATGTATCGTTTGAGGAGATATGCAAATTATTAGAACTTGGGAGCAAAAGGAAAAAAACGAAAAACGTTCTATTAAAACATGGTGGCAAAGAAAAAATATTACATTTAAGTAAGTGTTAAATCAGCTATACAAGCCGATATTCGTTATTGTATAGATTCAATTAAGTTGCTTATATTTTTCTGCGGAAGATTCATGTTTAATGTTATAGACCAAAAGACCTTTTCTTTAGAATTAAGTTACGGTATGTGCTTTGCATTTTCCCTTGAATTGTCTCCAGTATGTCTTGATAATATTTGTACATCTGGAAATATCGGTATTTGTGCAAAAAATTAAATGGCGAAAAATCATTTTCTTAATTTTTTTTCCCGGTAGGGAATACTCTATTATTGTAGTTTCGAAAATCTCGTACACGGCATCCATGTATATTTTCAACTCTTTTCACGTAGGCTTTTTGTGAACAGCTGCGCCAGAATGGTTTTGCATCCGAGTCCGAAGATGGTTTTCATCCGATTTTGTAGCAATCCGTGGTTCGAATCTGACATCCAGGAACAATCGGCTGCCAACTTCCTTTTATGTGCAGAAGAGTGTGAAGAAGAAAAGATTATGTTGAATTTTGCTTTTCTATAAGCTTCAACTCACACATAAAACACTTCTTTAGTAAATCAGTCTAAAATTATTAGAAATGTAGGGATCCAGCAGATTTTGTCATACATTCGTATCCCTTTTACTCATTAGTTTCTTGTTTAATCAGTATCAAAATGAAAATAAATGTATCTGAGACAGTTATAGTTGTCACATAAGTTATTCTTAAAATTCTCAAGTTCTGACGTCAATATATTCTAAATTTTTGACGTCGATAGATTCGATCCATTTTTCTGAATTTTGTCAAACCTTTAATTATCAGTAGTCAAAAGGTGAAATTAAAATTTTGTGAGTTTTTAATAGGCATTTTAAACATACCTAATTCAACAAAAATAGCTATAGTAAAATTCTGGTGATGTGTTTTACTATTTTAATATATACGATCATGAATATTTTATTTAAAAATGTGCAAAACTATCTATTTTGATATAAAACATTATTTCATTCAAGATCACTGTGTGTTGCTTTAATTTCAACTTTGTAAGATAGTTTAAGCTAAAAATCTATTCAGTATAGCATTATTTTGCAGTATAGCCTGATTTGAAGAATGACCAACAAGCGATTTCAATATTTGAAATGTAATTTGTTGATAATAGCAGTATGATGATTTCAATATCGTTTTAAAAGTATCTTTCATATATATAAGTAACTTATTTTCAATTTTTATTTATGGAAGTTTATAGATATGATTTAATTCCAGCTTTAAGTAGTCAGAGGCTCTTCTACACGACAGCTAACAGGATTCTCTATTTTTTTTATTTAGTTACTTTCAACACGATTTCATTCTCACTTACGTCTGAAAAATCTCTTTTAACCTGTTAAACAAGATCCACCAAATAGACCCGTTATATTATGTTATTTATCTTTGGGAACTTTCCAACATTTTCTTGATTTTATTCCTAATTCCTTTTTTAGACCGTTTTCAGATCATGCGCATTTCAACGGACAAAAAGCCCCGACATTCTAAGTGTTCAACGGGGAAAAACTCATGGTGTTTTTACCAGTCAGAAATAGCAAAGGGAGAAAAGCCTGGTTCTCATAAATTATTTGTGGGAACACCTGTAAAAGAGGCTATTTTACCTCATATTCTCCCAATTTATCAAAGACTTGCATCAAACGAACTTTGGGAAAGGTGCATAAACTGTGGAACTCAAAATGCAAACGAAAGCTTGCACAGTGTGATTTGGGCAAAATGTCCTAAAGAAACATTTGTACATGAAAAACGTGCAAAACTCTGTGTAATGGAAGCTGTGCGTGAATACAATTAAGGTACACTGCGCTGTGATAAGGCTTTCACACCTCTGTGTTAAAATTGTATATTAAAGTATTGTTTTATTTCTGTGTGATTGAAAGTGTCAATTTCGAAATGTAAATGTCTTTTCTACATGTTTTCAATTACATTGACTTTTAAGGGAAGTGAACTCTAAAACCGCAAAAGTGTTTATGTTCCAGAAAAATAGTAATAGTTTTGTATTTTCGCTTCTCAGTCGCTAGTTGGGAACTTGCAGGTTTTGCGCACGCGCGCGTTTAAAAAAAGGATTTTGGAAGCAGAGTGGAAGGAGTCGTGGGAAAATGTAGACGTGTGTGTTTGATTCGCGTATGATCGCGAATTTTAAGAAAAGGTGGATTAATTTTGAAAGTGGAAGGATGTGATTAAAATATGTAACATAGTTCGACAAGTTGTGCGTAGAGTCGTTTGGCTCGGTTCAGAGATGAGTCACTCGTGTTTTTAAATGAATCAGCCTGGTAGTAATGGAATAATGAGTCTTGTGAAAAGAGAAAATGGTTCTTTCACTGGTCGGCTTGAATCGCTAATAGGGCTAGAGGGAAAGCTCATTTTACAGCGATTTGTATTTGCCTGACTCCTCCTTGTGTCCTAAGGTACGAATCAACCAATCTCCGTAACCAACCAAGATGTCGAATTCCGCCAGCATGATGTTGTGTAGTCAAGTTTCCCGACCATTATGGATTTTGTTCTGCGCAAGAATCTCGATGAGTTTATGCCGAGAGTCCATCCTGATATCCTTTCCCATGGTACAGAATTGTAAATGTTATATTTAAAAGAGACGAGGTAAAGTTTTATATATATTTAGTCTTCCACCTAACGAATAGAGTGTTAATTGTCAAATCCTCGTGAGTATCAAGTCATTGATGATGTTATATGAAAATGTCGTATATGTTCAAAGTATACAAATGTGATATATAAATGTCAAGTATAATATGAGGAATATTGTGTTTATTTTATGTATCAGAAAATATGTGTATTCTCTTGGTTCCTCTTCCTCCAGGGGTGTTCTTAATGGTCACCCTACCGAGTGTAACTCTGAGTTATTGCGAGAAATGCTTGTACTCCACTGTTTTCGATCAACTGCCTTGTTATTTCATGTTTAATAAATGTGTTTGATTTCAAAACTTTGTCTTCTCTGTCGAGTATACCAAAACGTTCGCGACAGAATTGGTGCCGTTACTTTTCTCGGTGAGTGGGGAAGAGCTGAGAGAATTAAAATTTTTAAAAAATTTTTCTTAAGAATTGAAATTTTGAAGGTTAAAAATTACCGTTGTGCTAAAATGAGTGTTTTCTTAAGTAAACAGAGTTCCATGTTCTGTTTTCGGTATTCTCAAAAACGAGTGTTCTTGGAATTTGATATGTGCCATTTGATAAAAAAAATTGATTTGTTTGCATATTTATGTCATTTGATTTGATAAAAACTGGTTTTATTGTAAATACTGTTTAAGAACATTGCAATTGCATATTGTGTTAAACTATACGAGTATATTTGATTGTTATGCAAAATGGCTCCAATTACTAGAAACAAAAAACTAAATGTCGGTAAGAT
This sequence comes from Amaurobius ferox, assembly GCA_951213105.1. Classification (NCBI taxonomy): domain Eukaryota; kingdom Metazoa; phylum Arthropoda; class Arachnida; order Araneae; family Amaurobiidae; genus Amaurobius; species Amaurobius ferox. Next base: position 98,774,778 of record OX578155.1, read on the forward strand.
GAGTAAAAATTCAAGTAAAAAATTAAATTCCTCCTTGAATTTGTCGCTTGATATTGCTACTGAGTCGGATACTGTTAATTCTAGAAGTAAAGTTAAAAATGTTAGCCACAAAGCTAAATCTAATGAGGAAAATATATCAGATAAATCGCCGGTATGTTTGAATTCTTCTTCTGGCACTTTGCCAAATCAAAACAGTGCTTCATCGGTAAATGATAACATGTTAAAATCATTCCATATTTTCACACCTAAGTTCGCACATCATATTCCAAAATTCTCGGGAAATTCAGAGCTTTCGTTGTCACAGTTTTTGGAAAAGTTAAATTTAGTAGCCACTCATGCAAACTGGAGTGAGTGTGACAAATTAGTTTGTTTGAGATTGAATTTAGAGGGGGAAGCAAATAGATTGATTGAAGAGAATCCAAAGCACAGAAATTGTAAAAATTTGCAGGAAATTATTCACATTTTGAAAGATCATTTTGAAGTGACCGAAAATGTTACTAAAAACATAATTTCACTCGTGAACTTTACACAGAGACCAAATGAGTCGGTTAAACAGTTTTCGATGAGAATCGAAGCTGCTTCATTTAAGGTTGTTCCGGAAGATGTAGATTCCGAAAGTGAGAATAAAATCAGGCAAACACTTTTGAAAACTTCATTTATTAATGGTTTATATCCGGAACTAAAAAGATTGGTGTTGTCACAAAACCCTAGAGATTTTTATTCGGCTAGAAAACTTGCAATTCTTGAGGAATCTATTTTAAATGAAAATAATGCTATGTACTTGACTAATCCGGTACTTACAAAAAAAGGTGTTCTCACACCAGAAAAATATGTTCTCACACCAGATCAAAGTGAAAGTATGTCAGATTTAAAAAGAAAAGTGTTAGAACAGGAAAGGGACATTGAATTTCTTAGGGGTAAAATAGAAAAATTTAAGTTTAATTCAGATAAAGTTAACGAAAAGCGTTCACCGCGTCCAAAGTGTGACAAATGTGGTAAATTAGGTCACGTTCAAGAACAGTGTTGGAAAAAGGTTTTTCAAAAAAGAGATGTGTACGGTATAAAATGTAGGAAAATTTATACCAGTCCTGGAACTAGGTATCACCAGGGTGAAAGACACAGAGGGCAAATGTCTGCAAATGAGTGGGAGTATAAAAAGCAAGGAACGCAAAATTATAAAAATAAGGAGTCATATAAATCTTTGCAAAATTCCAAAAATCATTCTTCTGGGAATCAGAGTAGATATCCCATGCACAATTATAATAATAGAAAAACTTTTGATAGGCAAACATCACATTTTGAGGAAAATAATATTTGTCATAATATTACAAATTCTTTGTCATCTTCTTCTATTATAAAAGGAAAATTAGTGAGCAGTGAAGTGTCAATATTGATTGATACGGGTAGTTCAATTAATTTAGTGTATGAGGAAGCTTTAAATACTGTACCCATTGCACATATGTTGCTAACATACAAACCAACAATTTTGCGTAGCTTTAGTTCACAAGATACTAAAGTTGAATGTTTAGCCACTATTTCACTAAATTTGGGAAAAGAAAGATTCCCTACCGAATTTTTTGTGTTAAAATCACCAGCTCCTATTTCATATAATGTAATCCTTGGTAACAGGTTTTTACATAAACATAATGCTATTATAGATTATAATCACTTCTGTTTTAAGTTTTCAAACTCTTCCATTCCTTTTGTTGGTTATCAATGTACGAATAATTTACTTTCGATTTCAAATCATGAACCGGCAAATGAGTCGGAAATTGCAGACTCAAACCTAAGTAGTGTCGCAAAGCGTATTGCTGTGCCTGACTCGCAGATGAGTAGTGGAAAAAATGTTCGTGTGGTAGAGGACTGTAAACCGAAAGAGTTCCATACGAATGCATGTGCCAAATGCAAAGCAGATCTAGCACCGGTAGTGAATGAGTCTCAGGTCATTCGGGAAGAGTATGTGAGCAGAAATTTTTCGGAAAATAATGTAGTGCCACATTTGGGTAGTGAAGAGGTACATATTAACGATTTGGAAAATGGAAGCAAATCTTTTAGAGATTTGGTAGTAAATGCACAGAATGTTACTTTGCATATGGGGGAAAAGCAAAATCATGTTAGAGGTGGTACTGAAGAAGTGGCACAGCATAAGAACTTAAACATTAAAACTGTTAATAACTTATGTAGAGTAAAAGAAACTCTAAATACAAAAATTAAAGAGCCAATTATTGTGAAAAATTCACAAAAATGTATAATTCCTCCTTTATCTGAATCATTTATTAAAATCAAACTTTCAGAAGGGTTTCCGGAAAATTCCACCTTGCTTCTGGAATCAGAGAAAAATGACCACATCTTCATTGCTAGAGCTGTATATAGAGCTCCTAAGGATGGAATTATTTGGGTTCGTGTTGCTAACCCAGAGGAAAAACCTTATCATTTGAATAAGGGTAGAAAAGTGGCTCATGTTCAGGAAATTCAGGTGTCTGAGGAGGTTGAAGTTAATGTAGTGAGTGAGGGAGAGTTGGACTCCAGTGAACCTTTGGAGCCTTTTGAAAGTTGGGGAGGAGATTTTGACCTGAGTCATCTCCAAAAAGATCAAAAACATAAATTATCAACTTTGTTGAATAAATATAGACAAGTTTTTGCAAAGAATGTTGCTGAGTTGTCTGGTTGTAAAACCATATTACATGAGATAAATTTGGAAACATCTGTTCCTGTTTATCAGAAACCATACAAAGTTCCACATCATTTACAAGGGGAACTCAATAGACAAGTCACAGAATTATTAGAAGCTAAAATAATTAAACCTAGTTTTTCACCTTACAATACGCCAGTACTGTTTGTAAGGAAACCGGATGGTTCTTATAGATTATGTTGTGATTTTCGCAAGTTAAACAAACTTACTATTACAGAAAATTTTCCAATTCCTAACATTAGTGAATTGATTGATAATTTAGCAGGTGCTACATTTTTCTCAACTTTGGACTTAACTTCAGGATTCTACCAATTGCATTTGAATCCACAGGATTCACACAAAACAGCTTTTTCCACGCCCACCGGTCACTACGAATGGTGTAGGACCCCTTTTGGTCTAAAAAACGCACCAGCGTCTTTTCAGAGATTAATGTCTCTTGTACTGGCAGGGTTATCAGGAATATACATAGATGATGTTATCATCTCATCAAAAACTTTTGAAGAACACATGATGAAATTAGAAGAAGTTTTTATTAAATTATCTCAACATGGTCTTAGGTTAAAGCCATCAAAATGCTTCTTTTTCAGAAAGACAATAAAGTACTTAGGTTTCAGAGTGTCTGAGGGAAAAGTTCAGCCAGACCCTCATAACATTGATTTAGTGCAAAAATTTAAAGTACCCACCTGTGTCAAGAATATCAGACAATTTTTGGGTTTGACAGGCTTTTATAGGAAATTTGTACCAGATTATGCAAAGATTACTCTTCCACTAACTAATCTTTTAAAATCAAAGCAGAAAAAGTTTGTGTGGAGTCAGGAGGCTCAGGAAGCTTTTGAAATACTTAAGAACAAGCTTATTCAAGAACCAATTTTAAAATTACCAAATTTTAATTTGCCCTTTACTTTGCATACAGATGCCTCTAATTACGCTTTGGGATCAGTTCTTTCGCAATTGGATGAAAATGGGTTATCTCACCCAGTTTCCTTTGCTAGTCGAAAATTACAAGGTGCTGAAGTGAATTACAGTGTAGTCGAGAAAGAAGCTTTGGCTGTGGTTTGGGCTACCCAGCAATTTAAGCACTATCTCTTAGGCAAACATTTCAAAATTTACTGTGATCAAGCATCCTTATCGTTCATTTTCAAATTAAGAGATCCTACTTCGCGCATAGCTCGCTGGATCGTTTCATTGCAGGCTTTTGATTATGAAATCATTCATAAACCGGGGAAACATAATGTTGTAGCTGACTATTTTTCGAGATGTATTGATGAGTCTTCTTCAAAGAAATCTCAAAACACTCAGAAACAAACTGTTCCTAAAAGTATTGTAGAATCTGTCCCTACGAAAATTTCTGGAAAAGTAGTGGTACAGAATAATGATAGTAGTGAAAACATAAATGCAATCGTTGAAAATTCTCAAGATCAAGTACAGACTACTGTGGAAGCTTCTCTGGTAACTAGGATAGCTATTGGTCAATTGAAAGATCCTAGATGTATAAAAATCAAAAATCTTCTGGAAAAAGGTGTAAAACCATACCCACAAAAACTTTCATTTTTCATGAAAAATGGTATGTTACATTGCATACACAAAAATCCAAAGCAGAGACAGCAATATAATGAGAGAGTAGTTATTCCTCAAGACTTAGTCTCAGAAATTCTATGGCTTTGCCATGATTCTCCTGTTGCTGCACATTGTGGTTTTCAAAGAACTCTGGCAAAAATTTCAGTTAACTATTATTGGCCAGACATGCATGCTCAGACTGAAAATTATGTGAAGTCGTGCACAACTTGTGTAAAAAACAGAGGTTTTCGTAACAACAAGGCTCCAATACAGAAATTTCCTATTACAACTTATCCTTTTGAACGTGTGGCTATGGATGTAGTCGGCCCACTACCTATCTCGAATTCTGGGATGAAGTACATTCTTGTCATTACAGATTACTTCACTAGATGGCCAGAGGCTTATCCACTTGCTACAGTTAAAACTGAGGATATTCTCGCTTGTTTAGAGAGATTTATAAGTATTCATGGAATTCCTGCTCACTTAATTACGGATCAAGGTAGTAACTTCATTTCTGAAGCTGCCAACAATCTATACAAGAAATTAGGCATAAAAAAACATAATACTTCAGCGTACCATCCCCAGTCAGACGGGCTAGTCGAAAGACTGAACGGTACGTTAGTTAGATCCTTAAAGAATCTGGTCTATTCTGATAAGGGCGATTGGGATCGAATGATTCAATTTGCTTTAATGGCTCATAGAACGTCAGTCCATGCCTCAACAGGCGAGTCCCCAGCACATCTTGTCTTTGGTCGAGACCCTGTGCTACCTGATGCTCTTTTAACAGGTGTAAAATATCCAGTTTACAAATCTACTCATGATTATTCAGATGACTTACAGGTTCGCTTAAAAAAGACCTTTGTAACTGTTAGGAAAAACCTTGAGGAAGCTCAGGAATCACAACAACTTCAACAACATAAATCTGCTAAAATGCCTAAGATTAAAGTTGGTGACTTGGTCTATCTTTACACACCTCATATTCGGCCAGGCCAATCAAAAAAACTCAGTTCTTTAAATCATGGTCCTTTTGAAGTTATCAAGCAAACAACTGAAGTTAACTTTGTCATTCAACACAAAAACAATCCATGTAATCAGCAATTGGTCCACGTTAATAGATTAACTCCTTTACCTCCTAGACGTAGTGAATTGATTTCTAGCACATATAATGATAACATTGATAATTCTTCAACTCAAGAAACAAGACAATTTAAAAGTAGATATTTTCTAAACCATCAAAATAGGGTTAAAACTCAAAATGTTCCTAATTCACACAAGTATGACTTGCGCCCAAGAGGCCAATTTATTCATTAAAGTTACTTGTCAATTAAGGCAATATGTCAAGAGAGCAATTGGCTCAAAAGTAAAGTAAAATGTTTAAATTATGAAATTCTCACATTTTCAAAAAAAAAGACTGATATTGTTGTGAGATGGACAATTATGTTTCATAATATTATATTTTCAATTGTTTCACAAAATGTTTTGCAAAACTGTATGCTATGTTAAAATGGATCCAATATTTCTGAACTTCTGTGTAATTTGCTTTATGTGTCAGTCAGCTGAATGTTCTGTACTGCAAGTTCTGTGCCAGTGCAGCTTTCTGAATGTGAGTGCCATGTTAATCAGGTTGAAGTAGTGTTTTAAAATTCTAAATACTTAAATAATAATTTTTTTTGCTTTACTTTAATGATAAGCAGTAATGTTTTAAAGTAATTTTAAGATAATTAAGTACTTGATGGATTAGAGTTTTGGTAAGGATTTTTAAGGATAACTGATAATTTTTATCTCTGTTTTATTTTATGAATGTGTGAATGATTTTTTTTAATTTAAAGGTCTAGTAAATTTTAGAAATTTTTTTTTGTCATTTGGTGTTTGTTGACTTATTGGTTGGGGGTACCGCCACCTCTAGGTTTGCAACTTTCTAATGGACTTGTTTCTTGCCTGGGTGCCTGATCAACATTCTTGGTTTGAAAATTTGTCTCATTTTCTAAATTAGTAATTTTTTTTTAAATGTCTTTTAAAGTAATTTGTTGGCAAGGTTGGATAATAGTTAATAAATTGATTTCTGTGAAAAGTAAATTTATAGAATTTTAATTGTAAAATTTTTGAAGAAAGAAAACTTTTTGTTTAGTTAAACTTTTTGTGAGTTGAGTAAATTAAATTTTCATGTCTCTGTGGTACTCACCAGAAAATGTATTAGTGTTTAAATTTTAAAAGGGGCAATTTCATCATTTGTGTCTTGTTAATTTGGTGTTGTCTTGTAAAGGTCTATGCTTGTATTGAGACTTATTTTTTTTTGACTCACGAGTCAAACTTTAGGCCACTCTTGGATTTTGGTTATTATGCTGGTCATGATCTTGTTTGTTTTTGTTTTTTTCTTTGATGTACATGTACATCGCTCAAAATTTACACTAAATTCCTCTCAATGGAACATATGTCATTGGGAACTTAATGCAGGTATTTTCCTAGTATTGTGTGGAAAAATTCCCCGCTTTGCAGGAAATTTTTCTCCCGGGCCCCGAAGGAGTGTGATAAGGCTTTCACACCTCTGTGTTAAAATTGTATATTAAAGTATTGTTTTATTTCTGTGTGATTGAAAGTGTCAATTTCGAAATGTAAATGTCTTTTCTACATGTTTTCAATTACATTGACTTTTAAGGGAAGTGAACTCTAAAATCGCAAAAGTGTTTATGTTCCAGAAAAATAGTAATAGTTTTGTATTTTCGCTTCTCAGTCGCTAGTTGGGAACTTGCAGGTTTTGCGCACGCGCGCGTTTAAAAAAAGGATTTTGGAAGCAGAGTGGAAGGAGTCGTGGGAAAATGTAGACGTGTGTGTTTGATTCGCGTATGATCGCGAATTTTAAGAAAAGGTGGATTAATTTTGAAAGTGGAAGGATGTGATTAAAATATGTAACATAGTTCGACAAGTTGTGCGTAGAGTCGTTTGGCTCGGTTCAGAGATGAGTCACTCGTGTTTTTAAATGAATCAGCCTGGTAGTAATGGAATAATGAGTCTTGTGAAAAGAGAAAATGGTTCTTTCACTGGTCGGCTTGAATCGCTAATAGGGCTAGAGGGAAAGCTCATTTTACAGCGATTTGTATTTGCCTGACTCCTCCTTGTGTCCTAAGGTACGAATCAACCAATCTCCGTAACCAACCAAGATGTCGAATTCCGCCAGCATGATGTTGTGTAGTCAAGTTTCCCGACCATTATGGATTTTGTTCTGCGCAAGAATCTCGATGAGTTTATGCCGAGAGTCCATCCTGATATCCTTTCCCATGGTACAGAATTGTAAATGTTATATTTAAAAGAGACGAGGTAAAGTTTTATATATATTTAGTCTTCCACCTAACGAATAGAGTGTTAATTGTCAAATCCTCGTGAGTATCAAGTCATTGATGATGTTATATGAAAATGTCGTATATGTTCAAAGTATACAAATGTGATATATAAATGTCAAGTATAATATGAGGAATATTGTGTTTATTTTATGTATCAGAAAATATGTGTATTCTCTTGGTTCCTCTTCCTCCAGGGGTGTTCTTAATGGTCACCCTACCGAGTGTAACTCTGAGTTATTGCGAGAAATGCTTGTACTCCACTGTTTTCGATCAACTGCCTTGTTATTTCATGTTTAATAAATGTGTTTGATTTCAAAACTTTGTCTTCTCTGTCGAGTATACCAAAACGTTCGCGACAGCGCTGCATAAAGGAAGCACAGAATGAATGCCTTAGGTGTACCTTTAGGAAAGTGCTCCACGAATCTCGGTGTTGTGCTCGATTCTCAAAAACGAATGTTTCGACAAAGACGACTAAGTGCAAAATATCAACTTGCACTTAAATTGGTTAAAAAAGCGATTTTAAAAAGAGACATATTGGTTAAAAAGAAGGAAGGTGTAACATACAGTGCAGTAAATATGTTGTAAATATGTTTACTGATTGTTAAATCTGGAAAATGTTTTACATTGAGTTTATTTATGTTTTGTTAACCGGTGGCTGGTTCCTTTTGTTGTACTATTTTCAGACTGAATAATGACCTGAGCTTGTATTGTTTATTTAATAAAGATGGGTTAACCACAGCAGGGATTAGTCAAAGAACAGGTTTCTTTCTAAATTGTTATATTTTCTTTTGCCTGATTTTTCGGCTCGTCTGCTGCTCTATTGTGACAATGCCTAGATAGTGTTGTGTTTACAGATTGTGTTAGATTGGCAAGAACGGTGTTTAATGCGATTTAGATTGACAATAACAGTATTTATAGCGATTTAGAATGGCAAGAATGGTGATTATAACGATTTAGATTGGCAAAAACCGTATCAGGGCCATTGACATTGCTATGGTGACGGAGGGCAGGTTGTTGGGCGTCGTATGTCTGAATAGGAAAGGCTACCCTGATGCAAGAATAATTAAAGGGTGTAATCACGCGATTAAACTAGCCTCGGAAAAGTAACGTAATTTACTTTAAATAAGCAATCAATTCCGGAAAACTTGAACCCGTCATATGATGAAATTCAAATTTTGCAAAACATTAACTCACATTTAGTGTTATTTTTATCAATTTGGTGACATTTGCGTCAATTTGATATCATTCAAAAACCTGCAGAGTTGGCGACATCCCGCCAAACGTTAAGGACGGACGGAAGTAGATATTGAGCATGGGAAAACGTGCGGTTTGCATGTGACATGTACACAGATGTGTGGTCAACGAAAAGGGATTTAACTGCATCATTTGTCTACAATTTTATTAAAAGCTAAAAAGTTTAGTGATTACACAGTAAATAGTACTACAATTGGACCATTAAAAAACGGTTTCTCTCCGGTCCATTCTCTTTAGCGTATACAATATAAGTGGCAATAACATACCTTAAAAGTATATCAGAAGCAATCTCTGCAGCTTTTAATATGAAGATCATTGCAGACTTCCTTATTTTTCAATCGAAAAACATGACATTTTCCTAGTATGAAAGAATTTTTATTTTAAAAATATTTCTCTGGACATAAATTTTTTAAGAAGCTCTCTCCTAGAGAAAGGATCGTTTATTTTATTTTTCAACGTTTGCTGAGTGCATGCGAAGAGATTTGGTTTGGAACTAATATTAAACTATAATGTACAACTGGAGTGAGTGCTTATCGCATTTCAACATTTTTGAGACCGTGGTCTTTTTCGGAGTTGCCGAGAACCGTCTGAGCTTGAAGAGGCGATTCTATAAATGTATTATTTAAATAGCGGGTGCTGATTAGGGACTCGGACAATGCCGGGTAATTCGTTCCAGTCTATGAATAATTGAATTGTAAATTAAAAAACACTTAATCCTGATTTTGCATCAATATGCATTTTGTAAATATAATTTGTTAGATGATTCGTGTACACTAGTAACACACACAAAAAAAGGCACAATGTATTTTAATAAATGAAGAACGTATATACAGCGAAGATATTAAGATTCCTTGTTAGGGATGCTTTCAATGTCTTTCCGTTCTATTGATAGATGGGCAAGTGTATCACTTATCAATTTATCCCAGTGCTGCTCTACCACTTGTCGAACTTCTGTGCTAGAGAAAGGGTAATCCACAAGATGTGTTTTAGCAGCGTCTTTAAAAGACATCACAGTTTCTTTATCCGTTAACCCCCACCTTAAAAGAACCTTAGTTCTTTCAAGAATTTCGACTGCATGGCATTTATTTGTAACAGCTTTTTCAAGTCCTGACATATATTTGAGTATAGAATTTAAAGCGCCAGAACGGAACAAAACTTCCTTTTTGAACTTCAGTATAACCTCAGGATCCAGTTGGAACCACTTGATAAGAATGTTAAGATCCCATGTATTATGCCAATAGAATATCCATTGTAACATTACTCCTGAAAAGAAAAATAATTCTTGTCTAAACTGCTCAACAGCTTCTTTCGAAGGAAAGCACCAAGTGAGAAATTGCTCAGCATCCTGCAGATTCGAACGTTTTATGTGATGTTCACATAAAAACATGGCGTATCCTCTTCCGAACCAATTTTTAAATCGTCTTCTAGCCCTTTCCGACGGATGGCTCCAATCGAGGAATTGATCGACCTCCTGCCATTTCGAGTGTTTTATAAAATAAACACACACGTTTCTCGAATGCTTTTTGACGAACTTTGCTTTAAATTTTCTTCTGGCCTCTGCCGAAGGAGCATACCTCTCGATTACATTATCCAAGCAATTTATTTCGATGTTGAAATCAAAAACCTTTTCGAAATGAAACATGTTGTTTTTAAAAAGTAATTTCAAAATAAATTGAAAAATTTCCTGCTTTGAAGGAAATCCCCAGTTTAGCCATGAATGGAAGGTATCGTCATTAGCCAGTGTTAGCATCTTTAAGCATGTGTCTGTCCCTTTTTCAGATAACAAAATTCGCTTTCTAAACATAAGTATATCTTCCTCAGGCAAACATTCTCTCAACACAGAGTTCAGTAGTTCCCATTTTCTTTGTAAGGCTAAATGGCAACAAAAGAAAGTTCCATATTTTGAACTTAAAAATGATCTTTTCTCTTCTAGTTTAACTTGTTGAAAAATACGTTGAAATATTCTTATATTTCGAATCTGGAGTGGTTGCTTATTGATCATACAGAATAGTAATTGGCCTTCCTTTACGAAATGTGTATTTTGTTGGAAATTATTGGTAAATACAAAGCGCTTGAAATGATCTGGAGCTCCTTCCAATAGCGCTATCACTGCATCTCCATAATCATAATCCACATAACCACCTCTATTAACACTAATATAAGTTACGTTAGTATAGTGGCGTGCTAGGATTATTAAAACATGTTCGTAAATTTCTTCAGGTAAAATGTTCCACAACTTTTTTATAATTGGAGCCAAAAGATCCAGGTACGGCCATCGTATAAAGTATGCAAACACATTAAGTGTGGTGTCTTCCAAGAGTTCCTGAAAAAATGCAATCATTTGTTCCTCGGACATTTGGGTTAATAGAAAACACAAAATATCAGTGTATGGTGTCGATACAGACAACCGCCTAAAATACATATAATGATTCGGATTTTCTCTTCCAGATCTATCATGATGGAATGTCATGGTTGTCATAGCAGCATCTAAAAGGACTGTTTGTCTTGCATTTATAGGGAATTCATTCCAGCACTGAAGCACAGTTGCCATTGATCCCTCCCTTATTCCGCGTTTAAATAGAATATGCCAAAAACGATCCTGACTTCGAATCAATTCCTCTACTCTCCCAGCTACTTGGTGAGACCACAGCTGGACTAATTCAGATTCTTCATGATGCAAAAGATCTTCATAACTTTCAGGGGTAATTTGATTCCATAAAGAACGAACGAAGGACTGTAAGCAATGCAAACACGCCATTATGTAGCGTTGGATAACTGGTATTTTTTCGTCTTGGACTAAGCGTTCTGCAATCTTCCTCTCGTCCAATCTCATTTCTAGTGTCCAATCGGAAGGAGTCAAAAGATCGTCTGCAGAAAGGGGAGAAAAATTAAGCATGATATGTTTCCTATTCCAACTAAACAAATGCAGAGCTATGCACCGAATGCGAACAATTAGAAAATTCTTTACTGCAGTTGGAAGAGGGAGTCTCTCACAGATGTCAGTCGCTCGTTTTCCAATTAAGTCGTCCCATTTACGGTTAGTAATTGTATGCTTGCACCGTCGTAGAGGTTCCGACTGGTATAAGATGTCTTCCTTTAATTCATTATTTTGACACAACTGAATGGCTAACCGGGTAATGACATGTTCCTTGAGGGAAGGCGGAGACTTTACGTAACCGTCTATGAATTTCTCAGAAAAATGTATCTTACTTGCGCTCATTTTCAGTTCGATTACCTATTAAATATTCGTAAAATCTATGAAAATTTCCTCGTTGTTGACGACCTGTAAAAAAGTAAATAAAGGAAAATTAGCAAATCACGTGTTAATAAGAACTTTTAATATTTATACAAACTAAAAAAAAATCTGATGTGTGCAACACATAACTTTCTATACATAATGCAAGTAAGTACTTTACTTATTTCAGTGCGAAATGCTTGGCAAGATCCACGGCACAGTGCTTTTTACTTTGGATGTGACAACAGGATGTGACAACCTTTCTGGATGTGACAACAGGATAAAGTTTTGTGTGTTACACAATCAACTTATATTTTGCGCACATATAACTTGACAATTGGAAATATTACTTGCATCTGCTAGGAAATGGACTCCATTATATTAAAATATGTTAATTAATAATTATTAGATCATCAATTTGGCGTCATGTTGATAACTTTAACGTCAATTTATCACCACATTAGAAAATTTGCTAAGTTGGCTATATTTCGCCAAATTAGTCACCAGATATTACATACTTGATAATATCTACAACTGTTCATTTTTATGTACCTTTTTAGATACTTAAAAAAAAAGTCTTAGTCCAAAAGGTCTTAGACAAACTTAGTAGGTCAAGCATTCAAAATCAAGCCCGTTTTTCATAGGATCGTGTGGACTCAAACACCATCTTGGTGTACTACAGATGCAGAAAGAAACAAAATATAAGGAATGCGAATAATGCAACACAGGTTTACCAGACGTAACAATTACAAGTATCAATTACAATTGTTTTTCCTAGTATTAAAGCATGTGCTCACAGTTCTTGACATCCGCAGATATGCATGTCTGGCAACGTCGACGAATGGATTGGCAAACACGTTAAAAATGCCAAGATGCTCGTGGACACGTGCTGCTGCCTCAACGACATTAGGGAAAAGGTCAGAGCCATACGTTACAGGACAACAAGGCTTTTGAATTAACTTCAGAGAAAAAACTCAATGGAGGACAAGACGAGGGACAGTGGTGGCCAACGGATGAGTCCTTCCCGGCCGATCCATCTTGCAGGAAAGGTCCTGTTGAGTTAATTCTGCACATCCTGGTTGACACGTGCACAGCTGTGGATGGCAAGAAATTTGAACACCTACTTTACTACTATGATAAACGATTTTAATTGATACTTGCAATTGTTATGTAATTGTAAACCTGTGTTGTATTACCTGCATTCCTTTCATTTTGCTTCTTCCGCCATCTGTAGTACCCCACGGTCGCTGTTGCAGCCCCATGTTCATATGCTAAAAGGGTTCATGAGCATTTGTTATTTGTAAGCCTGACCTACCCCATTTTAGATCCCCCTGTATTTATTTTTAAAACGTGAAATGTTCTCGAGAATGGTTCAATTTCAAATTAGCGTTTGTGTCATTCGTATTAGAATAAGACATTGCGTATTAAACGATTATATATTTAAAATTAGTAAATGTAGTAAGTTTTTTATGATTTTCTCAAAATTTCATTCGAAAATTTGCGCATCTTACAAACATTCGATTGTGTTTAAAATCAAAAGTGTTCCAGTATTTACGGATCGATATTCACGGTGAGATCGATTCACGGTGAGATATCGCATTCAGACTCAAGCACACACACACGCACAGAGGCGCAGACTTCTTTTTAACCCCTAACAATTTTGTTGTGGGTTCCTACAATCCTTAATATTTTGGTCGTATATTCACGAAGTTGGATATACATGTGGCGATTGGGAGTCGTCGGGCCCCGAATCAGGGACCTAGTGCTTACAAGACCGACATTATAATCACTGAGCAAAAGCTAGCTTCTCTTCCGTTCTTATAATTCGGGTACAGGTTCCAAGCATCTTTGATCAGATGTCTTTGCTGCCCCACACTCCCTCACCTGATGAAGGCCCCGGTCTAATTTCGGCGAGGAGGGGGCCGCTGAGAAAAACCCCGCGTGTCCCCCCGAAATGCAGTTGAGAGGCTGAAGGCCGGGAGGCGTGTTCCTCGGGCATGACGTCTGTCGTAGTCAACCAGGAAGGGAGTGGCAAGGCCTCTGACTCCGTGTGGTGCTGCCATCTCGTGTTGAGAGGTGAAATCGTTGGAGAGGAAGTTTTTTTCGTGCTCGTATGTTCAGGGTAACCATTGTGGCGATTGGGAGTCGCCGGGCCCCGAACTAGGGACCTTTTGCTTACAAGACCGACATTATACAATTAGAGCAAAAGCTAGCTTCAGCTTCTATCTTATAATTCGGGTACAGGTTCCAAGCATCTTTAATCAGATGTCTTTGCTGCCGCATACACATAGTATATGCATATTGTACATAATAATGTTGCGCCTACAAAAGTAAAATAAATTAAATAAATAATTATCAAGACAGAATAAATCTTTTTCTGTACTTAACTATAATTTGCCTCATTTAAACGTTTCAGGAGTTTTATTGTGCTAGATAATCTGGCTAAATAAAATTTAAATTAGACTTAAATACCTTTAAAAATGCATGGGTCATTCGATTTCAAATTCTCGGCACCCCTAAAAATGTTTCTACTCGGCGCCTATGCACACGCATACACACAGACATCACCTCGAAAACGTTCTATTCGAATTCAGAGATGGTTGAAGCTTTCTCTTCCGTTCGAAACTCGAATTCGAATTTCTGACACCGTCTCAATACTTTCCCTATGCATAATACTATGTATGTAGGGAAAGTAATAAATGTAGTGTATTTAAAGTTATACGAGAGATACATTACAACATCCTTATTTGTTGTTTTATTAAATTACTCGTTATTTCAACCCGAGTTTCGTTCATTGTAAACGGCTAATGGTCATTAAAATATATGTATGGGCCGTATACTAACTTAATAGACGTTGTTGACAACGGTTTTCAATATCAAAAATCTTTTTAGCTTGAAGCATCGCACATTTTATAATTCTCTCAGCATTTTTTTTTTTTTACCATCATTTTTTCATACAGGAATCCACTTTTGAATAGCTTGTGATGATTTATTATACTGCAAGTTTTGCAAAAAATATTTTTAAAAATTTGGATATTTTACAAACAATGATTGAAACTGTTAAGTTTCCTGATTATTGAGCTTTAAGAAACCAACCCCTTTTACGTGTAATTGTGTAAAATTTCATTTTTCCCCACAGAAATAAAAAAAAAAACATTTTGAAAACTCTATATCATGCGTCAATGCCTACAATTATAGCTTGTATACTCTTTACTTTAAAGGGCAAGAAAATATTTAGATTGATGCCATACTTGACAATGTGCACCCTGGGGGAGAGGGGTTCCCCCCCCCCCCAGGGTGCACTTTGTCAAAGGAAAGTATTGGAATCATGTCGAAGATCGCCAGTCGAGTTTTCGGCAGATCTACACGTTTTGGGATATGATTATAAATATCTAACAATCATATATAATTTATTGACAAAATTCTTTTATTACAGATATTCTAAAATTTGTAATTATTCAATAAATGCATTATTTACATAATTGGAGTAAAACGCCACCAAACATTTGCTATTAAGACGAATACATAGGATATTTCTATCGGTCACTGTTATCAAAAAAATAAATCATATTTCTTTCTGCAATAAAAGTTACAATTATAGTGAAATATCACATTGCAACCGTCTAAATCAGGGGTGGCCAATTCGTGCCACTTAGTGGTACACAGAGGTGTGTTGTGTGACATGCGGAAACATAATATTTCTTCAGAAAGCACATTTATTACGTAGTAACATAAGAAATTCTGGCATCATACTAGTTAAATTTTGAATGAGCAGATATTTTCAAATGTATTATGTATCTAACATAAACTAATAAGTTTACGATAGATGTATAATACATGCGCACTATGTTAGGTTCTGCTGTTGAGAGCCAGGCCGTCCGACCTACCAGAAAGGTATAAGGTAACTATTTGGACGGCCATGAAGATGTGTTGGGTTCTGGGCTGCCGTTCAAACAACACTGCTCACAACTGAAATCACAACACCATAAAGTTGTAGGTGTAGCTTTATGTGAATCATACAATGGAAACAGCAAGGCGATATATGCAAATGATCACAGTTTCGTTACGTGTAGTGGTGTAATAGTTTGCCGAGCAGCATAAAAGCGTCAGATCATGGAGGAGCGATATCACAGCTAAATTGTTGTGTCATTGGTTTCAGGTTGTAAAAATCACGACAGTATGCCGTCTCCACAGACTCACTGACACACACACACAAACAGACACACTTTCACACACACACACACACACACACACACAGACATCACCTTAAAAATGTTTGATTCGTGATCAGGGATGCTTGAAACGTGCTCTCCCGTCGAAAACTCGAATTCGAATTTTCGACCCCGTCACAATACTTTCCATATACATTATGTATATAAGGAAAGTAATAATTGTAATCTTAAATAGAGACGGCGTTGTTAAAACTCGTCATTGAATTCTTCAGAAAGTCTTCAAAATCACTCTCATGAGAATGGTCAGAGAAATGTTGTACTCATGAAGTTAGAAAGAAGGAGATGAAACTCTTATGGTTGCAACGTTTGAAAATGCCATAATGATTTGAGAATTATATCTATGTGTCACTAATGTTAGTAAAGTAGCCGCTATTGTTAGTTGACATAACAAAAAGAAGTAGTATTTAATATATGTATTTTTGATTACATTTAAATTAAAGGTTCCCTAATTATGAGTATAATTAGCCAGTATTTTTTCATAGTTGTAGGATAACGTACAGAATATAGGCAGATAAAAATCTATTCAAAGGTAAAATGATTTTGAATACGTAGCGATATTCTTTGTTTCAGTTCTACTTTGCATGGCGCTAATAATTTATTTTTACAAAATTGACAATTGGCATTTTAAATACCTTTACCATAGAAAAGCATACAATACAGGGCTAACTTATCTTATCCCATCATCTATCCACCTTATCTTATCTCACTTATCTTATCCGCCTTATCTTATCCACTTGAGCGATTGTGAAACTCCTTACATTTACCTTCATAACGGTGCTAAAAGAAAATTCTTATACTCTGTGAAAAAACGCCTTGTTCTTTGATTGATAAAGAATAGGCCTGGCATGATCGTTTGACGTATTAAAAATAGCAGACGATATTTCTGATATATTTTTGAAGATGTATTAGTGAAAACTGATGAAACTGTACTGAATAACTGCCCTAACTGAAAAAAAAATTCTATTCCTATTCCTCAGTATATTATGATTTTAAAATTTAATATGTATATTAAAGTCTCAAAATTTTAGACTGCTGTTTGCTCACCAATGATGAATGTGTTTGTTAAATAATAGTTAATGTTACCTATGGAAGTCAATCGCCTCCAGGAATTTCTTTATAACTCACTTTAAGACAATTTCTCTACATCTCTACCGAACAATTGCAGTTGATGTCATAGAATGCGTAACAAAGTCTCTTGGAGACAATTAATCATGCTCAAATATTTTACAGCGTGACGGGTTTTAAAATTTTCAAAGCGATGTTAACGTCTGAAACATTTTTCGACACAAATTGTTTAAAACTACGTAACACAAAAGATTAAGTTTTCAAACACCTCCATCATGGCCGATGCATCGAGACTGGAATGTTGCCAAAATTTGTTTCTGTAAAGTTTTGAGTAAATGTGTAGAAGAGTAAGCGGCTGAATAACATATGTTGCGGTTTGTTTTATCCTGACGCTTTGAGAAGTTTTTATACAGGACTAGCAGCATACCCGTTCTTCGTATGGAGTATATAATATAAAGAAACTTATAATTCGCAATCATGTGCACATTCTGTTAAAATATTAAATTTATTGCTCCTAAAGAGAAGTTTTAGAATATATGTTCTCACTATGAAAAATTATCTTCACGGGCAGATCTGAAGAATAAAGCAGCCTGGCCCCTTTTGTAAGCAAATTTAAAAGAAAAAAGGAATTGAATCAATATATGCAAAATGAAAGCATTAAAACTGTATAGAACCCGTACTACTTATATACGCGAATATTAGAAGATATAACCTGTATTAGTACATTCGAAGATTATCCCTATTACAATATGAGTCTCAAAAATCTTTGCCAAAATAAAAGAGATGACGTAATAAATTGAAAATATCAATAATAATAACGTTTAAACATGAAGATCGTAATTGATATTATCCAGTCAAAAATGCAAGAAAAATCACATCGTTCTTCTCTAAAATATATTTTTATATCCATTTGTTTATTATTTAAATCGAAATAATAATTAAAATTAACAGACAGATTTAATTTAATTGCGTTTCTGAGCAACATGATATAAGATAGAATCTTCCTCATAAACTGCGAAATTAAATAACCATTTTGATTTCTTTATACTTTTGTTCAGTAAAAGCTTCTGAAGAATAAACCATGGAGATAGATTTCCCAATTAAATCATGTTTCAAACAATTTATGTTTTCAGAACGTGACTAATTAGCGCAAAAAATCTCCCACCAGACTCAAAGATAAAGTTTTAATTCACTTTCAAACGATTTTAAAGCTTTTCGTTTGGATAAACCACGGAGTTAGAGAGTAGAACTCCTAGGGAAAAGTTTCGTTTTTCATTAATATCTCGACAACTCCTGGTCTTAGATATTCGAAACTTGGACTAAATTTATGGGGGGCTATTTCAAGGATTTCCACACAATTTCATTAAATTCGGTTCAGCCGCTCTCCCGTGACGATGAGACCGAATATTTCGTTTTTTACTAATATCTCGAGAACCACTGATCGTAGAAACTCCAAACATGGAGTAAATTTTAAGTGAGACTATTTCCAGGCTACCCACAAAATTTCATGAAATTCGGTTCAGCCGTTCTCCTGGGATGACGGGACAGGCAGACAGATTTTCAATTTTATTTATATAGATTATCACAACTGGGAACGCCACTTAAAGGGTGGTTTTTGTGAGTGTGAATTTGGCCGTTGTAGCCTGATCTAATTATTATTATTTTTTTTTAATCTGAAGTTGTCCGCTTGGTAAGACTGAATTTGTCTGTCTCAATATCGATTTGCAAAAATGTGGCAAAGTAAGAATTTCGCTATCATTGCTGCCAAGATTAATGGATCCGGGCTCGGATTTGACATTCGATAATTTTTTCCAGGCTTTGGTCTGCTCGAGCATTGGTACTGATTATCTGAACATGGGAAAAAGTCTTAAATTTTGGGCCTGTCCAGACTTCAAGTTTAAGTTTTATACATTGCATTTACTCTTGTGTTTAAATACTACACATATTGCTCAAACTGCTACCAAAGTAATAAAATTAAAATTTCTTCATTATGAGAAGCATACAACACAAAAAGATATTATCGACCGGTTTCAAAGGTAAGAAGCATCCCTTTCGACAGGACACATACAAAGCTTAATCTTCATACGCGAGAGCTAGATCGGCGACTGATGTTTAAGCAGCAAACGTGATTGAAAAGGCGTTTGCCTACCTACGCGGGAGTAGTAAAAGGAGGTGACAAGACAAGAAGAAAGTAACAAGAGGTAGGACACAATGAATGAACGGTAAAATACCAAAGAGGAAAAATAACATCCAGCAAAGGATTCAAGTCACTCGTTCAGTGACTAAAACTACGCACTTCAGGGCCCTATTAAATTTTAAAAAGCAGCTAACCAGTTTCTGAACCTGCATAAGGTGACCAAACCAGCGGTAAAAGTAACAGATTCTAAACAAATACGAGAAATAAGTAGAACAAAAAATGGTAATCAAACATCGTTCAACAAATAACACCATTCCACATCGTTGCAACAAAACATCGTTATCAAATACCTGGGTAACGGACTAGCATCGTTAACAAATGCTTAGGAGACAGACTAGCATCGTTAACAAATACTTAGAAATGGACTTACATTGTCAACAAATACTTAGGAAACGGGCTAACGTCATCAACAAATACTCAGAAAACGGACTGGCATTGTTAATTAATACTTAGGAAACGGACTAGCATCATTAACAAATACTTAGGAAACGGACTAACATCGTGATCAAATACTTAGGAAACGGGCTACCGTCATCAACAAATACTCAGAAAACGGGCTGGCATTGTTAATTAATACTTAGGAAATGGACTTTAGGAAAGCACCTTAGGAAAGCACCATTAACAAATACTTAGGAAACGGACTAACATCGTTATCAAATACTTAGGAAACGGATTAGCATAATTAACAATTACTTAGGAAACGGACTAGCATTTTTAACGAAAACTTAGGAAACGGACTAGGATCGTTAACAAATACTTAGAAACGGACTAGCATGATTAATAAATACTTAGAAACGGACTAGCATCATTAACAAATCATTAGATATAGACTAACATCATTAACAAATACTTAGAAAACGGATTAGCGTCGTTAGCAAATACTTAGGAATCGAACTATAATCGCTAACAAATACTTAGGAAAGGGATTAGCATCTTTAACAAATCCATAGGAAACTGACTAGCATCGTTAACAAATACTTGGAAAGTGGACTAGCATCATTGGTAAATACTTAGAAAAAAAAAAGCCAGGAAAATAAATATTATTACTAACATTAATTTAGAAATTTTCATATTTCAATTAGAAATTTCATATTTCACATTTTCACCATTTCAATCTTCTACCGATGTCCTATGACATTGCATCATAATGATGGTGCCAAAATTTTTTACCTGGCTCCTAGATCCAAATATAATTTTGTCTGTTCTGCTTTAAATCAAGTGTTTATTTAATTTTTCTACATTTTACCACATGTTCCAAATACCATTCCAGACACGCAAAATCTTTGAAATTATACATAGTTCGAATATTCATTTCTAAGCCATTTATCACATAGAGCAAGGGGGGCTTCGGTCCCGAGATTGGCATGATGCCAAAAATGTATTTTAAAGTTCTGAGTAAAAGTCTAGAAGGGCAAATGTTCTAGAAGTTCTGTTGCGGTTTGTCTTTCTTTTAATTTTGGGAAAAAGAGAGGCTTGGAATTATAATATAACATATAAAGCTAACTACCATTTTTATGATTTATAAGCTGTTTATCAGCTCTTGCAACTGGATTAATGTATTACAAGCCCTATTGCAGGTTTAGAGTATTGAAAAGCACTACCACAATGACTTTTTATTCAAGCTGAAATTTTCTTCACACAGTTCCTAAGCAAAGCATCCCAATAAGTTTCTACGGGAAAGTTCACGAGTGTGCACGTTAACTCTATCTATAGTGAAGGGGCCACGTTTGATAGAATAAAAGTGATCGCAGCGCCCCCTAGTGGAGAATTAAGAAAATAGGATAACGAACTAGTCTGCAAGACGAGGCAGATTTAAAAGACAATTACAAATATGTATAGCATTGTCTAATAAGTAGGAATCGGTATCAGGGACGGATAAAACGCGTATAATGGTGGGGCAACCTAGTGGTTAACACGCTGGGACTGCACTCTGACGACCCGAGTTCGATACACGGCTCTGCCCTCGGGCGCGGTTATTACTTGGGTGGGTGACCACCTGGGAATACTGCGTGCTGTTAGCACATTTCGGGCGCGGTAACCCGGTTGTTTGGGCGCTGGATTTGCACGCTGCCACAACTGCCGCCGTGTTCATGCGGAGTACGATCACGTTAAATATGTGGGTCCGTAAGTCCTTCTGAGAGGGTTGGTGGTAGGGGAAGCAGGGTACGGTCTCTGTGGATGCCTCCCTCACTGGGTTCCGGTCTAAATTGGGTGGCACTTCCCGGCCGTCCAAGCGGTTACCTAACACCTTTCTGGTAGGTCGGACGGTCTGGGCCTCAACAATCAACAACAACACGGCTCTGCCCCAAATGTCTCCGTGTTATCGCGGAGTACGGACACGTTAAATATGGTTCGTAAGTCCTTCCGACAGATTTGTGGAATGGGGAAAAGGGTATGGTCGAATAATTACAATTATATACCATTATATACCATTTACTTTAAAGGGCTTGAAAAAATCTTCCGTTTGATGCCATGCTTGAGAATGTGCCTCCTGGGGGGGGGGCTTGCCCACCTAGGGGGGCTAATGACGTCATGAACAAAAGAATATACTGCGGCTATTTTTCACAACGATTAAAACTATTAAGTCTCGTGATCATTGAGAAATAAATAAACCCTCATGCATGAATATGTCTAATTTTGTCCTATGCTGCTATGTTAAAAAATATATATATAAAATTTCGAATTCGAATAAATTTCATTTCCGCTCGAAATAAAAAAAAAAACACTATTTAGTTCTAGATTTTTTTTGTAAGGAAACCGGATATAAAATTTCATGTAAATCCATTAATATTTGTGGCTGCTATCCCGTACACAAGAAATCGACCACAGACAGACGGACATCCCTCCAAAAATAGGCAAAACGTGTTCTGGGGGGTCTTAAAACATATGTTGTCATCAAAATTTTGAATTCGAAAATTTTCGTGAAAGCAATCCTTTTTTCTAAACTGCACTGCTCACAACTGAAATCGCAACACCATAACGTTATACGTGTAGATTTATATAAATCAGGCAATGCAAACAGCAAGGCGAGATATGCAAATGATCACAGTTTCGTTAAGCATAGTGACGTAACACCTTGCCGAGCAGAGTAAGAGCGTCAAGTAGAGGAGGAGTGATATCACAGTTAAATTGTAGCAGCATTTGTTTCAGGTTGTAAAAACCATCACAGTATGCCAAGAGTACGTCGACGTACTGCATACGTTCAGCTGTCGTCAACGGAACGGCAACAAATCATTGTTTTACGTGAGGGTGAAATGAGTGTCCGAAGGATCGCTGAACTATTGGGTCGTGATGTGAGCACAGTTCAAAGGTGTATGTTAAGCTTCGTGAGAGACAACGAAACGACACGAAGATCAGGTAGTGGAATTTCCAGATGTACTACACCATGTGAAGATCTTGCTTCAGAGAAGCGTTGCGCGGGAGCCGTTTACCGCAGCAACCGTCTTAGAACGACATTTATCCCACCCTACAGGTAATGTGGTTTCGATGTAAACAATTCGAAGTCGTTTGCATGACTCAGGACTCCGAGGTGGAGAACCTTTTCGACATCTACCGTTACGTCGCCTCCAGTGGTGTCAAATGAGATACACTTGGTCGACAGAATAGCGAAACATTCTGCTCACGGATGAATCACGACTCTGTTTTGGAATGCCAGATAGCCTTCGCCGTATTCACGTATGGCGGCGCTTTCAACAACGCCACCAGAAAGCTTTTTTTATCATTCCCATATAGTCCCCTAAGTGGTACCACGGTTTGGGGTGGTATAACATTTGGTGGACGAAGACCTTTGGTCCACGTTTCTAGCAGCATCTCGGCGCAACGATACGTCTCTGGCATTGCGAGACCTGTGGTACAGCCATATCTGTCAACCAGGTCTGGACTGCTTTTTCAGCAGAATAATGCCAGGCCACATACTGCATGGGTAACTATGAATCGTCTACAAGGATTTGATATCCTGCCTTAATCAGTATATTCTACGGATTTGTCCCCAATTGAGCATATCTGGGGCATCGATTAAGAGAACTCCCAATACCAGCAAACCATGTTCCGTTACTTCAGAATCCACTGAATCCGTACTAGTCGTATTAGATCTTCGACATCTTTGCACTAACCTACAGGTTTGATTAATTCGGACGCCAATGTAAAGAACCTTGCTGACCCGACAGGGAATCGAACCCTAGATCTCCGAACCGACGCTCTACCGTTGAGCTACTACGCGCGCACACACAACACATACATATATCCACTACATAAGCGAACACATACAAACACACATACATATATGCACACAATACATACATCTTGCGGAAAATGCTTGAACTTTGTTCGTGAGGTCTTAAACATATTTTTCCTATCCCTTATTTTTCTTTCTCTTACTGCTTCGTACCAAATAAAACATATTAAAATAACTTGATATGAGTTATTCAATAATCACCTTGACGGCAATGCGCTATGTCTAGATAACGAATTTAAAACAATTGCATACATGCAGTGACTTTAAAATGCGAGGAAAGTCGTTAGAACAGCAAAATTCCGCATACTTCTTGTTTCATAATAAGCCGTACAGTATGCGAAATGCCTTTATTAACTTATGCCTTCAGTTACCAATTACCAGTAGTTACCAATTACCAGTAATACAATTATTTCAACTATAGTTCAAACAATCATTTTCCCACTTAATCTCAACTGTCACATCATTGCTTACTAAAATAGAAAATGCTAAAAAAATTTAAAACTATATTTTGTGCTTTAATCATGGAATTTATACGAAACAAATACCAACTCCTTCAACTATTTTACATAATGTATCCACATATGAAATATCATGCCGGTACGTACATGCGTTCATAAAATCATAAGTTATTTTACCCAAACTTCACGTGCAAATACATACATAAATACATACAAACAAATACATATACGCACACACACAAGAACACATACATATAAGCACACACAAAGACAAGCACATATACATATGCGCACACGCGCAGACAAACACACATACATACATATATGCACACAACACAAATGTCTTGCGGAAAGTGTT
Source organism: Amaurobius ferox (assembly GCA_951213105.1). NCBI lineage: Eukaryota > Metazoa > Arthropoda > Arachnida > Araneae > Amaurobiidae > Amaurobius > Amaurobius ferox. The sequence continues at coordinate 98,799,398 of OX578155.1, forward strand.
TGAATTTGAGGTCTTGCATACTTTACCTACCACTTATTTTTCCTTCTGTCTTCTATTCAGACTAAATAAAAACATATTAAAACAACTTGATATGAGCTATTTTATAACTTTGACGACAATGCGGTATGCCTAAACTACGATTTGAAAACTACAATTTGTGTCCAAAGAGACATCAAAATGCGAGGGAAGTTGTGAGATTAGCGACGTACTTCATACCAACTCCTTTTATAATAAAATTTATACAGAATGCTAAATGCAATGCATTTATTAACTTAGAATGCTTTTATTTATAAATTTTATATGCAATTTGTTCGATATCAATCAGTTACATTTTCAAGTACATATGTCAAAGTACACATGTACATTTATTGTACTAGATTTTTTTAATATATTGTATTGCCTAATTGTATTATTTCAGATGGTGAACTATTGTCTAATGCTCTTTATAAGTATGTCAGTGTTTATTACAAATGCGAAGAAGTACTTAGAGACATTGCTTTTTTTTATAAAAATGTTCTCATTATATTCAAAATTCCGTTATACCAAAAATTTGTTATAAGAAAATCTCAACATGCTATTTATCGTTCACATACATGTAATATTTCTAGACAAATAAATCAGAACGTAAGATAATTAAAGTATATCTTCTTTATCTATAAAATAAAGTATATTTTTTACCCCGCGGAATACCGAAATTAAAAAAAAATAATTTCTAATATCTCGGGATGTAAAAAATGCCCTGGATTGCAATCTTCAAATTATATCTTAGGAAGCACAAATTATTTCTTGCGCGCATCCAAAGCGCGCGGGAACGATCGCAGTTTCGTTATCCAAAAACCGCCAAAATGTAGTAAAAGGCAGTTTAAGATGTTTTAATAAATATTTTTTGATAAATACATTAATGGAAAAATTTCATCACGAAGCTCATTAATATCACCTACAATTTTTTTTTCCTCCAAAGCTTAGGGGGGCAGACACAATTAAAACATATATTTTTTCTTTCAAGGACGCTTTGACATTCACCTTCTCCCATTCAATTACAGATTAAACGGTACGTTTGGGGGGGGGGGGGGAGAGAGTCACATGATAACCGTCACATGATAACCGTTTTAAACCCCACCACCACTTATGAACTGCCTCCATGTTAACCAATGGAGAAATTTGTTTAGAAGATTCCTCCGTGAGTTTTGTCTGTAAACGTTAACTGTTTGCATGATATAAAAGCGGAAACACATATATATTTCAGTCAGAATACGATTTTCTTTAATACTTAAATTTTAAGTGTTTCAAAGTGAATTTAAAAGTTAACATCACAACGAAACTTGCCATTAGGGGTCTTCTGCAGTAAGTTTGAAAGAAAATTTGTATATTTGCCCTAAAAAAAAAAAAAAATAGTAATACATTTTTCTATTGATATCAGCAAATATCATAATTTTATCCTTATAAAATCTATTTTTAATGATTCAAAATCTATTTCAAGTGCAGATATGCTGAACAGAATTAAGATAAGGTTACGGCAAACTTGTAAGTCACACGCTTTTGGGTTGTACAATCTCTGTCTGCCAACAATAGATCTTTATGTGCGATAAACAACTAGGGGTGGTGAAGTATTTGTTTGACAGCAGTAATCAAGAAAAGTACAACCCTCTATACCTGTTCCCTGCTTCTAGTTTCAGAGTTCAGTGACAATAGAGTTTCCCCCAGAATTGGTAAAAGATTCCAAACCAGTTTTGTGCAGGATTCTAACTTATTTTAGTTCAAGCCCTTTTGCAATCGAAGTTTAGTTCTTATTTCAGTTAGAGTTAAGGGTGAGCGTCAGTAAATTTTCTGCACTATCCGCGCTTTGTTAACTTTCGCGGCACACATATTTCGCCGAAATTCTGCTCAAACTGTTGCGAAATATTTTCTTATAGATAAAATGCTATGCTTAGATTATATTAAAACTAAATTTAATACCCAATAAAACATAGAATATATGTTTTATTTTAATTTAAAATATTTTTGGTGCTGCCATCTGTTGTCGTAATTTAATTCATACTGACTATTTTTATTTTTTAATGATCATTTTTAAATGTCTATTCCTTCTAATACGCTATTAAATACAACAACAGCTCATATATAATGTCATAATCACGAAAACGTAATTGAACTTAGACTTGAAGACAAAACTGCAGTCTTCAGTGATGTACATTCAAATCCCTTATCAAATTTATAGAATGATAAATTACCTTTCCGTGATTGTGACATTATTATATATGATCTGTTGTTGTATTTAACACTGTATTAGAAGGAATATATATTTAAAAATGTTCATTAAAAAATAAAAATAATCGGTATGTATTAAATTACGACAACAGATGGCAGCACCAAAAATATTTTGGATTAAAATAAAAAATATATTCTATGTTTTTTGGGGCATTAAATTTAGTTTTAATATTATCTAAGCATTGCATTTTATCTTTCAGAAAATATTTCGCAACTGTTTGAGAAGAATTTCGGCGAAATATGTGTGCCGCGAAAGTTAACAAAGCGCGGATAGGGCAGAAAATTTACTGACGCTCACCCTTAATATATACACAGGCAGACACACACACAAACGTCACGCTAAAAATAGTTTTTCCGTGATATGCTGTAATGTATAGAGGAAGTATTGGAATCGTGTCAATAATGGCAACTCGAGTTCTCAACAGATCTATACACGTTCTGGACTTCTAAAACACGTAACAAATATTTATAGCTTGACGTTTGTGTGTGTGCGTGCCTGTCTGTACAATGTATGTATCCACTCTAACTCAAAAACTAACAGACTAAATTTCATAAAATTTTGCAGGTAAAACACTTGTGGGTTGCTCTTTTGCTGATTAGATTTTGGTATGATAAAATAACCTGTTTCTTTTAACGAAATGGCTCGCAAAAATCTTCAAAATCGAAAATAAAAGGCTATGTATGCTCAAATGCATCAATTAATGCTTGTTTTATACGTAATATTTGACGACGAACAGAATAAGACCAACTCCATTACTCTATCACTAGCTGTTCTCGAGATATATATTTTTTTTTCACATTTTTGCTACGTCGTTTTTAAGAAGTTCAGTTTTGTCCAGTTATTAAATGAAAACGAAAATTGACTTAAATGTGTAAGTTCAGTCTCATTTCAAATAATTTTGTATCAAATATTTTATGCAATTAAACTCAATTTAATGAAATGTTGAAGAAATAAAATTAAACTGCATTTGAGTCTGCAGGGAAAGTCATGTGCTGCCCACATCTTAATTTTTCCTGGCTGTCATTGATAAAGCGATGCGGTAGAAAAAAAAACATATTTTTGTTGTCATCCTTACTTTTACAAAAAGTACTGAACAAAAAATTCTGAAAAAATTTTAGTGGCATATTATCCCAATCCAAATATAGAAAAAAAATAACATGGATGTCTGAGAACGAAAAGAAGAGAAAACGCCATAAAGTAGAAAGGGGGGGGGGGGTTCAAAAGTTAATAAAAAACTGTAAAAATATTTAAGCAACATTTTCCAGCATTGTTATTCAAGCATAGGCATCGACTACGGGGGGGGGGGCAGAGGGACACGAGCCCCCGCTGAACTTTTACAGCGGGGGCTTCGCCCCCTCTGAGAAATTTCAAGATTTTTTTCTAACTTCATATTTTAATAAATACCAAGAAGTGAAATTTTTTAAACATAAAAATAATTGAAAGAAAATCCTATCAACGTAAATATCATATTTCAGTTCAGTCTTGATCAAATCCTCCTTACCATTGCTCCGTAAACTATCTCGCACACAAACCAAGCTCATCTTTACTCCCAGGAAACATGTTGACGCTAATGACAAAAATCTGATGTGGGCAACACATGACTTTCCTTATATAATGTAATGAATTTACTTCTTTTACAGTAAAAAGAAATAGGTTTTTCTTATAGTAGATACTTGTATTCTTTCCAAGATATTGAATTTTCGACAATTAGTCATCATTTTCATTGATTTAACGTCATTTTCATTGATTTAGCGTCATTTTCATCCATTTGGCGAGATTTTCGTTAATTTGGCAACATTTCAAAAAGTCGCCAAGCTGGCGACATTCCGCTAAGTTTGTCGCCAAAATCTCGCCAAGCGTTATGGACGAAGAAATAAGTTATTCTTACAGCAGACAAATGACTATATGCGTTCAAATAAAAACGTATTACTCAAAGGATCTTTATTCATGAATGGAACGAGCTAGATCCACGAGAATGATGTCACCCAATTTATCGCATGGTATTACATATGAAAAGTGAACATGTTTCTCAATAGGAAATATTTTAGTAATAGAAGTAATATAATAGTAATAGAAATAATATAATAGTATAATAATATTTAGTAATAGAAATAATATAATAGTAATAGAAATTTTAACAAAGTGCAGACACCTTTAAGATATAAAAGATTCAAATTATACGAAAAACACACCAAAGAATGCTTTCTGAAATAAAATCGGCGAGATTAGAGAGAAGGGACCTGTTAAAGAGGAGGAGCCTCAAGTATGATTGACGGGCGGAATTACCGGAGTTCGGCAATAAAAATTGCCCGTGTAATAACACCATTAGTCACTTGTGGGCGAATCTAGTACTGATTAGATTTTGGTACGATTCGGAAAAAAATAACCTGCCATTCTTTGCAAAATGGCCCGCAAAAATCGTCAAAATTTAAAATAAAAAACTGCGTATACTCAAATATACCCATTAAATGCTTGTTTTATACGTAAATTTTAACGAAGAAAAGAATAAGATCAACCCCATTACACTAAGACTAGCCGTTCTCGAGATACTTTAGTTTTTTCGTATTTTCTCTGCGCCACCTTAGAAAAGAAGTCCAGTTACCAAACGAAAACGAAAATTGAATTAAATTTACTTAAAATAAAGAGAACGTGAATATAAGTCTGCAGGGAAAGGCATGTGCTGCCCACATCAGATTTTTACTTTCCCTGCAATACATGGTAATTAATGTATAGGGAAAGTATTGGAATCATGCCGAAAATCGCAACTCGAGTTTTCGACAGATCTACACGTTTCGGGACGTCTAGAATACGAAAAACTATTTTTAGCGTGACGTCTGTGTGTGTGTGAGCGTCTGTATGTCTGTCTGTGCAATGTATGTATCCACTCAAAAACGTATGAACTGAATTTAATAAAATTTGGTAAGTCATTTGTGGGATACTCTGGTGCTGAGTAGATTTTGGCACGATTCGAAAAAGAACAACCTGCCTTTTTTTAAGAAATGGCCTGCAAAAATCGCCAAAATTTGAAATGGAAAGACTGCGCCTGCTCAAATGTATCAATTAAATGATTGTTTTACGCGTAATTTTTGACGAGGAATAAAATAAGATCAACTCCATTGCTCTACGACCAATAGTTCTCGAGATATTGGAGAATTTTCGCATCTTTGTTACGCCGCTTTTGGAAAAATGTTCAATTACCAAATTACAACAAAAATCTGTTCTGGACAGCACATGACTTCCCCGCAAACTCAAATTCAGTTTTCCCTTATTTATTTAATAATTCATTCAATTGAGTTTAATTGCACAAAATAACAGAAAATAACAGCTATAATTATTTAAAATGACACTGAATTTGCACGTTTTATTTAATTTTCGTTCTCATTTGGTAGCTGGAGTTATTTTCAAAGGTCGCGTAGCGAAAATGCAAAAAACTGAAATATCTCGAGAAAGCTAGTCCTAGTATAGTGAGGTTGGTCTTACTCTTTTGATCGTTAAAAATTACGTATAAAACAAGCATTTAATGGATATATTTGAGCATACGTAGTTTCTTATTTTAGATTTGGACGATTTATTGCGGGCCATTTCGTAAAACAAGGCAGGTTCTTTCTTTTTGAATCGCACCAAAATCTCTTCAACTCCAGGGTAACCCACAAGTGACTTATCTACCAAATTTTGTAATATTTGATCTATTAGTTTTTCAGCTAGGGTGGATGCAGGCCATTTCGCAAAAAAAGGCGGTTTCTTTTATCCCGAATCATACCAAAACTATTGAGCACCAGAGTCGTCAACAAGTGACTTACCTACCAAATTTTATGAAATTCGGTCATTTGGTTTTCGAGTTTGAGTGGAAACATACATTGCACAGAAAGACAGACATGGACGTCAAGCTAAATATGGTTTAATCGTATTCTAGAGGTGTCAAAACGTGTAGATCCGTCGAAAACTCGAGTTGCTATTTTCGGTATGATTCCAATCCTTTCCCTATAACCAATCCTTTCCCCATGTATTGCAGGGAAAGTAAAAATCTGATGTGGGCAGCACACGACTTTCCCTGCAGACTTATGTATACGTTCTCTTTATTTTAATTAAATGTAATTCACTATTAATTCAATTTTCGTTCGCATTTGTTAACTGGACTCATTTTCAAAGGTGGCTTAGAGAAAAAACGAAAAAACAAAAATATCTCGAGAACGGCTAGTCCTAGTGTAATGGCGTTGGTCTTATTCTTTTCTTCGTTAAAAGTTACGTATAATACAAGCATTTACTGGATATATTTCAGCATACGTAGTTTTCTATTTTAGATTTTGTCGGTTTTTGAGGGCCATTTTGCGAAAAAAGGCAGGTTTTTTTTTTTAATCATATCAAAATCTAATCAGAACCACGGTAACCCATAAGCGATTTATCTTCCAAATTTTGTGAAATTCGATCCATTAGATTTTTAGCTAGAGTGGATACAAACTTTTGCGGGTCATTTCACAAAAAAAGGCGGGTTCTTTTATCCCGAATCATACCCAAAATTAATCAGCACCAGATACGCCTACAAGTGACTTACCTACCAAATTTTATGAAATTCGGTCAATTAGTTTTTTAGTTAGAGTGGATACAAAATCTGCACAGATAGACAGACACACAGACGTCACGCTAAAAATAGTTTTTTCGTATTCTAGAGGTCTCGAAACGTGTAGATCTGCGATTTTCGGCATCATTCTAATAATTTCCCTATACATCACCATGTATTGCAGGGAAAGTAAAAATTGAATTTAAAGTGCAAATTTAGTGTTATTTTGTGCAATTAAACTGAATTTAATGAATCATTCAAAAAATAAAGAAAAAATGAAATTTGAATCAACAACGAAAGTCATGTGCTGTCCACATCAGATATTTTATTTTTAAATGGACTGGATAAATTTTGGATTCATTGGTGAAGACTCCATAATCTCCATAACGAATTTATAAAAATATAAGCTTAAAAGTAGTAATTTTTCTATATTAAAAAATCTGATGTGGACAGCACATGAATTTCTCTGCAGACCCAAATTCATTTTTTGTTTAATAATTCATTAAATTGAGTTTAATTGCCCCAAATAACACAAAATTTTCATTTTTAATTCAATTTTCATTTTTATTACTAAGGCGTGGATTTTTATGACCTAAAATTTCACTAGAAATGCCCTTAAAATTGTGAAAAAGATGCCCTTAAAATTTTTCACTGGAGCTGCCATTCACCTAGTCAGAAAATTGAAAACCCGTTTAAACTGGTTAATGTCACTTCTGATTGATAACAATAGTCACATGAAGGGGATGGACAACCCAGTTTGAAGTGGGAAATTCCTATTAATTGTAATAGTTCCCCTTCCCCATTATCTTTCTCAAAATCCTGTCTTGAAAGGAGTTGATTTACGACCAGAGCCCCTTACGACGGGAAGACTATCTTTATTGTAAAATACCTATTTGCACCACAAAACGAGAGGAAGTGTTGCGGCCCCGGGGGTTTGTTTGTAAAGATGCTAAGACGGGAATTAGCAAAAACACCCATTGCAACAGAAAGTATAGAGAACTAAAAATAAAAAAAAATCCCTAAATATAAGAAATCTTATAAAAATGCTAAATATTGCCGCAAAAACACATCACCATGTATTGCAGGGAAAGTAAAAATTGAATTAAAAGTGCAAATTTAGTGTTATTTTGCCGCAAAAATGCCCTAAAAATGCTCAAAAATACCCATAAAAGGGAAAAATTCGAAAAATTGCAGATTTCATCAAAATCCGCGTCTTTATTTATTACATTTTCCCGAAAGCGGCGTAACAAAAATTTAAAAAATATCATATACCTCGAGAACGGTTAGACCTAAAGTAATGGAGTTGGTCTTATTTTTTGCATTTAATTGATACATTTGAGCATATATAGTTTTTTTCTTAGATTTCGGTGATTTTTGCGGGTCATTTCGCAAAAAAAGTTCTTTTTCGAATCGTTTTGGTATGATTCCGAAAATAAGAACTTAATTTTTTTTTGAAATGGCAGAAATCGTCAACATTTAAAATAAGACTACGTATGCTCAAATGCATCCATTAAATGCTTGTTGTATGTGCAATTTTTAACGATGAAAATAATAAAATCAGCTTCATTACTCTAGGACTAGCCGTTCTCGAGATATTTTAGTTTCTTAGCAGTTTGCCGGTCTTAAGAATAAGTTTAGCTAGCAAATGAAATGTAAAGCTGAATAAAAAGTGTAAATTCAGTGCAATTACAATTAATTATGCCTGTTATTTAGTGCAATTAAACTCCAATTAATGAATTATTACAGAAAAAGAGAAAATTAATTTGAGTCTGCAATGAGAGAGAGTCATTTGCGGCTCCATCAGATTTTTTTTATTTATAATAAATTTATATAGTACATATATTACTTTCCTTATATACATAATGTATAAGGAAAGTATTGTGACGGGGTCGAAAATTCGAATTCGAGTTTTCGACGGGAGAGCACGCTTCAAGCATCCCTGATCACGAATCAAACATTTTTGAAGTGATGTCTGTGTGTGTGTGTGAAAGTATGTGTGTGTGTGTGTGTGTGTGTGTGTGTGTGTGTGTGTGTGTGTGTGTGTGTCAGTGGGTCTGTGGAGACGATAACTGACGAACGAATGGACCGATTCGAACCAAATTTGGTACAAAAATCACAATCTGTAAACACTGGAAGCCTATTGTTTTTATACGCAATCGAATGTTCAGAACCCCCTAAATTTTCGACTGAAATTTTGAAAAAATCGTCAAAAAATCAAAACCAATAATAAAGTTACGTAAATAGACATTCCTTATGTAATTTTTCATTAGAAAACGATTGACATAAATTTTAGAACGCTAACATGAACCGCTCTCGAGATATTGCACATTTTTCAAAAAAATTATCAAAAAGTCAAATAAAATAGAAAAAAATATTTCCCATTGAGAAACATGTTCACTTTTCATATATAATATCATGCAATAAATTGGGTGACATCATTCTCGTGGATCTAGCTCGTTCCATTCATGAAAAAAGATACTTTGAGTAATACTTTTGCATTTGAACGCCAATTTATCTGCTGTAAGAATAACTTATTTCTTCGTTCATAACGCTTGGCGAGATTTTGGCGACGAAATTGGCGGAATGTCGCCAACTTGGCGACTTTTTGAAATGTTGCCAAATTAACGAAAATCTCGCCAAATGGATAAAAATGACGCTAAATCAATGAAAATGACGACTAATTGTGGAAAATTCAATATCTAATAAGTTATATAATATATAAATATATAATAATAGTTATATAATATATGTCGAAAATTCAATATCTAATATGTTATATATATATATATAACTTATTTCTTTGTACATAACGCTTGGCGAGATTTTAGCGACAAAATCGGCGGAATGTCGCCAACTTGGCGACTTTTTGAAATGTTGCCAAATGAACGAAAATCTCACCAAATGGATAAAAATGACGATAATCAATGAAAATGACGACTAATTGTCGAAAAGTCAATATCTTGGAAAGGATATTAGTATCTACTAGAAGAAAAACCTATTTATTTTACTGTAAAAGTAGTAAATTCATTTCATTATATAAGGAAAGTCATGTGTTGCTCACATCAGATTATTTTTAACTGTAAAAGTAGTAAATTCATTGCATTATATAAGGAAAGTCATGTGCTGACCACATCAGATTTTTTACTTTCTCATCCGTAGTATTGAGAAAGTATTGTTTTCACGAAAATTTTCAATTTCGAGATTTTGACGCCAATATCTGTTTTAAGACCTCCTGAACATGCTTTGACTATTTGTGTAGTGGTGTCCGTCTGTCTGTCTGGCTATCTGTGGTCGATTTCTTGTGACACGATAGCATCCACAAATATTAATGTATTTTAACGACACTTTATATCCGGCTTTGTTATCAAAAAATCTAGATTCTATCTACCAAAAAATCTACTTTCCATGCCATCTCATTGTAGACCCAGTGGGTAATGGTTGCGATAATATAATTTTAGTTAATTGCATTGATATGCAAATTAAAGCCAAATGATTTAGGAATAAAAGTGGGTATCTACTTTTGGGAATAATATTATAAGTACTATAAAACAACAAACACTGAGCACTTAGCAATCATAAGTTATCCAACAATGACAGGAGACGGAGTGTTGGACAATTTCCGTACATTCTACTTTATAATCTTGGAGAAGTAATGTGTATTGAACTTTATAATCTCGAACAGTTCCAAGTGTGATTTTAAATTATTTTTCTATCAGGACTGAGGTGTGATGCCATAAGTTTAGTAATTACATCGATATTCAATTAAAAGCCAAAAAATGAAATTTCAGGGAGAAAAGTGGATACTATTCAACGACAAATATTGAACGCCAGACAACAATTAGCCAATAATGACAGGAGACGAATTGTCCTCTGATTGACACTAGATAGACCCTAAAATTAGGAGCGTGTTATGTAATATCCACCTGCATTCAAATAGATGATGAAATCAAACAAGAAGAATGAGTACAGAGAGCTAGATATTTCAGCAAATGAGCCTGTGTAGTAAAAGCGGCATAGATCCCCTAGCCAATGCCAAAGCAAAAACGCTCGAGGTTAAAACAGAGTTTTGTGAAATCCATACGGCGTTTGATCACTCACTCCTAGAATTGTCACAAAAAATTAACTGAAAATCATGCCATCAGCGCGATGCATTTTATTCAAATTTAACTAAATATTTAATGAAAACACCGATAATAAATTGCTTATCAGTAAAATTATTCTTACAGTCGTTTTCGTTTTCAACTCTTTGGAAACTAGACTACATCTGCTCATAAATTAGAAAAACTATAATTTCCTTATATACATAATGTATAAGGAAAGTATTGACGGGGTCGAAAATTCGAATTCGAGTTTTCGGCGGGAGGGCACGTTTCAAGCATCCCTGATCACGAATCAAACATTTTTGAAGTGATGTCTGTGTGTGTGTGTGTGTGTGTGAAAGTATGTGTGTGTGTGTCAGTGAGTCTGTGGAGACGATAACTGACGAACGAATGGACCGATTTGAACAAAATTAGGTACAAAAATCACAATATGTAAACACTGAAAGCCTATTGCTTTTATACGCAATCAAATGTTCAGAACCCCCCTAAATTTTAGAGTGAAATTTTGAAAAAATCGTCAAAAGATCAAAACCCCTAATAAAGTTACGCAAATAGACATTTCTTATGTAATTTTTCATTAGAAAACGATTGACATAAATTTTAAAACGATAACATGAACTGTTCTCGAGATATTGCACATTTTTCAAAAAAATTATCAAAAGTCATATAAATTTAAAAAAAAATATTTCCTATTGCAAAACATGTTCACATTTCATATGTAACACCATATGATAAATCGGGTGACATCATTTTCGTGAATATAGCTCGTTCCATTCATGAAAAAAAATGCTTTGAGTAATACTTTTGTATTTGAACGCCAATAGTCATTTATCTGCTGTAAGAATAACTTATTTCTTCGTCCATAACGCTTGGCGAGATTTTGGCGACGAATTTGGTAGAATATCGCCAACTTGGCGACTTTTTTATATGTTGCCAAATTCACGGAAATAAGCCAAATGGTTAAAAATGAAGCTAAATCAATGAAAATGACGATTAATTGACGAAAATTCAATATCTTGGAAAAAATATAAGTATCTACTATAAGAAAAACCTATTACTTTCCTTATATACATAATGTATAAGGAAAGTATTGTGACGGGGTCGAAAATTCGAATTCGAGTTTTCAACGGGAGAGCACGTTTTAAGCATCCCTGATCACGAATCAAACATTTTCGAAGTGATGTCTGTGTGAAAGTATGTGTGTGTGTGTGTGTGTGTCGAAAATTCAATATCTTGGAAAAAATATAAGTATCTACTATAAGAAAAACCCATTTTTTTACTGTAAAAGTAGTAAATTCATTGCATTATATAAGGAAAGTCATGTGTTGCCCACATCAGATTTTTTTTTAAATAAATTGTATTTATTATCTTATGTGATTGATATTTATGTAAATTGAAATTATAGGAAAATTATACTCCTTATTTAACTATCTAAATAAATTTAATAAATATTAAAAAAATTTTATTTAGACAGTTAAATAAAGAGTATAAGTTCCAAATTTGAGATTAATTTGTAATATTCAATTTAGCACCTGATAAATTATGAAGATCGTATGGTCAGTCGAGTTTTCTATGTCGGAGTTCCAAAATTGCTATAAGCACAACCGAAATGTGATGATGGATTAACAATACCTGAATTGCTCGAAATTTCCGTGGTCACACCTGTTTTAATTTATACAAAATGCAAATGAACTTAAATAACGTATCAGAATCACTTAAAACATAACTTACCCAAAAGATGAATAGATAGATAGGTTTCCAAGAAAATAAATCCAAAGTTAATGTAAAACACTTCGACAAAAATTTATCACGATTCTCACAGTGTACCAAGCCACCCTTTCAAAGACTGCTTGATGCTCCGAAGAAAACGATTTCTGGATCACGTTTCCTATTGGTCTAAATACCAGTGACGTTCAAAAGGGTTGAATGGGTTTACATTGTTCACTTCGGGTGACCGCCGCCTTTATCTAGATAAAGGGGTTGCAAGAAGTTATTTGGTGATTCCAAATTGGGGTGATTTGGGGTTGTAGATGAGTCATCGGTTGGATGAATCATCCAAATGGAAACATGTAAACCATCGAATTCTACATACAGGGCTGTAGCAAAGAAGGCTGTAGCGTCACCTCCGAGATAATAACCTTGACCTCCGATAGCCTACTGTCGGGGGTGACGACTGTAGTGGAGGGTATACGACGGTTTTTCCAGCAAATTCCGTATACCCTCTGCTTTTTCTTAAAAACTAAATACACGCTTTGCTTAATGAACAACATAGTGATAGATTTGAGATCAACTTTATTGATTTCAAACGTCTCCAATCAATAAAGTTTATTAATGCAAATGGACTACCTATAGAACACTTTCAATCGAAAAAATTTGTAAATTCTTTTGGTTGGCCAACCACCGCTCTTCAGTTGACAATTGATCAAGAGTATGCCCTACAAAAAAAAAGGACACAGAGACGGATTTCTCTCGTCAAGTAGTTTGGAAAATAGTTTAATGAAAATGATAGAGATAGGCCTTAAAATTTGTTAAAATAAAACAAAATTACATCCTACTTTATATATGTTAAATATTTTTCTCTTAACATTTCCTGTAATTATTAATTTCCTTATATACATAATGTATAAGGAAAGTATTGTGACGGGGTCGAAAATTCGAATTCGAGTTTTCAACGGGAGAGCACGTTTGAAGTATCCCTGATCACGAATCAAACATTTTTGAAGTTATGTCTGTGTGTGTGTGTGTGTGTGTCAGTGAGTCTGTGGAGACGATAACTGACTAACGAATGGACCGATTCGAACCAAATTTGGTACAAAAATCACAATCCGTAAACACTGGAAGCCTATTGTTTTCATACGCAATCGAATGTTCAGAACCCCCTAAATTCTCGAATGAAATTTTGAGAAAATCGTCAAAAAATCAAAACCACTAACAAAGTTACGCAATCAGACATTTCTTATGTAATTTTTCATTAGAAAACGATTGGCACAAATTTTAGAACGCTAACATGAACCGTTCTCGAGATATTGCACATTTTTAGAAAAAATTATCAAAAGGTCATATAAAATAAAAAAAAAATATTTCCTATTGAGAAACATGTTCACTTTTCATATGTAATACCATACGATAAATTGGGTGACATCATTCTCGTGGATTTAGCTCGTTCCATTCATGAAAAAAGATACTTTAAGTAATACGTTTGTATTTGAACGTCAATAGTCATTTGTCTGCTGTAAGAATAACTTATTTCTTCGTCCATAAAGCTTGGCGAGATTTTGGCGACGAATTTGGTGGAATGTCGCCAACGTGGCGACTTTTTGAAATGTTGCCAAAATAACGAAAATTTCGCCAAACGGATGAAAATGACGCCAAATCATAAAAATGACGACTAATTGTCGAAAATTCAATATCTTGGAAAGAATATAATTTTCTACTATAAGAAAAACCTATTTTTTTACTGTAAAGGTAGTAAATTCATTACATTATATAAGGAAAGTCATGTGTTGCCCAAATCAGATTTTTTTATATCATAGTTAAATATTAATATAGTGAGATTTTCAAATTTGAATATCACTCGATGCTGATCTGCATATTTTTCTTTGCATATATACAGTAAACTCCCAATAACTCGAACCTTGTGAACACGAATTTCTGCTTAAGTAGAAGTTTCTTCAAAGTTTCACAATTCCTTTCCTGTAATATAAAATTAATAGACTTTTTTTTCTCGATAATTTGAACTTCGATTAATACGAACATTTCCCCCGATCCTTCGAGTATACCCCTAAGGCGCCCGGATGGGGGGGAGGGGGGCAAGGGAGAGGTCGCCCCCTGGCTTATGGATTTCCTACATATATACATATATGTGCGTGTGTGTGTACATGTTTTTTTGCCCCCCCCCCCCAACCCAGAAAATGTAAGTAGTAAGTAGTCTGTGGTTAGGCTGCCTGCATGTGCGGTTGCGGATAGGAAACCTGCAAGTGGGCTTCCTTCAAAGTAGTCGGACGGTTGTCTTCCGGTTGAAATTAGCGTTATTTTCTGATTAGGTCGATATTATGCTTACTGCAATATACAAGTATAATTTTTTTTATATATTTTTAAATTCAAACCCTTTTTTATATCTATGTTGTGTAATATATGTTTGTCTGTAGCTGTATTATACGAATAAATGCTTTAAAAAATCATTGGATATATTATTCCAGTTAACATGTAAGAATGAAAATAATGTCAATAAAATCAAAGCCCCCCCTCCCCAATTCCCTCCCCCTATATGTATACAGGAGGAAAAATTCCATTTTTCAAGATCTATTTTAATGTTATATATGCATTGGTGAGATCAAAAAATAGTATATTTTTAATTTTTTAAAGTAGTTTATTTTTAAATATTTTCTTTCTTGATAAAGAAAAGTTATAAATAATTATGTTTTATCTATAAAAGGATTTTTTTTAATAATAAATTTAAAACATTACACAAAAGGAATAGCAGGAAGAAATAATTTAAAATTCTTAAAACGTAAATTTTTAAATATAATAAATAAAAATAAATTATTAAATTATAAGAACAAATTTAAAAATGCTTTTGAAAAATATATTATTGAATATTATATTAGAATTCGTTTTAAATACTTGCAGATGGGAAGCCTTTATGCCACTTATGAAAAAATAAAATTAATAACAAAAAGAAAGCATTTACTCAGTTTATTATATACATAAACAAGAAAGATCCATCATGCATACGCATTGATTATGAAACACTTTCCAACTGAAATGTAATTTCATTTAAAAATTTCTAAAATGTGATACATTCAGTGGTGATATCTTTTACATTATCACATTACTACAGTAATTTATTATACTTAAATATTTAAAACCGTATCGATATATAAATCATCTGATTCTTTATGCAAAATCAATGAATATTCCATTCATATAACTTGTATTCCAGACTCCAGAGCTAAATAATTTTGTGTGAAAAAAATTCAGCAATTCTTATGTAATTCATCTTACAATCGCATGAGATATTTGCATTCTGCATATGTTAAAATTAGGCTTCGTTGAAGAAATAATAAAAGTTTAGGGATCATTTAAAATCACAACTATTGTAATTGCATAGGCACGGAATTTAGATACACAGATAATACACAGATAATATATGTGCGTATGTGTATGTACTCAAAGTATTGGAATCGTGCCGAAGATCGGAACTCGAATTTTCAAAGGATCTACACGTTTTGGGACTTCTAGAACACGAAAAAACTATTTTTAGGAAGACGTCTGTGTGTGTAAGGCTGTATCTGTGTATGTTTCTGTGTGTCTGTGTGGATATTACATCCACTCTAATTGAAAGACTAATGAACCGAATTTCATACAATTTGGTAGGTATGTTTTTTGTGGGAAATCCTGATGTTCATTAGATTATAGTACGATTCGTAATAAAAGAATCTGCCTTCTTTGCGAAATGGCCGCAGAAATTGCCTTTATCCACTCTAGCTAAAAACTAATGGAACAAATTTAAACAAAATTTGGTACATAAATCATTTGTAGGTTATTCTAGTACGATTCAGGAAAAAGGAACGGGCTATTTTTGCGAAATGGCCGCAAAAATCGTTATATATAAAAATAAAAGACTACGTGTGCTCAATTATATCACTTAAATTCCTATTTTATACGTGATTTTTGACAACAAAAAGAATAAGACTAACCCCATTACTCTAGGACTAGCAGTTATTTAGATATCCTACTTTTTTCGCTACGCCACCTTTGACAATAAGTCCAGCTATCAAATGAGAACCAAATTTAAGTTTAAAGTGCAAATTCAATGTCATTTGAAATACTTATGGCTGTTATTTTGTGCAGATAAACTCAAATTATTATTGAAGAAATAATGAGAACGTGAATATGAGTCTGCAGAGAAAGACATGTGCTGTCCACATCAGAATTTTTAACAATATTACAACAATGATTTATAGAAGTGAACGGGGATTATTTACAGGGCATTTCGAAAAAAATGTATGATCTATATTTAAAGATCCATCAAATTTTTGTCGAATAAAATGTTCAACAAATTTAAGCTATGTACCAAATTTTAACTCTCTAGGACGTAGGAAAGTGCATTAAAAATGCAATCAAATAAGTATGTCATGAAGAGTTACATAAAATTTTAAAAAATGAAAAATTGTTATCTAGCAAATTTATTTTAAAACGTGAAGCATCTCCCATATGCAAAACGTTTAAACAAATGGAAAGATATTTATTATATAATATATTTCTCTTTTCTTTCTGGAAGATATCCCAAAGTCAGAATTTAATTGAATTTGTTTTTTTCCCTATATTAAATAATTTTTAATTAAAAAAACTACTTAACATATTTTACTGAATTTTTTTTTATATATTCTATGGGATAATATGAATATTTCTTAAAAATTTCGAAGCAATTCGTGAATTTTAAATTTACTTGAAAAATGTTTGAAAAATTAGGTCCCATAGGGTTCAATGTATTTCATTTTTTCAACCCGGGTTCAATAAAAAACTAATTGGGTGATATTATTTATTTATATTCCCATAGGTCCTACAGACCGTCTGAACAACATACTAAAATTTCATCTTGATAAAGTCATTTTTACGGCAGTTATCGTGCTAACGGACAGACAGACAGACAGACAGAATGAACAAAGTCATAAACACTTTTCAACTTTGTTGTAAAGTGTTAAAAATGCAGTATTAAACAATTAAAAAAAATGAAAAACCGGTTTATAATTACATATTTTTTAAGAATATATTATTATATATAATATTAAAAATTATAAAAAAAAATAGCTGCTTATAATTGAATGGTTGAATATTATGAAATGGAAGAGGCAATTTGTGCTGAAAGATAAGTATGCATAAATTTATTGCTATTAAATCATATTCCTTCACTAGAAGTACTTGTGTAAATATTTTATATTTTTGTCTTTACAACTTTACCAGCGTTTTTCTGAGAAGGAGTAAAATGTCACTTGTACCTTTCTCTTATTCTTTTTCTCCAAAATAAAGCACACACATGCCGGCCCGTGGAAAGCGAGGGGGAAAGGGACCTCTCCGAGTCCCCATCCTCTCATATATGTACCTAAGTTTTCCTGCCCGGGCCGGATTCCCCAGCATACCAGGGGGGGGGGGGGGGCTCCAGATCGGGTCTATTAATTAGAAAATTTTATGATCAAATACTTCTTGTCAAGTTCCTTAAAAAGTTTGGAAAGATTATTATATTTCATTTTCAGAAAAATAGAAGTGGAAAAAAGGAATCGCTCCATTCTTCAAGCTCTATTTTATGCTATATATACATTTGTAGGAGCTAAAAACCGTAAAATTCGACTCTTTTATCGGTAATTGATTTTTAAATATATTTGAAGAATGTCAGTTTAAATAACACTGTCGTCTAAAGTTAGTAAACGAAATATAATTTGCTACTCTCCTCCGTACAACAACAACCATCTTTCAGACAGCCTGATCTACCTCTCGGCCCACAGGTTGATTCCCCACAGCTGAGGGTCGTCTACGGACGACCAGGTTGAGGTCCAAAGAAGACGGCGTACATGTGAAGTCTATGCAGAGAGCTGAGAATAGACACAAAAACTTTGACAGGCAATGCTGAAAAAGGACCCTTAACCACACACACCCCACTCCAGAGAACAGCAGCACAGAGAGGGCTCTCAGGCGACCCTAGGGAACTTCCCTGAGTTGGGGCGGCCCAAGAACAAAAAGGATAACATAAAAGGCCCCAGCACCACACAGGGGCTGGGGCACCAAGACGTCAGAGCAATGGCGGAAGCGATCTCAATTCAATTGCAGTGGCTGATGTAAATGGCCGAGACAAACCAGAGTTTGGAAAACATTGTAAGATTTTGATTATTTTGGCAGAGGATTCCAACTTTCTACCCTTCGGTAGTTATGCAGAGGCAGCATACAACTTAAAGAGGCGCTGTCGTAACCCGGACTTATACCTGTACTGCCAGGTTATCTAAACCTAGAAAAAGAAAAGAGAAAAGACAAAAGGGCCGGGAGAGGGGAAGAAAGGGAAGGCGCGCAGAGGAGAGAGAGCCAAAGAAAGAGGAACAGTCAGGGGCTGGGCAACAAGAGGATAAGTTTGAGACTGGTGAGAAAAGCGATAGCTGGGGAAGAACAAAGCTGTGAGGAGAAATATGAATAGAAAATCTAACTACGGAACAGTGGCCGATACCTGTTAGGGTAGAAGGGCCGCAGGGATGACAAGAGAGGAAAGGAAAAGGAAGGTCTAATGCTAAGCATAACTACAGCTAAAATACAAGCTAGAATACAAACTAAAACAAAAATGCTAACCTAAGGTAAGGGCCGGGCCGGAAAAAGCGGCCAGGCGGGAGACTGCACAAGCAGGAAAATCTACAATTAACTAAGCCTAAAGAAATGAAAAGGGCGCGCGCATAGACAGGCACTTACCAAGAGGGCACGATCTGAAAATGAAAAGCGTTAAGAGAGGACAGGGGGTCGCGGCATAACTACAGCCAACGGCGACCCACTAAAGGCGAAAAGAGGACGTGGTATACTCAGGCATGATGCTTCAGAGGGTTCAGGAAGACTGGGGATGCTTGAACCTGAAAAGAAAAAGGAAAGAAGCATACTGCATATAAAATAGAAAAAAACCATAATACTTGAGAAGACTCAAAAACTTACGTGTCTGGAGATGCTGCTGAAAGGGAAATATAGTATTAGTGGATGAAAAGGAATTATGATTAGTCGAAGTACAGGATTCAAGGAATGACACTTAAGAAAATGCTGAGACAGTTCCTCAGCTACGCGATGGACACAAAAAGTAGAGAGGGGCTGAGACAGTGCCTCAGCAGCGCGGTTACACCAGCTTCGGAAGAAGAAGCAGAAAGCAACGAGTCAGGCAAACCCTCAGAAGCGGGATGCCAGCTCCTATAAGGAGACAACCGGGATAAAGACTGGGACAATACCCCAGGGGAACCTAAAAGGGGAGGAAACAAAAGCCACACTTATGTGGACAGACACCTATGTTACAATTCTGGGACAATCCCCCAGATAAATGCCAAAAAAGGAAACAAGAAGAGACTCGCCAGCGAAAGGAGAGATGAAGAGTGCCAGCGAAAGGAGAGATGAAGAGTGCCAGCGAAAGGAGAGATGAAGAGTGCCAGCGAAAGGAGAGATGAAGAGTGCCAGCGAAAGGAGAGATGAAGAGTGCCAGCGGAGGGAAAGGAGAGAGGAAGAGAGAAATATCCTACTGAGTAGGAAGCCTCTGGGGGGGAAAATCCTCCAGAGGTGGAGTGCCGGGCCAGGGTAGAGGCTCTCTCCGCATCCTGGTGGGAACATCCTTCCACCGATTCCCATCCTCATCCTCCCAAAACAACAACCATCTGGTTAATTTGACGGTAGCCCACTGGTAGGTAGCTCAATGTGACGGCAGCCAAATTACATCGTTTCCGCAACAGCACTTGCAGCCTAACCACTTCGTAGTAAGTACATGTTTCTCTTCCCCCTGGAAAAAATTCTGCGGGCGTCCATGATATACCCTCTGGTTTTTTTTTACGACTACATTGTCTATATATAATATTCGATGATGTTGATGAGTTCGACGATGTAAACACGTTTTCAACATATGTTCATTTTTTATAAAAGTTGAATTCTTAATCCATATACAATTATCTTGTTTTTTCAAATATTAATGATGATTAACAAAAAATTACATTAACACAAATAATTAAATGTACAAAATGCTGCTTTTTGTGATGGGGTGGATTTTCTTTCTTATCATTTATTTATATTTTGAAATATGTTATATAGTTGAAAAAAAATAATTATTATAATTTTTTAATGTGTACACTACATTAGAGCTGATAATATTTTAATGGAAATATTCCGCTCTGTAAAATCTTTACCATGAGTTCTAAAAGATATTAGATTAATTTAAAAACTATTACTTTCCTACGAACTCATTACTTTTTATCTTTATTTCTTTAATAATTTATTAAATTGACTTTAATTGCTCAAAATAACAGATATCATTATTTGAAATGACACTGGATTTGCACTTTCAATTCAACTTATCTTTTTTGTTTACTAATTGGACGTATTTTCAAAGGCGGCGTAGCAAAAATGCTAATAAACTAAAATATTTCGAGAGCGGCCAAACCTAGAATAATGGGTTGGTTTTATTTTTTTCATCTTTCATCGTCAAAAATTACGCATCAAACAAGTACAAACATTACGTACTAAACATTAGTATCAAACATTACTCATCAAAGAGTGTATGTATACATTACACAGACAAACGTCACTCTAACAATAGTTTTTCATTTTCTAAAGTTTCCAAAGCGTCTAAATCCGTCGAAAACTCAAGTTGCGATTTTCGACATGATTCCAATACTTCCCTATACATTACCATGTATTCCAGGGTAGGTAAACTACTACTACTTTTACAGTAAAAGAAAATAGGTTATTCTTATAGTATCCGATTGTGTTTGAAAACAATACTCTCCCAGTATTCACGGAATATAATTTTCGTTCCAAATTTCTCTCGAATCGCTCTATTCGTTCGTGAGATATCGTCTAATAAATTAAAGAATGGATGAAATGCACGAGAATTTAAGATGTTACCTAAGCATGTTACCTTTTAATGGTTCCTAAATATGTTACCTTTTACCTAAAAATGTTACCTTTTAAAATGTAAGATGAATACATACAAGATATAACATTTTAAATATGTTCTTATTTCTAAATTAGATGAACTCTACAATCATTTAATTAAATGTGAAGTCATGGTCACCCATAGGGAAAGTAACTGGGTGCTCCCCTCCCCTTGAACATTTAACATAACAAAGGTGAACATCAAGCCAGTCGATGTTGTACATCATGTGCTTGAGTTTGCCCCCCCCCCCCCCCGAAAATGGGTTGCAGGCGCCTATGTATGAAGTAGAAATATATTAGAATATTATTAGCAAATAATAGAAAAAATGTATTCTTGCTTTTAACAATATAACTAATGCATCACTAATAGAAGGTGAATGATTTTGTGAGATGCATAATATAAACAAAACAAATAATTTTAAAATTGCATCCAAGTAGAATCTTTTCTCAAATGGGGAAAAATGGTTAGGTGTCATTGACACCTGACTTTCTATTTCTATTTTCTAACCCTGCTAGGCTACTATATTTTATTCGAATTTTCTAAAATATATTTGAAATTTAATAGATTGTTTTTAATCACAATATTACGTCTCATTCCAGTTTCAAACTTCCTGGACTTTTCAGATAAAGCTTAATCTATTTCCAATCACTACTTTTAGTTAGCTCCCCATTATAATATTAAAATTTACATTGTCGAAGCAAGTTCAACATGTCATTATTAATTAAAACACATAAAAATTTTGAGCATATTTTAATACCAGCAATTGATCTCAATATGACTAAATTATATCTATATCATATCTAGCCATCTATTATAATTCAATTTAATATCCTATGCTATCCAATCATACGAAGGAGATTTAAATATATTTAAATCTCCTTGAATAACACTGATTGAGTTATACCGAGATCGTAATTTAAAATAAAATTCTCCTTGTACAGGCGCAGATCAATTTGAAGCATCAGCTATTACTTAGAATTTAATATTCTAAACTATCTAATAATATTAATTAATAGATTGAACAAATTAATATAATAGAAATTTTAACAGACGAGGGATACCGAAATCCTAATCTAAACTAAAATCTCGGTGTACATGCGCAGTTCTCTAAAACTCCTATTGGACCTCGGTAATGACGTCGAAGTGGTATTTGAGATTGTGCTCGTTAAGATAAAACAAAATTGGCACGCCTATGTGGCGTCTAAAGGTTTATTGTAAGATCGCAGATATGCAGTGTCGGGTACATCTGAAGGTAATGAATCACTGCCCCCCCCCCCCCCCCAGGCAGTGAATGAATGGGTGCATTTTTGCCTTTACCATTCTTTTCACAATTCTTTAGTTTCAGGGGCTGTGTTCTTGAGCTATCTGATGAGTGATGACATTTTATTCCCTATTAAGAAAAGTATTTTAAAATTCTGTGTAATATTTTTCATTCCATTTAGTCTGACTTATCAAATGAATTAAAATATGTTTAATGCTAATATTTTATTTAGTGATGTTGTAATTTGGAGATGGACCTCAAAAACTGATGAAATACCACTGTATAATAACATAGAAACATAATATGAAAGAATTGCTGAACATACTTAAAAAATCTGTAACTAAACATCCTTCGTAATTTAGTTACTGCACATAAATATTTTGTTGAATATATTAACCGGTAATCTGTGGAAACGGTCTGCAGGGGGGGGGGGGGGGGGGGACAGAGGAGCACGAGCCCCTGCTGAACTTTTCCAGAGGGTGCTTTGCCTCCTCTGGGAAATTTCAAGATTTTTTTTCTAACTTCATATTTTACTAAATACCAAAAAATGAAATGTTTTAAACATAAAAATAATTGAAAGAAAATCCTATCAACGTAAATATCACATTTCAGTTCAGTCTTCATATATTTCTTACCATAGCTCCCTAGACTATGTCGCACACAAACCAAGTTCATCTTTACTTCCAGGAAACATGTTTACGCTAATGGCGAAAACACCTAGTTACCAAAACTTTTTCGACTGACCACCTAATTGAAAGAGAAATGGAATATTTACAGCCATGTTATTGGCATTTTCAAAAAATAACTGTTTTTCAGTAATAACTATAAATGATGACCACGAAGTAGAGATCAATTATTTTGTCTACCTAAAGAGATCTTACCTGTAATTACTCCTGGATTCTATATACCAGTGCTGTCTTTACAGGTGGCATCCATTCCAATGGAAGCTGCAAACCCGGCTTTATTCCTGCCGTAGCTTCGTTCATGGTGAGCACCGGACGTTTGGCAGAGCACCGTAGTCAGGCAAGGGCCAGAGGGAACTAAGCCCCCCCCCCTCAAGAGGGTATACTCAACCCATCCCCTTGATAAAAATATTAAAGTTTTAGTTGTGATAAGAAATGTTAATCAACATGTTATCCAAATTTTTCATAAAAATATTATTTATGAAATTTTTTTTTATAAATTGCTTTTTTTTTAAAGATTTTTTAATTTAGCTGAATGTGTGGTTATAGTGAATGATCAATTTATTTACATATTTAATTTAAAAATATTTAAATATAGACAATAGTATTTGGATACTTTTGTATTATTGCTGGGTTCATTGTTTTAATTTATTGTCTCAAAATCAACTAATAGGTAGTTAAGAGTTGATATTAAGCGTTAACGTGTATTAACTTTCATATTTTTCTTTTGATTAATTAACAGCTTTGCTACTAGTTAATTCTTACATTAAGATTCATTGTAATTATTATATATTATAATATTGATGCATAGTAACTATATGGATTTTCCTAATCAACCTATAACATATATGTTTCCTATAACATACATGTTTAGACCGCCGAGACAATGCCATCTAATTTAGACTGAAACCCAGTGGGGGCGACATCCACAGGGACCAACCCTCCTTCCTTTGCTTCCAACCACTCGGAAGGACTTTCAAACACACAAATTTAACGTGTTCGTACACAGGGACAGATAGGCAAAGCCGGAAATCGAACTCAGGTCCTTCGAGTACAATCCTCATGACTTAACCACTCGGTTATCTCACCCCAAAACTGCTGCTTGTAAGACAATAACTTACAAAACTTCCTTGAGGAAAGCATATATATGTCAGTTAGGTGACTCCAGTTGCTTCGATGGCATTATAATCCCTCTTTTTCAGGCCAAAATAACAGTATGCGCTCTTAATAACCACAACTGCCGATCGTTGGGCAGTTCGTTCTTGGCGGTTGTTAAGAGCGCATACTTTCCTTTTGGTCTGAAGTAGGGGCTTAAAAAGACCTCGAACCAATTGCAGTCACCTAACTGACATATGCTTGCTTTCTTCAAGGGGGCCTTGTAAGTTATTATATCTTTATCGACTTTGTGAATATTTGGTATAACTTTATCGGATTGTGCCCCCCCCCCCCCCATCCTGAGATTTTGAAAACTCGGCGCCTATGTCACTAACACCTAGTGGTAAAATGGGAAATTAGGTTAATGTTTTAAAGATCCAGCTTTAATTTTTTCTAAATAAGCTCAATATATATCAACACTTAAAGCGGATGAGCGGATGAATATATATATAAAAAAAGAAGAAAAAAAAAGCCACTTACCCATGAACCCTCAACAAAAAGGGAGAATTGACAGTGGCTTTAATTTAAAATTCTTCTTCATGTTATTTATGTTTCATTTCAGTTGCATTTTATGTTTCATACAAAATGTTACAAAAGTTCTGTACAAAAATGCCGCACTTATTTATGTAGTTTACGCAGTGTAGAAGACCCAGACCACACGACTGAACCACATAGACGCCGAGTTTTCAAAATCTCAGGGGGGGGGGGGGCACAATCCGACAAAGTTATACAAAAGATTCAAAGTTGAATTCTATATAATATATAATAACTTACAATACTTTCTTGAAGTACAATATTCTATATAATAACCTACTATACTTCCTTGAAGAAAGCAAACATATACCAGTTAGGTGATTAAAATTGTTTCGAGGACTATATAAGCCCCTTAGTTTAGGCCAAATGAACAACATGCACCCTTAACATCTACAAATACTGAACTGCCTAACAAACGGCAGTTCGTTTTTAGTGGTTGCTAAGGGAGCATACTGTTATCTTAGCCTGAAGAAAGGGGCTTATAATGCCATTGAAGCAACTGTAGTCACCAAACTGATACATATATCTGCTTCTTCAAGGAATTTTTTTAAGTTAATGTTTTACAAGCAGCAGTTTTGGGGTGGGAGAGCCCAGTGGTTAAGGCACGGGGATTGCACTCTGAGGACCCGAGTTCGATTCCCGGCTCTGTCCAAACTATCCCCTTGTTCACGCGAAGTACGAATACGTTAAATTTGTGGGTTAGAAAGTCCTTCCGAGTGGTTGGAAAAAGAGGGTACCGGCCTAAATTGGGTGACACTGTCCCAGCGGTCTAAACAGATACCTTACACTTTCGGGTAGGTCTGACGGTCTGAGTCGAGAGAAATCAGCATTTTTATTTATTGTACGATAAAGTTATATAAACACTCTTTTTAGGCCTGGGCTACTCTAGTTTACCAATTATACAACTTGAGCTCTTAGACTCAAAAACGCACTCTCTCGTTGACTTACTAGATACCATTCTACATAAATATACTCGTCTACGTATTCCATATTTCTCACTTTGAAGAGCAATTTGGGCTTGAAAGTAGGAGGGGGGGGGAGTGCTAGAAGGCATTGCAGTCAGTTACGTAATGCTCTCCAGCATATTGTTTATTAACCACACTATACCCGAATATGGCCGGTGGTATCTCTGGTGATTTCCCGGTGGGCCGGGTTCATTACATTTAATTTTTTCGTTATCAATAACGCGCATGATGGACCGAAGTTGAAAAGGACGAGTATGGCCTTTTTCTCTTGGACCAATCTCTGAACTAGCATCCGAGCCTGACCCACACCCATAAAGTATAAAATATAATAAGTTGAAAAACAATAAAAAATCAAAGTTAGAGTTAGGATATGTGACGAAACCTTAAGATTTCGTCGCATATAAATTTATATAAATCTGGTTGTGCATCCCATCAGTTGTGTAAGCATCAGTTGTGTAAGTATGTAACAAGTTTCATTAAGATTCCGTCCATTAGTTTTACAGCTAGAGTGGATATAAACTTTTGTGGACCATTTCGCAAAAAAAGGCGGGTTCTTTATCCCGAATCGTATCCAATACTAATCAGCTCTAGACTCGCCCACAAGTGACTTACCTAACAAATTTTATGAAATTCGGTCAATTAGTTTAGTTAGAGTGGATACAAAATCTGCACAGACAGACAGACACAGTGACAGATGTCACGCTAAAAATGGTTTTTTCGTATTCTAGAGGTCTTGAAACGTGTAGATCCGTCGAAAACTCGAGTTGCGAGTTTCGACATGATTTCAGTACTTTCCCTATACATTACCATGTATTGCAGGGAAAGTAATATATTTTAAGCATAATGTGTGTGTTTGTATGCAGATATTGTATCCACTCTAACTGAAAAACTAATTAAGTGAATTTCATAAAAGATCTGCTATTTTCGAATCTTTCTGTAATTTCAATATCCTGTGTAAATCCTCCCAATTTCATATGTTTATTTAAATCTAAAGCATGAGTAGATATATTTTGCACCTGTATATCAAAAGAATTATTTTCTATATTTACAACAGCGCACAGTTCCTTCTCCTCGCTCCTTTTCTCAATTTCTGAAAACTCTCTCTCTCCAAGATTTTAAAACACGCCCCTGAGGCGCACACCAACATCCCATTGGATTCAGGGTCTTAACCCCTTGACCCCAAAGCAACGCCATTGGCTTTTAGACCCCCAGAAACCAAAAGCCCCTTTTCAAGCCCCTGCGAAACCGATACTCTTTCGGCCAACTAATTCAAACTAGCCGAGAACCCTATGATCAATCCGAAAAAGCCCCACGTTAAAATCTTTCGGTACGAAAACGAGATCTAAAGAACTTCGACATCCTGGTTTTCTATTTCGACTGCAGCTGGCCGAACGAAAAGGCTGACCCCCAAAAATTAATAAGAAGACTGTAGGTCGCATTCCCGAAAATATTGGCTCATGGGTTTACCATGCGACAGATATATTAAAATAAATTACTAAATACTAGTTTATAATTTGAATGATTTATTAAATTAAACAATATTTTACAGAAAATAGAAGACCATCAATCTGTAAATTCGGCTTCCGTATCATTCCAATACAGCACCTGCTACCATCTACTCTGGCTGTGAAAATAGAAAAAAATTAGTTTACAATTTATTGACATACATTGTTTTTGAGTAAAAGGTAATAAAATGACTAAGTATAAATTAAACTCACCTTTGCAGCTTGGAGGTCACTCGCTGAAGGTTTTCTCAAGTCCCTGCAGGCCATGGCATTCTGTTGAAGAACAGACGCAACTTCTTCAAATGTGGGACTCGGCAAAGGGGACGCCACAAAATCCACGACTGGTGACTCTGGGGCAGACGAAGGGAGAGAAACTGGACTTTCCAATTCTTTCTCAGTACTGGTTGCTGTACACACAGGTTTAGCTGCTTCTGAAAAATAAAATCAGTAAATCGTTAAAATCAGCAAATCAAAGTAAACTTTACCCATTAAGTTTATCACATGTTCGTTTTATAAACGGAAAAATTGTCCCGGCTGAAAACTTTAAGCAGCAAGAGGAGAATATATTACTAACTTTACTAGTCATTGGAAGAAAGAGAGGGAATCAGTATCTCAACAGCACAGTATAGATATTTTAAAATGTGCATGCAATTTATGAATTATTTTTAAAAAAAATTAAATTTAATTATCGAAATTTTTGAATAACAAAAAATTTAATAAAAATGTTATACAATCTTATAACATTACAAATATCTAAAATTTTATTAAAAAAAGTCGCGGAACCCCTGAAAATGTTTAGCGGAACCACGGGGTTCCGCGGAACCCAGTTTAAATATCACTGCCCTAGAGAGTCATTTACACCCCTCTCAGTTGGAAAACAGGTGTACTTTGGATAACGGATGAAATGCTACTATTTTAAAAAAGTAGCGTAAGGGATGAAATGGGAAGGGATGAAACAGTGATAAACCGGGCACCCCCCCCCCCTGACATCCCCAAAATACGCCCATGCATATCCGTAGGCAACAATTTTGCGCCGAGGGAAGAATCATGGTCTTCGACAGTTGCACGTAGTACTGACTAATCCACTTGGAGTTGTTGAAACTCCAGTGACTCACATAACAATGACGTATATATACCCAGACTTAGAGCTCCTCTACTGTAGGCTGACTTATCAAGCATATTGAAGCCCATAGGATTCCATACTATAGTTACAGAAATTATAAACTAAGTGTTTAAAATAAACACTTTATATAAAAAAAGAAGTTTCAATTAGAATATTGCAGAACTTAGCTCGCACAAGTATGCTCCAGTACCGGGTATCCGATTATTTATTAGCCATTGTTTTCTTCTTTCTTCGCTTCTAGGAAAGCGAAATAGCCTAAAATCCTTTCTAGAATGATTAGAGTAGTTCGGTGCAGAACACCCACCCATAATTATTTCAATTATATTTCCTAAAGTGATAATACGAATAGAGCTAATGTTAATGGATTGCGCATCCAGCTAAGGTGGGCTTCAATATGCTTGATGAGTCAGCTCGTATATAGAGGAATATAGTATCGTATATAGTCTGGGTAAGTCTAGGAGCCTCACCCAGACTCCCAGATCTCTTCAGACAAAATGTAAAGCGATCAATTAAAGTACATAAAATACGTACACTCTCATTTTATTCATTATCTAACATTAAATTATAATTTTTTTTTTTTAAGTACGCACCTAAACATTAGAGGAAACATCCTTACCCCGTTTCAAAATAAATTAACAGAAAATATTAAATACAATTAATATATGCCTAAATAAAAGCGCTAAAATCTTATCAGAAGATATACCTCTATTAGGAGCAATATCTGAACAATAATCATAAGAGTAACAATAAGAATTTTTATAAAAAATTAACAAATACTTACGACGAATGGAAACACCTAACGGCAAAGTTGTAGGTCGTTGAGGTTTCGCAGCTGCAGTCGGTCTTTCAGTATCATTGGATCTTTTGTTGCAAGACATATCTTTATAGAAAGTGTTTCAATCAACTAACTCAAGACAGCGAGTTTGTTAATAAATATACTAGCGTGTACGTACTATCTTATATACTGTTTACTCGTGTAAACATAGTTGCCAAAAATTCGGTGCAAAATTTTAGACATAAGCATATCTGCGTTCAGAAGTCATGATCGAGTGTTTGTTTCGTTCCAAAATTTACCATTTTACGAAATTTAATTGGCTCAGGCTAACGTCTGGTCAGATTGATCGAATGGGTCCAGTTTCTGAACGCAACCTTATATGATTATCGTTGGGATAATTCGAAAATGTAGAATTCTGTGATATATATATATATATATATATATATATATATATATATATATATATAATTGAAAATCTGTTTGTTTATTTGTTAATGTATGTGTATGTTTGTCTCATCATCACGGAAGAATAGCTATACCGAACTTCATGAAATTTTCGGGATAGACTTGGAAGAGCCACACTTAAAATTGAGTCCATGTTTTCAGTTATCGTGATCTTAATAAAAACTCACTAAACCTCCTATTGAAATATAATTATGAAAACGATATTTGTTACGAAATGCTATTTTTTTTTTGGGGGGGGGGGGAATATATCATGTTACTAAGCAACGGAATTAAATCTAATAAGTTTATATTTGAAAAAAAAGCCGCGGAATTATACCCAATGAGGCAATACAGAAAAACATATTTTTTGATTTAACTAATAATGAAATGTATATAAATAAATTTTATCGGAATTACATTTTTGATTGGATTATATATATTACGGCCTTAAGTATAAAGTTTACGGGGATTATCGATGTTTTCAAATTCTTATGTCATCTGTTTTGTTTTGGTAAAATATTTTTAAAATCCATATCTTGTAGTACACATATTTCTTCTAATACAGGGGTATAATCTACTATAAAAATATAAGTAGTACAGGTACATCTTCTAATAAAATTTTAGCGCAATTATTTAAGCATATATTAGTATTATTTCATATTTTCTGTAAATTTGTTAAGAAACGGGATAAGGATGTTTTATTCTTCAGATCTGCATGTGAAGATCGTTTTGCAATAGCGAGAACAGATATTCCTGAACTTCTTTTTAGGAACCTAATTTAAATATTCTAATAGAATGCTTTGAATAACAGTGTCATTTAGAATGCTAAAAGAATTTGCATATGATTGTGACGTTTAAGTTTCATTATATTGCATATTCCGTACAAAGAACTGGTACACTGCTAGTTTATTAATAAAATGGTAACTTGTATTCTGTCCTTTCGCTTTGACGAAGATTGTATTTTGCTCCGTCGAAAAATAGAGGGACGTTTATAACCCTTCGATAGTTAAGAGACATTCTGTTGTAGATACAGTGGCGCAAGGTAGTCAATACACGAATGAGTTTTTCCTATCTACATTCCTTGTTTTCCACATTTGAATCTTAGTTTGTCTTAATTTCCTTAATTTCAGTTTTCCTCTAATGTTTAGGTGCGTACTTTTCAAGAAAGAAAAAAATTCAAATTTAATGTTAGATAATGAATAAAATGAGAGTGTACGCATTTTATTTACTTTAATTGATCACTTTACATTTTGTCTGAAGAGATGTTAGTGGAGTCTGGGTATATGTACCTCATTGTTATGTGAGTTACTGGAGTTTCAACAACTCCAAGTGGATTACTCAGTACTACGTGTAAGTGTCGAAAGGCATTGATTCTTGCACTCGGCGCAAAAGTGTTGCCTACGGCTATGCATGGACGTATTTTGGGGGAGTCAGGTGGGGGGGGGTGCCAAAGCACCCCCCTAAGAATTTCAAATTGAATTAGAAGTGATTCCTTGCAGAATATTTTAATAACATTACAAGTGAACTTTATTAGAAATATTGAGGTTTGAACACAATTTCGACAAAATGAATAAATTTTCGAAATAATCGTTTTCTTTTCGTATAAAATCTAGTACGAATGTCATGTAATATGAGAGAAGAAGACAAGGAAAATACTCTTTGGACTTAGAATATACAGCCACAACTGCGTGTTTTTATCCTACTGGGGGGTTGGTCTTATTCTTTTTGTCGTCAAAAATTACATGTAAAATAAGCATTTAATTGATGCATTTGAAGTATTTTATTTAAGATCTGGACGATTTTTGCGAGCTCTCCTGCTCCCTCACCCCCCACCCCCCAAAAAAGCAGATTTTTTTTTTGGAATCGTAACATAACCTAACCAGCAGCACTGTAACCCACATGCGACTTATTAACCAAATTTTGTTAAATTTGGTTAATTAGATTTCGATGTAGAATGGATTCATGCATTGCACAGAAGTTCCGCTAAAAATAATGTTTTCTTGTTTTCAGATACCCGATGCGTCGAAAACTCTAGTTGCGATTTTTTACACGATTCCAATACTTTCCCTATACATTACCATGTATCGTAGGAAAATTAAAAATGGTATTTTTCTCCATGTGTTAATATGTATTTTTCTTTGATATCCTACTATATTTGTTTATATGTATTTTATTTTATTACCAATTTTACCCCCCTCCCTCCACCAAATGAAATGTTTCAAATTTTTATCAGTTTGTTGTTACTGGATTTGAAATCTACAATTGCATGCCAATTTTCAAAGTTGTTTAATAAACACGTTAAATAAAAATATTGGAGGAAGGGGGGGGGGCACAGATAACACAGGTATCTGTAAACAGAATTCTAGATTTTAATTTCGAAACTATAAAAATTTCAGATTGATAGTAATCCCTAAAATTTGAATACGATCGATTTTAGCACCCCCTGGAAAAAATCCTGCTTACCCCCATGTCTCTATCTGGTAAGTTTAAAAGAAAATATACTCCCCATTAATATATCCGCTTAGGTGTTATTTGTGGCTGCACATTTTATTCTTGGGTTTTCTGGATAGAGTTGTGTTTTAACACTAGAGTAAGCAGAACTGTATAATCTAGTGGTTTATCTAACTTCAAAAGGGGTTTGTTTCTAAGACTTATGAATGCAAAATGCTCCTTGAAGGTCTTTCGATTTTAGACATTGTTATCTAACACTCCGTTAATGATAAGATCATTTCTTCAATAGTTTGATTAGAGTATTCAGCGACTGATTTCGGTATTTTAAGCATAACTCCGTTACTGAGGTTACGACCTGAATCAGAAACTGCATTTAAAGTGAAATTATAAAATACTAGAACAAAATACCGGCTTTGCCAGGGTTCAAAACAGGCATCCACTACGTATGAATAATTAAGTAAGCACCCGCTGCTTAAATAATACATCTGAACACAATTTGAAATGGCTTTGATCCGAAAATTGCACGAATCAAATTGCACGCGCTTAGGCGGTGCCAGGTTTTCACAGTTGGAAGTGCTATGCATTGGGGGCACACAATTGGGGTGCTCATTCGAAACATATATAGTTTAAAAACAATAAAAAGTTTACTTGTGGAACTTTAAATTCATTATATTTTGTCCACGGATTTCTGCGTGATATAGCCATGGTTTTAATTCGTAAGAAAATACCAAATAAAAATAAATATGAAAACTATGAACACGCTAGCATAGACGCCAAAAGAATATTGACCATATTCTGATAAACTCGATATGAAACTTATCTTCTCTGTACCCTTGTACGATAGCCGCCAGTTCAAGACAGATTTCTTTTTTGAAGCCTTGCGCATGTGCAGCCATTTGGAACTGAGTCTAGCCAGAAACCCTAAAAATATCTGATCTCAGATTTATACATCCGTAAGAAAATAAATAAAATAACGATTTAAAAAAAAAAGAGAGAAAAAGAGAGAGATAGAGAGGGAGACTGAAAATTGTAGGAATAAGGGACATTTGTTAAGTAAAAAGGAGTGTTTGCGCAATTTATAATGGGGGTGCTGAAGCACCCCCATTATAAATTGCGCATAAAAAATTTCGCATAGGAAAGTGCGCATAGGCACTTTCCTATGCGCACGCGTTGTCCACAAAAGTGCATGCAGAAAATATGAAAATCGCACTTCGTTCATACGACTCCGCACAATTCAACATACTGCTTGCTCATTCAAATAAACGCACAATCTGACCATCCTTGTGTAGGCGATAAGGCGATTTTCTTTCACAAGCGTCACGGAAATTGACGCTTGTGAAAGCTTGAAAATTTCAATCACGTCCATCCCTGTACAGCCGACGGAAATTGTTTTGATCCCTGATCATGCTTATTCTTTCCCTTAAGAGAGACTTCGTAAGTAAGGCGGGGCTTAAAGCCCGTGTAAAGCGATTTTGGGACGCGTCGAATTTGTTCATTTCTGATTGTTAAGACTACAATGTCAAAAAAGTGAAATGAAAAATAAAGGCACTTTTCACGTCCAGTATCCATTTTTTAATTTACGAATATTTATATTTAAAGACCAATATTAAAGAAATTTTAAAAATGAAGTTTTTATTTAATTATAATAATTTTATTCTCTAGTGCAATGAATATGAGCAAACTTTAGTTCCAGTTGGCAAGCCAAAATGGAATTTATGAGGAAGTACAATTAAGAGGAAATTCAATAATTAACTAAGAAATACGATTTATTGTTTAAGTATAAAATTTTTAGAAGAGTTTCTAGAATTTTAAAGTATTTTAATTGAAAATTTCAATTGTTTTGTAATAGATATAATAAATTATTTTATTATATGTATATTACATTATTAAACCAAGAGCCAACAGGATGTTATTTATACTGACTTTAGTAAAGCTTTTGATCACATCGATCTGGGGTTATTAGCCCGTGGACTAATTGCTGCTGGATTTAATGTTGATTTGTCAATGCGGTTGTACTCTTATATTACAGATAGACTGTATTCTGTAAAGTACTTTGGTGCAAATTCTAGACTATACAGTAATTCCTCTGGTGCTCCTCAGAGTTCTAATCTGGGCTCACTCCTGTTTTTAATTTTTATTAATGAAATTCAAGATTTTTAAAACTACAAAATGTCTTATGTTTGCAGACGACTTGAAACTTTATAAAAAAAATCAACTCTTTGACTGATTATGAACTAATGCTGAGAGATCTTGATGAACTGTATAACTGGACTGTTTTAAATAAACTCCA
The DNA here is from genome assembly GCA_951213105.1 of Amaurobius ferox. Lineage (NCBI taxonomy): Eukaryota > Metazoa > Arthropoda > Arachnida > Araneae > Amaurobiidae > Amaurobius > Amaurobius ferox. The sequence continues at coordinate 98,834,165 of OX578155.1, forward strand.
TTTAAACGTTTCTAAATGCTATGTTATGAGCATAGCTAGGATCCGTAATATTCTCAATTACAACTGCATTTTAAATAATTTACCTTTATTTCGATGTACTTATATTATTGATTTGGGTGTCATTTTCGATGACGCTTTTAACTTTCAGAGACATATCGATAATATTATTAAAAGATCATACCAAAGACTTGGTTTCACCCTTGGTTTCACCTCTTAAGACGTTCTCGTGTTTTTGCCATATCTGATACTATTATTTGTATTTATAATACCCTTGTTAGGCCAATATTGGAATATTGTGCAATGATATGGGACCCTGTTTACGGTCTGCATTCTCAACGAATAGAAATTGTGCAAAATAAACTTTTACGTACTATGGATTACAGATTGTCTGGCTAATGTCCTTATGATATGCATATGAAAGAACTCAGACGGAAATATAGTTTAATGTCTCTTAAAAAAAGAAGAAAATGGTCCTGCCTCTTGTTTTATTATAAAGTTTTAAATAATACTATTGATTGCCCCATTTTACTTCCTTGCCTGGAATTTCATATACCTGTTAATAATACTAGGAAAAAAATTTTGTTTCACAATACTACTGTTAAACACAATTACATGAAATGCTATCCTATCTATAAATTTGTTGATTTATATAATACCTATTATACTGATATTGATATATTTAATTTGACTCCTGCCTGCTTTAAAAAATCTGATGTGGGCAACACATGACTTTCCTTATATAATGCAATGAATTTACTACTTCTACAGTTAAAAAAAAGGTATTCTTATAGTAGATACTGATATTCTTTCCAAGATATTGAATTTTCTTCAATGAGTCGTCATTTTCATTGATTTAGCGTCGTTTTTAACCATTTGGCTAGATTTTCGTTAATTTGGTAACATTTGAAAATGTCGCCAAGTTGGAGACATTCCATAAAATTCGTCGCCAAAATCTCGCCAAGCATTATGGATGGAAAAATAATTTATTCTTACAGCAAGTAAATGACTATTGGTGTTCAAATATAAAAGTATTACTCAAAGAATCTTTTCTCGTGAAAGGAACGAGTTAGATCCACGAGAATGAAGTCACCTAATTTATCGCATGATATTACATATGTAAAGTAAACATGTTTCTCAATAGTTAATATTTTCTTTAATTTATGGGATTTTTTTGATAAATTTATTTTAAAAATGTGCAATATCTCAAGAACGGTTCATTCTAGCGTTCTAAAGTTTATTTCAATCGTTTTCTAAGGAAAAATTACATAAGAAATGTCTATTTGCGTAACTTCATTAAAGGTTTTGATTTTTTGATGATTTTTTCAAAATTTCACTCGAAAATTTAGGGGATTCTGAACATTTGATTGTGTTTTAAAACAATAGGCTTCCAGTATGCATCGATTGTGATTTGTGTACCAAATTTCATTCAAATCGCTCCATTCGTTCGTGAGATATTGTCTCCACAAAGTCACTGACACACACGCACACACACACAGACATCACCTCAAAAATGTTCGATTTGTGATCAGGGATGCTTGAAACGTGCTCTCCCGTCGAAAACTCGAATTCGTGTTTTCGACCCCGTCAAAATACTTTCCTTATACATTACGTATATACGGAAAGTAAAAAGCCTGTTTGAATGCGGTTGACATGTATACGATTTAGTATTCTTGTATCTTATATTCTGTTCTTTTTGTTTTGTTGTAGCTACTGTAACTGGATTTCATCTGTAGTTGCCACGTAAATTGATTAAAATAAAATAAAAATTACATATATAATTAATAATTATTTTTTACATAAATAATTAATATATTTTAAACTTGTAGAGGGAGATTTCAATTAATTCTAAAACTGTTATAGATATATTAGCCCTTAAAAACTTAAAGCGGAAACACTTAGTAATAATAGTGAATTGCAAATAACAGCAGAAAGATAACAATTGTAAAGAAGGTAAAATCATTGGTGGTAATCATTGGAAGGTAAAAAAATAGATCCTATATTAATATTCATTCGATGGCTGGGGTGGGAGGCGCATGCATGATGTCATACAATTGAATTCTGTCATCAAATTGTCATTAAATTAAGTAGGTTTTATTTTCTATTTAAAGATTCTGTACGTTCTTGCTACGCTGCTATTGCTTTCCTAATGTCAAAAATGTATTTAAATATAGCCACAGCATTTGATTAAAAATTAGTTCAGATCAAATTTGTAATTTTTTTTAACTTCTCAAAATGTTACATAATTTACAGTTTTTACTTAATTTTAAAACGAGGGATTTGAGGGGGGGGGGTGTCTGTGTATTTAACTGGAGTCTGAAACTTAATCATCACAGTAAAAGTCAATTTTCTTAATTTGTTCAAGAGATATCGTTTCTGCAAACTGACAGACAGGCAACATACACGGACATCATTGTAAAAGTGGTTGATTTGTATTCAGGTTGTTCACAACGCGTACATTTATCAATATCCAATATCGGGGTTTTATTAATCCAGTGCTTTCTCTTTGCATGATACTATGTATTGTAGGGGAAAATATGTGAAAGGAACACAATTTTTTATATAATATTTTATTCTATAGTGAATGACTCTATTTATATGTTGCTAACTAGATAACTTAACTCTGAGATAAACTCAAAATATAAACCGTAATAAAATAAATATATAAGTTTTATTAGAAAAAGCGCGCGGGAGAACAGGCCCCAAAAGAACTGTAGAAAGAAAGAACAGGGAGAAAAATATATATTATAAACACAATCACAATAAGAGTTTTTATAATT